>LPNX010081575.1:577694-598085 GCA_001517045.1 Pseudotsuga menziesii | reverse complement strand
AAAAAAATTCCATTTGGTGAAATGGGACACGGTCAAACAAGCTAAAAATCAGGGTGGTCTAGGCATCAGAGACCCGGAACAGATGAGCAGAGCTATGGGAGCCAAATTTGTTTGGAGAATAGTCACAGGGAGGAAAGAATGGTGGAAGGAAGTCATTAGGTGAAAGTACATCAAAAAACCCAGGACAAAAATGATAGACAAAGATTGGGAGGGCAATGGAACCACTCTCTGGCAATTATGCAAAGTCTCCTTCAGCAAAATCAAAGAAAGCTGTTATTGGATCCCTAGAAATGGGAAAAGGATAAATATTTGGGAAAGTAAAATTATGGGCCACCCTCCACGATCCTTATTGCCAGGACAGTCTCCTCTAGCAGAATGGGCGAAGGAACAGGGAATTGCCACGCTTCATGATATCTCCCGTTGGGACGATCAAGGGCATTAGGTAGGATGGAAAGAGCTTTCTCCTCCTGCTCCGTTGAAAGCAGCCGCCGACCTCCTCCTTGCCTCTCTCCATGGAATGTCCCCTTCAAAGGCTGCAGCGAAGGACCGAATTGGCTGGGGGGAATCGGGGAATTATAGTGTCAAGGAAGGATACAAAAGAATCTCCAAGGAAAGCAATGGCATAGACCGACTCTGGAAGAAGGTATGGAGAGCAGACTGCATTGCCAAGGTCAATAGCTTCATCTGGCTTCTCTGCCACAATAAGCTCCTCACAGCAGAAAACCTTAGGAAAAGAGGCATAAATGGGCCTTCTCGATGTCCTTTGTGTAACTCTGAAGAAGAGTCTTCACTTCACATCTTCCTCCTATGCAAAGTCTCCCTCCTTGTTTGGGGATCAGTCCTCCCTCAAGGTATGAATTTGCACTTCCCTGGCAGTTTCACTCAGCTCTTTAAGGAGTGGCATCACTATTATCTAGGCTCG
The DNA here is from genome assembly GCA_001517045.1 of Pseudotsuga menziesii. Taxonomy (NCBI): domain Eukaryota; kingdom Viridiplantae; phylum Streptophyta; class Pinopsida; order Pinales; family Pinaceae; genus Pseudotsuga; species Pseudotsuga menziesii. The sequence continues at coordinate 597,163 of LPNX010081575.1, read as the reverse complement.
TTAGGGAATAAACCAATCTTGGGTCGTCTTTGGGTTGCTATCCCAAAAAATTTATGCTGGCAAATCTGGTTGGCCAGAAACAGGGTTATATTCAAAGAGCAAAAGACTTCTCCAGCCAAAATTGCGGCCAAAACCATAGGGATGATAATAGAGAAATTTGCCGCTAGCAACATCAAACTTCCTGTCCAGGAATCCATCCGAGAGCCATACTTCTCCTGGTGTAAAGCCTTCTTCAGAGAAAAGAGCTCCCTTCAGACCAATATCATCACCAATCGACATGCCAAGAATCGAAGATTGCAGCCCTGGGAGATTCGAGTTCCTAGCAAAGATTTTCAAAGCTGGCTTAAGGAGAGGAAGATCTATTCTTTCTTCTTTGATGGTGCCTCAAAAGGCAATCCAGGGGTGGCAGGCGCGGGGGGGGGTCATTCTTGATCCCGGCGGAAAAATTGAGCATTCCTTTGCTTGGGGGTTAGGGATCAGGACCAATAACGAAGCAGAATGGTTGGCCTTGCTCCAAGGTCTGCGTTTTATTCAGGCCAAAAAACTCCGCAAGGCCTTAATTTTTGGAGACTCTCAACATGTCATCTCCAAAATAGTTAATGGTTACCCCTCGGGAGCTGTTAGATGTCGACGCCTGTATAATAAAGTCAAATCTCTTTGGCATCACTCCTATCAGCCCTTGCACATCCTTAGAATCAACAATAAAGCTGCTGACGCTATGGCTAACATCGGGGCAACCCTTCCGCAAGGAGTTTATAAACAGGATGGGGATCCTCCCTCCCACATCTATATTCCTTAATGACTTAGGCAATATACATTTGGCACACATTATTCATTGAAATCTGGATTGTCCTCATGTTAAGGGGAAGAAAATTTTGTTTTTTGCCTAAAACTATGGTTTCATACCTAAGCCTAAGATGGAGAAGGTTTTGCACTTGGGGTTTGGGATCCCCTCTTCACCCTCCCCTCTCCTCGAACCCCCTCATCCCAAGCATTTACGCCACCCTGCTGCTGCTGTCCTTTGCCGGCTGCACGCTATTAATCGCCCATCCTCCTCCCAACGCCGCGTGTATCCCTCCTCGAACCTCCCTTCAATCGGTCATGTCTGCCTTAATGCTTGCTAGCCTTTGGATCCTTCGCATTCATCTCTCGCACGTTTGGATTTTTGTTTATCCCGGTCCTTCCTCCATCCTCGATTTCAGAATGTCGATCCGGAACCCCTCCTCTGTAACCTCTGGCATTTTTGAAATTCAAAGAATTCTGGGACAGGTGGTTCTGGGTGTTAGTGAAGGGTGGCTTCAGGGCCTCCCTTGGAAGGTTCTCCCATTATCACGTTTGTTGGTGAAAGACTGGCTCGTCTTGGCAGTATTGTCCTCTGGCGCAGGTTTCAGTCAGCCAGAATTTCGGGTTGCTGAGCAAAGGGATACAGACAGTGTTTGGGTTTTGGACTCCGGGCAGAACAGGGCGCTGGGCGTTGTGGGATCTTCGGGTCTCTTTCAGGCAGGTAACTACTCGTTGTCTTATGAGTTAGAGGTGCTCAATTCTCTCTTTTCTGCATTCAAGAATCTTCGAAGAACTTCAGGCAACTCTGTCAGCGTGCCTATCAATTTGTTTGCTGGTCTATCCATTTCGCCTGGGGTTAAAGGTATGGCTCACGGAGGCGATTGGATGGATATTAAGAAGAACCTTCGCCGGCTTTATGAACTTCTAGCCATTAACGTTGTGGACACCAAAGAAATGAGTGAGGAGATAAAAAGGATGGCTGAAACAGTAAGCTACACTTCCCAGCAAGTGAGCAATAATGACGCCCGCATTGACGATAATGAGAGCAGCCTCCGGGTAATGCATGGGAAAATGGACAGAATTCAAGAGGACCTTCAGAGATTCATTGAAATGCATCAGTCCAGCCGGGTGAATGGCGAAATCAATGGCAAAGTTGCTGAAGCGGCCCTCCCCATGGAAGAGGAGTCAGTAGTCCAGCCGAGAAACAATAGGAATATGTAGTAATCTGTTTCCTTTAAGTTATGTTAAATGTTTTTTTGCCTCCTTATCTGTTTTCAGTTCGTAAGGGTCTACCCCTTTAGCAGTTTTAAAAGCTTTGAACAGTCAGTTTGCAGGGTATTTTGGACAATCCCATGGCTGGTCTTCTTTGACAGCCTTTTTGATGTATATTCTCTGATGAAGCTACTATCTCTGTAACGCATGGCTGTGCGCAGCCCCCTTTTATATATTTATGTTCATAGTTTCTGTTAAAAAAAAACAATCTGTTGCTTCAAATCTGATTGGTAAATACTAAGGGATGCCACATGCATTTCCTACACCTTTTTGCTGAGTGCATCAGCTACCTTATTCTCTTTTCTCTTTATGTACTTGATTTCAAAATCAAATTCACATAAAAATTTTAGCCATCTTGCTTGCCTAGAATTCAGAGTAGGCTGATCAAATAGATACTTCATACCACAATGGTATGTCCCGAGCTCGAACGTTCTACCCATCAAGTAATGCCTCCACATCTTGAGAGCATGTAGTATGGTTGCAAGCTCTAAATCATGAGTGGCTTAGTTCTTCTCATGCTCCTTCAGCTTTCTTGACTCATAACATATCACGTGGTTGTCCTGCATAAGGAATCCTCCAAGCCCTTGTCCGCATGCATCAGTACACACCACAAAATATTTCTCCGGATTTGCAACTTTCAATATGGGTGCACTGGTGAGAAGATTCTTCAACCACTGGAAGCTTTCTTCACACCTCGATGTCCGAACTTCATCCCCTTCTTTTGCAAAGAAGTGATGGCATGTGCAACTTTGAGAATCCCTCAATAAACCTCCAGTAGTATCCTGCAAGTCCCGTAAAAGATCTTACATTTGCCACATTTCTTGGAGTAGGCCAATTCATAATGGCTTCAATATTTTCAGGGTCCACAGATATACCCTCCTCTGAGATAATGTGACCCAAATATTGAATTCTATCTCTATAAAAGTCACACTTGCTCGGTCTTGCATACAACTGATGTTCCCTGAGCAATTACAATATCAATCTCAAATGCTCTTCATGCTCTTCCTCATTCTTAGAATAAACAAGAACGTCATCCAGGAAAACAAGAACAAACTTGTCCAAATACCCGCTGAAGACACTATTCATAAGGCACATAAATGTAGCTGCTGCATTTGTGAGACCAAATGGTACCACTACAAACTCACAATGTCCATACCTTGTCCTGAAATCTGTCTTATGAATGTCTTCATCCTTGATTCTCACCTGATGGTAACCAGAACTCAAGTCAATTTTGGAAAATACTTTTGCTCCTCTCATGTGATCAAAGAGGTCATCAATCCTAGCCAAATGATATTTATTCTTCACAGTAACCTTGTTCAATTGTCTGTAATCAATACACAACCTGAGTGTACCATCTTTCTTCTTTACAAACAGAACCGGTGCTCCACAAGGAGACACACTTAGCTGGATATACTTCTTTTCCAACAACTCTTGCAGTTGCATCTTCAACTCTAGCATCTCTAGTGTACTCATCCTGTAGGGTGTCTTGGACACTTGTGCTGCTCCTGGCACAAGTTCAATTGTGAAATCAATGTCCCTCTTTAGAGGAAGCCCTGGAATCTCATCAAGAAACACATCACTAAATTCTTGTAACACCTAATAGTCCTCCAACCTAGGAGTTTCATCCTCTGTTGCCTCCAAAATATGAGCTGCATACAACTGGCAACCTTTCCTATAGAAATTCTTTAACTACATTGCTGAAACCTGCCGTACGGAAATCATCTTTGGAATACCTTTCACAACTACTAGGTTCCCTTCTTCATTCATGCATTCAAAGTTCTTATTATAACAGTCAAGCTTCACCCTGTGAGCTTCTAATCAATCCATTCCAATGAGAACATCATAGGAACAAAGTGGTAGAACATTCAGATCTATACAAGTGACCATCCATTCATGACCAATGGACATTTCTCTACCACTTCACTGACCTTTCTCTTAGTTCTAGTGGCTAGTTGGACTAACCAAGACTTCCTATGCTTTACCTTCTTAAAAGCACAATTCTCCACTACTCTAGGAGTAATGTAAGTGTGAGTAGAGCCAAGGTCAATCAAAATAGAAACAGATTGCTCAACAATCTTACCTATTATTTCAACCATAGTTGACTGGTGATCTGCCTGGCGATCCTCCAGTGCTGCATAAATCCTAGGGACTGCCCTTGCTACTTGACCCACTGTTTCTGCTTCTTGATTGTTATAAGCTAGTCTTCCATTCTCATTCTCAAGTGAAAAATTTCTGTGCATGTGGGGTCCTCCACATTTCCAACATTGAAGTGGTCCTCTGCTATGTTGTGGATCCTTAGGCTTTTCTCCTGTCACTCCAACTGGCTTACTCGCAGCTTGGGATGGCTGCTTCTGCTAATTCCTGAAGTTAGAAGGTTTGAAACCTTTCTTTCTTTGGTCAAACTTCTCATTCTTCTTGTCCTTCCATGCCTTATGGTAATCAGGTTTACCTTTTCTTTGCTCATAGCAATACTTATCCTTCCTTATTGCTTCTTCAAGAGTTTTAGGTTCATAAAACTCAATTCTATCTTTGTAAGATTGAGGTAATCCACTCAGAAAACACTGGACCTTCACTTTTTCATCTCTGATGTACCGGACATACCTCAACAGCTCCGAAAACTTATTTTCCTACTCTTCCATAGTCTGCTATCCCAATCTTAGCTCATGGAAATCCTTAATCTTGTCATCATAATACGTATCAGAGAGGTATTTCTGCTTGAAATACTTCTTGAACTGTTTCCACTTAAGTCTCCTTTCACTGATCCTCTTTACTTGCTTGAAGTGTTCCCACCAAATGGATGCTCTTCCATTTAGATTGAATATGGAAACTCTTTCCTTCATGTTTCCTAAATAATCATGCACTTGAAAGTACTTCTTTATTTCAAGAAGCCAAGCTTCAGCTTCTTGTCTAGTCTTTGCCTCACCATCAAATGTAGGAGGTTTAACATTCTTGAATTCATCCCGAGAGCGATCCCTCTAATGTCTCTTTCTTTTTCCTTTATGAGAAGAAGAGCTTGAATCCCCACTGGATTCTTCAGAGTCAGATGATCCACTAGAAGTTCTTCTCCTTCTCCTAGTACTGCTCTTACTGCCTTCTAGTCTTGTTGTACCTCGTCTAGAGTCTATCTTTCTTTGCAAGTCTATCAAACTCTGCAACATAGCAGCATTCAACTGATGCTGCTCTTCCTGGGCTTTGATCAAGCTTCTCATGGTGGCTGCAACATCTGACAGTGTTTCTTGGAATCTCTTTCCATTAGACTAAATGTCATCATTTTCGTTACGGACATTTTCTCCCATGGAATCTCGCGCATGCTCGTAAGAATCCTGAGCATCATATCCGTCATGGGTTTTCATAACTGAACCACCACTTACTTACCAAACTGCACTACCTGGAATACTGCCCTCGAAGGTGACTATGATTCTGCAAACATGTTAGTAATACAACTGTTAGATGCATAACATTGATATAAATCATAATTACTTACCTTCTCCTAGAAAAATCATAAAATAACAAATTTTCCCAAACACAAGATTTTCTTCATCAAAGGATGTTTGTCTCAGGGGGACGATGGGGGTCAAGGGGGATGTCCCCCTTGTGGCTTCCCTACGCCACTATAGGGCGGGTCAAGGGCAATGCCCTCATTTTTTTTGTAAATCTATGATTTTTGCGCAATCTGGAGCATAAGATCCGTGCCACTTTCTCCTTTTCAGCCCTGAAAATCCACTGAAAAATAGCCAAAATTTGCTAAGAAATCCCACTAAAAAACTCAAAATTTCCTTGTACAGGATCGGGTCTCATCCCAACTAACATTCTGACCTTCAGCGGTCAAAACAACTAGCTTCTTCAGATGTATCGACGGCCACGTGCACTGTTCATCGGGAGGATAGTCCAGTAAATAGCCGCAACGGTGGGTAGTGATCCCACTATGGGTTCCGCGGACCATAAACTCATCGACTATCAGAAGCTCTATCCACTATCGATGGTCAAAGCCTCTAACATTCAGAAGGATAGTCCATTAGATGGCCGCAATGGTGGACATTCAATCCACTAACTTCATCTGACATAGCTCATCGACAACTAAATTAACTAGGTGTCAGCAATGTGTTCAACTAACCATCGTCGATGGCCAACGATTCTATGACTTAGAGAAATTTTTGAAATTTTCCCTTTAGTCTTCCTTTTCGCCACTTGATCGGCTCAATTCTCTTCTTTTCGTTGAAAAAATAGTTCCATCAGCAGCCATAATGGTGGCCCATCATCTTCAATCTTCTTTCGATCGGCGACCCAATCTGCTGAGGCATAACTTGATCGGTATCGGTAGTCTCTTCTCGTCAGAAGGCTAGTGCTCAAGGCTTTCGAAACGGCAAGCGCACGAACCACTAACTTATGCCAACCCAAACAGCTAACCGTCGCTGATCACCGATGGCCTCTTTCGGACGGTCTTTCAACTAAAAAGGTCGACGTTTCAGTAGTCTTTGGGTACTCTCCACCGAAACTACGGCTCTCGCTTCCACTATCTTTCGTGGACGGACGATTATCACTTAGAGAAAATTCACAAGTTCTTCCTCCTTCGGGTGATCTTTTGTCTAGCTCTCCGCTACATCAGAGGAGCTTCCCACTTAGTCTTTCGATGGGCCGACGGTTCAGGCACTTAGACAAATTTTTCAACAAAAATTTTAACAAATTTTCTATCATCAATTTCTGATCTCTGCTAGGCAGAATGCAATCCTGCCTCTGTCACTGTATCCTCGCGGTCCATTCAGGTCCATGCTACAACATGAGCTCTGATACCACATTGTAGCATCCCCAACCCTCCGACCGGCGAAGAGGACACTGCCATGGCATTAACCATCCAGGCAACCGCCGTGTGAACATGTATGTACATAAAATGCTGAAACAAAATTCCATGAACTAGAACATGCATATATGACTATTTATCATACACTCGAAGGAAACATACATTCCTACATGCACATCTCTAAATATTATTTGTCATGTGTTGGAAGTAAATCAAGTTTTAGTTTAGTGATCATTTAGTTATATACAAAGTTTCTTGTGACCAACTCTAAAATACACCTCTATCCATGGCATAACCAAATGTTACTATGAACCATATTCCAAATCATACACCTAATATCTAGACATATTTGATGAACTCCAAATCAAACACGTGTTTAGTAACCTAATATCATGCGCATGGTTTGTGCTTCTAGTATCACAGACATGTTTTGCAAGAAATGGAATATACACGGGTGTGAAAAATTTAATTTTTAAATAACATACGTGGATTACTGAACACCTGAACCAATCCTTGTCACAAATTTATTTCTCACCTCTAATCCTATGTGTCTTGTTTGGAATTAGATTTGGAATAAACAAGAATATGGTATCGAAATGTCTAAACCATATCTAATATAACATTTTTTCCATTTTCTCAATAAGTATGTATTTCACGGATCACTAAAATATGATAACCACAATCATGGAAGATAAAATTGCATACATAAATAGAACTCTTTCTCCATATCACAAAGATGTAATTTTTTATATATTATTTTTTCTATTTTCTCTTTATCTATCTATGTAACTCAACTCAAAAAATACACCATTACTATCTATGGCATAATTTTTTTATTTCTCAACCATTTCATCAATAAATTATATGTTGTAATACTAGATATTGACCTGAACCTGTTATAAAATATTCAATCCCTCATCATTCCTTTAATACCTTCAAAATAAAAACCAACACTTGGTGTACTAATTTAGAGTTCTACTCACTTAGATAATCAAAAATAAATCAAATTACTATTTTTCTTTTGGAGAAATAGCCCTACACTAGTGTTATTTGTTATCTACGTGTTTACCAATATTTTATATTATTCCATCATTTAGGTACTCAAAGGGTGCATCAACATGGAGATATTCCTTATTTGCGAAAAAAACAAATGTTAGAAAAAATCAAAATTGAGCTAGTTATTAATTTTTCAATAAAAAAAATGTATATATTCACAAAGTCGATTCAATTTCCTATATTTCATGTATTTACTAATAGCAAGATTCATTGCATAGGTATCTCAAAATATCCTCATATGTGGTATTTATGTTTTTTCAATTTTATTTTGCATCTAACGCATCAAAAAATACCATCATTAGTGTAAGATCCCCCTCCAACCTTGAAGACCTAAGAGCGACTACGACTCGTAAAAGTAGAAAATAAATCATAAAAGGCGTTCATGAGGAATAGAAAAACCCTCACCTCAATAAGGTGACTCCCACCGCAAGTTAATCAAGGGCACTTGAGACATTCTTCTTTGAAGAAAATTATATGTATGGATGGGATATACACATTAGAGGAAATTTGGGGTCTAAAATGGGCCTTATAAGAAAACGTGCCAAAATAAGTTTTTGTGAGTTGGAATTCAAGAACCAATAGAATTTCAATAAAATAAGTCAACCATAATGGTTGAATTGACATATTTGTCATTAAAAAAAACTACTTTTTTGTTCGTATTTTCGACATATCTCATTGTGTTTTTACTCAAATTTCGATCAGGAGAGATCGTTGGATGCGGAATTTGATTCTGCATCCAACGAGTACCCACACTGCATACTTTTTACGGACCCCGCTACCCCAAAAACAAGAAATACTTGAAAAAAATGTGATGATGACATCATCATCACATTTTTCAGGTATTTCTTGTTTTTGGGGGAGAGGGGTCCGTAAAACGTATGCAATGTGGGTACTCGTTGGATGCAGAATCAAATTCTGCATCCAACGAGCTCTCCCGTTCGAAATTTGAGTAAAAACACAGGGAGATATGTCGAAAATACGAACACAAAAAGTAGTTTTTTTCTTTCTTCCTCCAAAATTAATCAATATTATTTTATTATTTTAACTATTATTTTATTATTTTCCTTAGGAGGCCCATTTTAGACCCCAAAATTCCTCTAATGTTTGGGATATGTATTATCTGAATAACATGTAATGTTACCCATAATTTGGGACACCACCTGTTGAAACAATCAGATACATATATAATATTATATGTAGAACACTACTTTTATAATAAAGAATATTATATATATATATATATATATGAGTAGAACATATTAAGTTGCAAGTAATCATGGAAGGGTACATGGTGAAACAAACCTCCTACACACATACATTATATGTAGCGCATGCATATAATAGTGAATATATATATATATAATAACAAAGAATAATATAGATTGGGGTTATATATATATTTGGAATATATATTGTTGAACGCCCAATGTTACAATATCACATGGTAAATGGAAACCTCCTAAGTACATAGATTAGGGGAATTCTATATATATTATGGATTATGAAGAAACACAAAAGAAAAACGATAGCAAAGAGTTATTATATAAGATTATATATTGGTGGAAAAGATCAACACCAATTTATTTCGCCTAGGGTTATAACAAATTAATTGTGGGGGCATATTGAAACGCTGGACTTGCCACAAATTTTGAGGAGGCGTTATAGCTGATTTTAAGCTATTATACGTTGATGGTAAATGCCCTATTTTATGGTCCCAATTTCAGAGGCGTTAATTAATCACCTTAACTGAATGCTCATTGTGGGGGCGTTACGGAGATCCATGAGCACTGATCATGGAAGCGTTAGGGCGGGGAAGGGCAATAAATCCTAGCTGTGGAGGGGCAATAGAGGGGGGAAGTGGAGAGTGTTTATCCATGGAATACGGAGAGAATTTTTACACGAGGGAAAAATCGCCTCCTCATTTGATGTTACAATTTAGGACGCTAGATGAATGAAGGAATGAGGAGAAGGTTTTTTTGTTGCTCGACCAAAGCCCAATTACTGCTACACCCTTGAGGCATGGCTCTACGTACCTCAGAGAAGAGACTATACCTACATTGATCACTGTGAGTATTGTTTGTTTTACTATTTGTTTCAGACTTAGAAACTGCATGCATTTGATTTATAGCAAGCATGGCTTTACGATAATGTGTAAACTTGCTAAAACATTTTTCCAATGGATGGGATCGATGTACTGTCTCCAAAACTCGCATAGGATTTATTTTATACTTGCGAGGGGCCTTACCATGTTTCCAGGAACCGAGACTTGGACATAGATGATTTGGTAGTTATGCGCTGCCCTTCTTTAATGAGGTTATATGACCTCCCTAAGCCAGTAAATTCCCATGGTCTACTTTGTCTATGTTCGGATCATTAAAAACTCTTTGTGCTTCACGTATGTTATGGTTGTTGTCATTATCATGATTTGGGATATTTCTTAGCCTGGTTCTTAGTTCGGTGATATTCTCCAGTGTCATCTTGGGAAGAGTCTACATTGATCTACCGAGTTGCATACTTAATACTTGCGACTTTCATCCTAGATTTATATTTATCATAGTTTCTAGCTTGCGATTGCATCCTCGGCATGTCCGATCCATATCCTTTGGGTTATGTTTGGTAAACTCCAATTGTTATGTGCGTTATTGCAGACAATTTTTATTCCAAGTCTATACAACATACATATCGATGGGTTAGGGTTTGAATGCACAATTTTACAGCCTTGATGCAAGGGATTTCATAACCAATTTGTTATGTTTGGTAGGATCTGATTTGATATGCCTTTAATCCCTAGCTTAAGCGATTTCTTTCTGACAGGATATGAATGCATTTCTTTTGTGATTTACATGTCCATGATTGGGTCGCCTTAAACCACCGATTCTCCTATTGAGAGAGAGAAATAAAGCTTCCTGTCTCCTTCAATGTGGAAATCTACCATGACTTTATCTTGGTTTTGGATTGTTTCTGGATTTATATTCAGAACCACAGATAGCAGAGACATCAGAGAAAAACGAGTAGTAGTTAGAGTGGAAGTTAATAAGTTTTCAGTGACTTACTGTATCCTAGTTGCCAAGATTCGGCACGAAATCCATCCAATCGAAGACACAAACCAATATACCATTTTTGTTTATTTACTAGGGTCACTCCCTAGCTGCTCGAGGTAAATCCCTAGTAGACCGGTCATCCTTAGCAGCACAACCATTACTATCTGCCATAACAGCAGCTTCTGGCCCAACCGCTGGTCATTAATAACGCCCGTAGGCACGATAGAGCGTGGATAGAATTTTCTATACATTTATATGTAAGCATGGGTTGAAGCTTTGACGACTTGGTATGGATTCTCTTCATGATTTTCGATGAAGACTAACGTGATGAAAGGCTTAGATAATGCGAGAAATGGACGTAAGCTGAAACTTGAATAAAAGATGTGGATTTGAAATAACCGTATTTTTATAGAAGACGACCTGGAATTTGGTGAAGGTCTGACTTATGAACCGAATGATAAGAGTCTTCCTTCTGGGGTCTTTATTTTGGTATGAGCTTATGGGAATCTTTGTCTGCAGTCGTTTTCTTCTACTCATTTGTCTCCAATGGTTGGAATCGCTTACCCGAGTTGATTTCTCTGTGTATTCTGGAAATTGCATGAATAGCTTTCTTCCTTTGGAAGATCAGATCATCTCCAGCAGGAAATCGCGATCTTAGTGGCTTATGAGAATTTCTATGCGATCTCCATTATAGGAAAGACCCTAGTTGTATCTTTTATTGCGACCCCTTTTCCTTTACCAATGAACCCGTTGATTGCATTGCTTGGTTCAGTGGATTACACTAAGGGAAAAGAGTGTACTTGAAAACAATCACCTGTAGAATGATAGATCTGAAGCTTGTGAGAACAAAAGGGCAACAACGTGTCTTAGATCGCGTTTATTTGACAGCTAATATACATATACTTACATCCAGGTTGTATAAGTAATTACAACTCTTTGCCTTTACCTTTAGATCTGATTGTATTAAAAACAATGGGGCTTACATCGTATATGTTGAACTGGTAAATCTATATATTTGTATATACTGCATACAAAATTTTCAACTCACTGTATTTGTTTTGCTTGAATCTTAGTAAAAACAATGGGTGAAAATCACAGCTTGGTTCATTCCACTATAAGTTACCAATTGTTTAATACCCTTGGGAAGAAATATCATCCTGAGAGTTTACTGTCTTGTGAATGCGCATGTTGAACAGTACATTTTAGCAAGTTCTTGTTCTGTAGGTTAATACCTTTTAAATGTTTTCCTGAGAACTGTATTCTGTTAAAGGTTCCAAGAAAGTTCGGAAATAAGTAGATATAGGTGGTATCCATGTATTGGGATATATGTGACAGCCTACTACTCATGGTCTGATTTTGACCTCGGTATTGTGGAAATGTTGAAGTGACAGAATGCACTTTTGTAACCTTGGTTGAAGAACTTAATAGAAATCTGAACGGTTGGTGGACGTAACCCCGGGTTAGGGGTGAACCACGTATATGGTGTCTTTTTATGGTATTTTATTTCCGTGAATCTTGTTTAAGGAATTGTGATTCTTATATGCTCTCAATCGTCATGCATCTAATGTAATAATTGTAGAAATGCAGTAGTAATTTATGGGATGAGCAGAACAAAAGTAAAAATGTGTTGTGGTTATACTGCATGAAAAATACCAAGTACAAGTTTCATGGAACCTAAAGACTGGATATGGGATTTCATTTGTCTGACATGTGAATCACTAAAGTTAATGTCGATACTCGAAGCTGCATTTGAGCATCATTCCTTTAAGAAGAATTACATCTAGAGCTAGAAAAGCAAATGCATAGGTATGATCGACTTTAAATGATTGTTTTATAATGCACATGGTTTTGACATGTTGGATGTGGAATTTTCCTGTAAAGTTCGCCACTAACCGGTTGGACCTCTTTGTAGTAATAAAGGAACAAAAAAAAAACTTTACCACTTTTCCACACATTTTGGCATCAAGGTATTAGAGGGACAATACAATTAGCTTGCACTCACCCTCTAATTAAACTAACCATAATTATAATAGTTGTTAATATTAATCTTATAAAAGGAAATATTTTCTTGTTCTTTTTACATTGCCAGGTTCTCGAGGACCTTGTTCTAGTTTCTTAACTAAGTCAATTCTACATTCTTTAAACTCGCCTTAGACATAGCTTGAACTATGGCCTGTTCACTCGATTGAGCTATAGGAGTCATAATTCTATCTTCAAGCTCCTTCTCCCTTTCCTGCAGTTTCCTCTCTGTTTCATCATGTTTTTCTTTCAAGGTCTTCTCACTTTCCACTACCAAAGTCATGTCCTTCTGGCATTTCTTTTCTTTGTCAACAAATTTTAATAACTTTGCTTCTGAAATAGGGGCCGCTTCTAAAAATTAGGTATGTATCTTCTTTTTCCGCAAAATGGAATGTGAGAAACCTTTTCCCACAAAGAAGGTCCCCAAATTCCCCTTGATCAAGGGTTCCTAGTTATTCATAACCCACTTCTCTACTAATCTCGGAGAGGGCCAAAGACTAGTAAACTGCCCAATCAACCCTTTCTATGTCATGACCACGCAAATTTATGTGAACCATCCTCGGGCAAGGAAACTTCCATGATGGCATCGAGCTTCTAAACAAACTTGGATTTTGATGCAGATAAGAACTTCTTACCTTGTGACTCGATTAACTTTGTGAACGCTTCAATTTCTTATGAGATCGGAGGGGGGAGCTCCCCCAAGCAGCTATGGTTCCCTCCTACCACTTTACACACATCATAGGAAACTATGTTGTAGACTGTGAGCCATGCTTTTTGGGCTATAACTCAATGATATCTAAATTGCCTTATATAGATTTAAATTATAAAAGTATGATTGTAAAGCATTCTACAAAGTCAAAACATAATCTATTGATGTTGAGAGTTGTTTTAGATTGTGTATCCTTTGGTTTTTATATTTATGATTTTTTTATATACATTTATGATTTTTTTATATACATACTCATTTTTTTATATACATGTTTGGGTTGGACTATTAGGTAGCCTTACTTATATCTATTGAACTACCATCATGAATTTGAATTTGGTTGAAAAAGGAGGTAGACGTGCTAAGGAAACATTTAAATAATATGGTTGATTATTTCCATGCTTTTAATTATTAAAAACACTTAAGTTTATTAGTTTAAAATTATAGCTTTTTTGCTATTTTAGAACATAACCAGTTAACTTAATTGCTTTTATGCTGCTTGCCCGTCTAATTCAAGTGATACATTAACACAAAATATCGTGTAAAGTAAGGAGTGCTTTTGTGCAATTGTTGATATCAAAGGGAAAAAGCGCATTAAAGAAGAAAAAATATTCGAAGCATGGGTGAAGTGTTAAGGAAAGGCTGGCGTTAAGCAATTTGATAAAAGTTGCTGGAAGGTTGATAGGTCGATGAGAAAATTGCCAATGAGGGGCCAGCTTATGTTGGCACTTGTTAGAATTAGGAATATAAATTCATCAAACTCAACGATGATCCTCACCATTTTGATATAGTTGGCAAGTTGTTCGAGATAGTCCGGGTCTATCAATATCAGACAGCGGGGAAATCTCATGATTTCTCATTGGCAATGACAAGAAGACAAAACGGAGAGGCTGACGATCAAGCTAGAGCAGATGTGGTATCTGAAATAATATCTAAATGCCGGTTGGCATACAAATTTGGAACCATAGGGGTGCACTTTAAATTTTAACATATAAACACCAATTGACTTAAGAGTATTAATCTTGAAATTTTTTCATATACATTAAATTGTAAAATATAAACACCTATTGATGTAAAAATATTTAGAAGAATAATGGACTACCTAAAAAACCCTTAAAAGTACACCCTTGTAAAATATAAACACTTTCTAGTATTTGGTATTGCAAGTCTGCATCTCATTGAATCCAGCATTATAGCCTACTGTTTGTCTCTTGAAGAAGCCAATTGGGCAAATTATTTTGCAAGTCTGCATCTGATTGAATCCAGCAGTACAACCTATTTTCTATCTCCTAAAGAAGCCATCCCGGAAAATTATTTCTGGAGCAGTATAAGTGCTAACCAAAACGCTTCAAACCCGTCTAAATTCAGCATACCAATTATACTCTAAATGATAATTTCAAGAGTTTAAATTGTAATTTTAAGGATTTGAGTTGTTTTAAAATCATAGATTTAGTTTAAAATAGTTAAATTCAAAATGGTAAAACTCACAATTTCCTAGTAAAAAATTGACCTGTTTTTATCAAAAATCATGTGCAAAAAGTCGGGCGTTTTAGTTGTCTTCTATCCTACTCAAATTATTTTGTAGTTTAGTAATGTTTTATTCAAAGTACTAGGTCGCATTCATTAAAAACCCTAACCCTAATGTGCAAGGTAATAGACGATAATTAAGAACCCTAATTTGCACGATAGCAACCGGTAATTAGAACGAAACATAGAGACTAACAAATCATCAAGACGGTTTCATGTGTTATCTTATGATTCATATCAAAATGTTGTGTAATTGTAATTGCAAATATGAATGAGAGTAGATGATTTTTGCTCTTACTCATGGAATTTTTGTACATTGTTAGATGATTTGTGTTCTTACTCATGGAATTTCTAGTACATGAAAATGAATTTTTATTGATGGTGCATGTGTAAGAAAACAAGGAAAATCATAAGATAATGATTTTTTACTCTTGGTACGTGCATGAGAAAACCAGTAAAATTCAATATAATTATAGATATGAATGTTACAAGAAGAGAGGAATTACTAAGTGAACTATGATCCATACTGGCTTAATCTGATACGACCATATTTCTATTGCGATGGCAATCTCTTGGCAAATCCAAGATCATGACAACAAACACTAGGGAGGTTCGATCAGGAAATAAGGTGAATTATATTGAGATTATGAGATTTTAAAAGAAGACTGAAGGTATCTTTGACATAAAACTTGAATAATCTTGTGACTAGCAACTTCATTTTGTAAAACCCATGCCTCCAACACATGAACATCTCGCACTTCAAGAATATATACTCTAAAGGACTCGTCATGAGATTTCTTAGGCTCTTAATATCCTATAATAGGGGATTTATAGGTTGTTTATTATCTCCTATGAGAGGGAAGAAATTATGTGATAAGTGTGTCATCATCATGTTTTTTCAGGTATTTCTTGTTTTTGGGGTAGCAAGGTCCGTCAAAAGTATTCCGAGTGGGTTCTCATTGGATGCGTAATTTAATTCTGCATCCAACGAGCTCCTCCAATCGAAATTTGAGTAAAAACACGAGGAGATATGTCAAAAATACAAACAAAAAAGTAGTTTTTTTTCTTTTCTTCCTCCAAAATTAATAAATGTTATTTTATTATTTTAACTATCTGGAGGTATCCACGTAGAAATGTATTTATGTTTTATAAAGATATTCGTTCATAAATATGAGGTTTCTTTGTTTGCATGTAGTGTTTAGTTTTAATTTGATTAAATGAACTTTGTTAAACAGAAGGCCAAGGGGAATTGCTATGGTTGAGTTTGAATTTTTTTTTTTTTTTTGCAAGTAGAATCTAACTCTGACTAGCAAGTTTTCCATTGGCTAAGTTACTATTTGTTGATGTATATGTAACTTCGAAATGTATTCTTCTATGTATCTTATGTATTGTAACCCGATGTTTATTCTGGGATGTTTCTATTATGTATTTGAGTCGTGGTCATGCCCCGATGTTTCGATCGGGAGGATTAATAATGTTATCAAGTCATTAGGTAAGTCCCCATAGTTTCAGGGCACTTATTCTATTATACATTAATTAAGGTGTAGGCTCGAGTAGTAATTATTAGGTTGAGCCTACGTGTGAAAAGGCAATTCAAGTGAACAGATGAATATAAATAGAGAGTGAGAGTCTCTCTATTTATCACATTGTGAAACACATCATTCACTCTCTTAAGTGAGGCGCACTTGTGGAGGAGGAAATATACTGGGACTAGAAGGCCACTGCTGTTGGGAGATCTCTTACTATTTTGGTGCTGATTTTATCTTAGAGGAAGTTGCGGGGTTTTCTCCTTTATGGTTTCCCCGAGGAAAATCTCTTTGTGTCTCTTGTCTCTTGTGATGTGCTTATGTTTTATTGCTGTGCTTGTTATTTTCTCAGTGAAAATATCCTAAGTTCATAATGCTAGCTTAATGTGATGAAAAACTAACATGGTATCAGAGCTAACCTGAGAAGAAGACATTGTGCAACTACAGGAACTAAGGATTCCTAGTTTGTGGATCTTCCTCCATGGATTTTTAGCAAAAGTAAGGTGGAACAACTCTCTTCCTTAGGGTGCATCTTTCTGTCGAAGCGGAATTTGATTTCGAGCATTTTCAGTCTTCGATGCGGAAATTAGGGCTTTCTACAGAAGATGAATTTTTGAGTGAGACTAGCATAGGGTTATTCTCCTCATCAAAACTGAAGTTTAGAGACCTGGATCAAGAAATTTGGTTGGGTAAAACTCCAGGAAAGTCAAACCCTAGTTTGACCCTGAGCTAGGAGAAACCCTAAATACTAAAACTGCTAAGTTTTCGTACAGTCGCTATATTCCGAGATTGGCGAAGTCTCAGAAGCTAAAAATTGCAGGGGCCAAATATAAAATCCTGATGAATCCTGTGTCCAAAAATCAGACTCATATTTGCTGTACTCCAGGAGATCTGATCTCTCCAAGTTAGGGTTCCAGCCTCTTCCAGAATTAATCCCTGAACAGGACATCTGGGGAGATCTGCAATATCTTGAGCTACAGAGGTCCAAATGGAATTCTTGAAGATGTTTCAGAAAGGGAACGGACTGTAATTTCAGTGTTCCGAATATCAAACTCAGAAGATGAACTAGTGACACGTGGAATGCCGTACAACTTCATTGTTTTGAATAGTCCTGTAACAGGTCACCTTGGGAAAAGGATCATAAATCCCAAATGGTAAGACAAAGTCTGATGAAACTTGCGTTGTTGGATCAGGGAAATGCGAGGTTGCTTCAGTGTGAAATTTTAGACACAGAGGAGAAGTAATTTCGGAAATATCACAGAAACATTAACAGGAATTTCTGCAGAAGAAATTGGAAAATTAGGGCTTCCTGTTCCGGGAGCTTCCCTCCACTGTTTTCAGAAAAGGAGTACATTGGATAGCTCCATTTGAAGAGATCTATCTGTTTATCCAATCAGATCTGAAAGATTCCAAGTTTTGAAAATTTAGGGTTTCTGTGACAAACCCTAGATCAGCGAACTCTCGGACAAGGACGAACACCTCAAATCAGTAAGATCTAATCCTTTGCTATTTCCATTTGAGGTTCTTATTTCAATATGATTTATCACATCAGCTTGGTGATAAGCTTGGGGAAGTTGACAACTTCCAAGCCTAGAAGTATCTGATCTCTCTGAAGAAACTAGATTGGACACCTACCTGAGTATAGAGGTTCCAGTTTCAGAGGGAGACGAGGTTAGAAGCCATTCACAAGAAGAACTTGGTCAAGGCCAAAGAAGACATCATGCTATTTCTGCAGAGGATGATGAACCATCCAGAAAGAGATCCAGATATCAAAGTGAATATTCTTCAAGCAAGGATGAATACGTTCTGATATCAGCTCTCATAGGTAACATTACTCATGGAAGTGATGATTGGCTTATAGACAGTGGGGCTTCCAAACATATGACGGGATTCAAGGAATCCTTTGTAAGACTGTCAGAACATGAATCACCTCACAAGCTGAAACTAGGAGAGACTACCAATATCCAATAATAGGTATTGGGGAATCTTCATACAAGCTAGACTTTGGTAAGTCTCTAACAATGAAAGAAGTATTGTTTGTTCTAGGATTGAAGAAGAACCTTCTCTCCATTTCAGCATTGATGCAAAAGGAATGCGGGCTGCATTCATAGATGGTGAAGTCATCATATGGCCAAAAGGAAAGACTATCGATGATGTGGTAGTGATTGAAGAACAAGAAGGAAGCTTGTACAAATTAAAGGGATATCCAGAACAAGCCTTGATCCATGACACAGTAGAGCCAAATGAGCTTTGGCATTACAGAGCACTACTTATTGCAAGCAAAGCTGTTGAAGGTCTTCCAGAATTTCAAGCTATTTCAAGGGAAGAACAAAATCAGAATATGACTTAAAGAAACCAGTTGAAGAATGTGAAGATCCAGAATGCAGAGACCATGCAGTCATAAGAGTCTCTCAAATCAAAGAACAACTTGAAGTGGTAAAAGAAAAAGTGAAGAATGCAAAAGTGGTGATGTCCACCTTGAATGGCCTCCCAGAATTGTGGAATTCATTCATGTGAGGAATGTGTGCTAGAAGGAAGTGATTACTTTCAATAGACTCTAGAAAGAGAACTCACAAGAAGAAGAAGCTCAAGAAGAGAAGGTGGGAGCAACTGAAGATCAAGCTCTTTCCATCCAAAGAATATCCCTCAAGCAATGAGGAACATGAAGAACTCAACTCTTGAAGAACTTCTTATCCACCTTAGCTTTTGGATAAGAAACAATTCTATTATGAATGAAGAAT
>LPNX010081575.1:509478-577478 GCA_001517045.1 Pseudotsuga menziesii | reverse complement strand
CTTGTTCCGAAGAACAAGTGACAACAGTTCAAAGACAAAGAATAATATGACGAGTGCAGTGACATCATTGATGCAGAACCTTCCAGCCACCAAGAAGAAAGGAAAGATCAGTTCAAGAAGAATGATGTCTAGGCGTAGTATCGAGACCTGAAGAGAATTTCATAGTTCCATCATGCAGTAGATGGAAACATCGTGGGATACAAAGCAAGATTCGTAGCATGAGGCCTCTCATGAAGAGAAGGCATAGTCTACAAAGAAACATTTACAGCTAATAGAAGTGAAGTCACATGACATGCATAATCATGTGTGCAAATGAAAGAAGGCCTTGTATGAGTTCAGAAGACACCCATGGGATAACACATACATGATGAGCTTGATGAATATCTTAACCTTTGCTACAAGGTTGATAGAGGATGACAAGCTCACAGATGGGTGCAAGATGAACTTTTGAAGAAGTTCAAGATAGAATATCTTAGTATCCAGTTATCCTAGATGGATACTACAAGTCACTCCAGTACAGAATGTTTCAGTGCATAGAGTACAGAAGACAGAGGGAGTATGATGCTCCGCTTCAGAGGGAGTGATTGCAGAAGATCCTGAGGTTCAACATGGTACAACAGGATGGGCAGATTACTGATGATTCTAGGGTTTACTGAGAGTAAAGAGGATTCCAACCTTTGATCCAAGGTTGAAGGTGGAAGACCAGTGATGCTCCTGTTATGTGTCGATGCACTACTGTTCTAGGTATGGAGGTGTGGCAGAGTACAGATGGGATCTTCCTTGGACAAGGGAAGTATGCAGTAGAGATCCTGAAGAGGTTCGAGATGATGGACTGCAAGGTGATGGCCACACCTATGGCATCGAACCTGAAGCTATTGAGTGATGCCTTGTCAGAGTCGGTTGATGCTACGATGTATCGTCAGATGATTGGGTCATTGATGTACCTGACGAACACGAGACGAAACATTTGCTTTGCTGTGAACACCTTGAGCCAGTACTTGACAGATCCGAGGAGTGTTCACTTGACAGATGCAAAGCATATTCTGAGGTACCTGAACGGTACAATTGATTATGGGCTCAAGTATGATGTGAATCAGAAGATTAACCTGGAAGGTTATGTTGATTTATATTGGGCAGGAAGTGCCATCAACAGGAAGAGTACTTCGGGATGTTGCTTCAGTATGGGATCAGGTGTGATCTCTTGGTTTAGCAGGAAGCAATCCTGTATGGCATTGAGTGCAGCTGAAGCAGAGTATGTCGCAGCTTGTTCAGCTAGTTGTGAGGCAGTATAGCTGCAGAAGCTACTGTCTGATATATTTGATCTTCAGTTAGATGCTACTTGTATACATTGTGACAACCAGAGTTGCGTGAAGTTGTCAGAGAATCCAGTGTTTCATGACAAGTCGAAGCATATTGAGATCAAGTATCACTATATCATGGATATCGTGCAAAGAGGAGCAGTGAAGCTCCTGTATGTTGCGATGGAGGAACAGATAGCTGATGTATTGGCGAAGCCATTGGCTAGGCTAAAGTTCGAGTACTTCAGAGAGAGACTTGGTGTTCTCCAGATCGAGGCTTCCTCCCAGAGAAAGTGATGAGACCCTGAGCCATTCTGTCATGGCGAGTGGATTGGTTCCTTCCATGTCAGATATGAGTGCTGAGATCCATAGCCATTATGATGAGTAGGTCAGATATAAGGGCTGATCCATTCTGTCATGGTGGTAGGGTTGCTCCCTTCCATGTCAGATATGAGTGCTGGCCATTCTGTCGAGCAGGACAGATGTAAGAGCAATTTCCATTCTAGGAATGGAGGCACCTGGTCAGTTACCAGGAACACTCAGTGTAAGAATTGAGTAGCCATTCTGATGTGATAGAGGGATGTGTTCCCACTTGGTCAGATGTAAGGGCTGAACCATTCTGCTCATGGTTAAAGGATTAAGTTCCTTCCATGTCAGATGCGAGTGTTGGCCATTTCGACGAGTAGGTCGGATGTAAGGGCAACTGCCATTCTCTAGGAGAATGGAGGCGCTTGGTCAGTTACTAGGTAGCTCAGTCGAGGAGGACTGGGGGCCATTCTGATATGATTGTTGGCATGTGCTCCCCTCATGATCAGATATGAGTGCATGCCCTTCCATCATTGTGAGCAGGATGTGTTCCCGCTTGGATGGATGTAAGTGCTAAGCCTTGTCACAGATGATAGTAGGTGTGTCCTATCATGCTAGTGACTGTAAGTGCTGTGCCATTTCACAGATGATAGTAGGTGTGTCCTATCATGTTGGTGACTGTAAGTGCAGTGCTTTTTCATAGATGGTAGTAGGTGTGTCCTACCATGCTGGTGATTGTAAGTGTAGAGCCTTTTCATATATGGTAGTAGGTGTGTCCTACCATGTTGGTGATTGTAAGTGTAGAGCCTTTTCACAGATGGTAGTAGGTGTGTCCTACCATGTTTGTGATTATAAGTGCTGAGACTTTCCACAGATGGTAGTAGGTGTGTCCTACCATGCTGGTGGATGTGAGCGTTGTGCCTTTCCACAGATGATAGTAGGTATGTCCTATCATGCTGGTGGTTGTAAGTGCTGAGCCATTTCACAGATGATAGTAGGTGTGTCCTATCATGCTGGTGGTTGTAAGTGCTGAGCCATTTCACAGATGATAGTAGGTGTGTCCTATCATGCTGGTGAATGTGAGTGTTGGGCCTTTCTGATGGGATTGTAGTTTACTACATGACCGGATGTGAGTGCTGGGCGTGCCTTTCTGACGAGCAGGTCAGATGTAAGTGCTGGGTGAGGACCTACATGAGGGTAGGCCTACAACCAGCATTAAAAAGGGTTGGCTCTGTAGAACTTCCTATGATGAGAAGAATCATGAGATAGCACCAGTGTTGATCCAGATCGAGTGATGATCCAGATCCAGTTATGATGACTCCGAGAGATCCAGATCGAGTGATGATCCAGATCCAGTAATGATGATCCAGCAGTGATGATCCAGATCGAGAGATGATCCAGATCTAGATCGAGATCGAGTGATAATCCAGATCCAGTCTAGTGATGTTGATCCAGATCGAGAGATGATCCAGATCTAGTGATGTTGATCTAGATCGAGAGATGATACAGATCCAGCGATGATGATCTAGATAGAGAGATGATCGAGATCCAGTGATGATGATCCAGATCCGAAGATGACTTGAAGACAAAGATGACTTGAAGACGAAGATGACTTGAAGACGAGATGATCTAGCTGATACAAAGAAGAAGACCAGTGCTGAAAATTGTGTCGAAAGAATACCTTCCTAGTTAAGAGGGAGTGTTGATGTATATGTAACTTCGGAATGTATTGTTCTATGTATATTATGTATTGTAACCCGATGTTTATTCCGGGATGTTTCTATTATGTATTTGAGTCATGTGGTCATGCCCTGATGTTCCGATCGAAAGGATTAATAATGTAATCAAGTCATATCAAGTCATTAGGTAAGTCCCCACAGTTTTGGGGAACTTGAGTTATTATACACTAATTAAGGTGTAGGCTCGAGTAGTAATTATTAGGTTGAGCCTATGTGTGAAAAGGAAATTCAAGTGAACGGATGAATATAAATAGAGAGTGAGAGTCTCTCTATTTATCACATTGTGAAACACATCATTCACTCTCTTAAGTGAGGCGCACTTATGGAGGAGGAAATATACTAGGACTAGAAGGCCACTACTGTTGGGATATCTCTTACTGTTTTGGTGCTGATTTTATCTTAGAGGAAGTTGCGGGGTTTTCTCCTTTATGGTTTCCCCTAGGAAAATCTCTTTTTGTCTCTTGTCTCTTGTGATGTGCTTATGTTTTATTGCTGCGCTTGTTATTCTCTCAGTGAAAAGATCCTAAGTTCATAATGCTAGCTTAATGTGATGAAAAACTAACACTATCAAGTAGGGGTATCTAAGCTGGGTTCGCACCCGGTCTTGACCGCACCAACTCTTAACATGGTTGGATTTTTTGGTATTCCAACCCTTCACATGGTTGGATTTTTTGGTATTCATGGGAGATTCGTGGGAGATTTGAAATGGCCACCTCTCTACTTAGGAGGTTTTTTAACCATATCATGCTCTCACCATATATTGAGTTTGAAATTAATTAAGTTCAATTTTATTTATGAATTCCACTTTAACTGATTGATAATAAACATAACGTAAAAAATATAATGCTAACTCCAACAAAAATTTTAAATAAAAAGATATATTTCCCAAATTTTTTTGTCATTGTATAGATCTTAACATGTACATTGGGGAGGTGATGGATTAGGTATGTTGAGTATTCCTATCCATAGAGTGGTTCCTAGATATAAGTTCAAGAGATCAAGTTGAACCCTAATATTGAGTTGATATGGGTGAGACTTCCTTGTAATATGATGGAATGCATACATTATGTTTTATTTTATCTTGACCTAGTTGATGGTTTGAGAGTTGGTTGGGATTCTTCTTAAGATTCATCTACTAAGTTACTTCTCCTCTTCCACTTTTACCATATACTCTAGTCTTAGAATGGGCTCCACCATCTCTTCTTCCATGAGAAAGCCAATTGCAATCCCTTCCTCCCATGAAATTCACCACCATCTCCTCTCGTAGCATACCAACCACCATCTCCTCTAATAGTAAACGAACCAGCATCTCATCTAGATGTATATTGACCACCACCTCTCCCTCATATGATACATTAGTTCTAAACAATTATATGGTAGACTTACTTATGCCTTATCATCATGGATTTAGCTATAGTGGTAGAGCTAACTTACAAAAATTTTACACACACATATAAACCAGGGGGATAGCTTGATTGGTTGACTAACTATAAATCTCTGAGAGAAAACATTGTGTTGTATGTTAACCAGCATAGATCAAAATCCTTATATCCATAGATCAAAATACTTAGTGCTAAAAATGTACCCACTTAGAGGAAACTAAGTGTATCCTTCTTTATTTTAGTTTCCATAATTCTTTCTCCTTTCTATAGGTTGAGTGAAAGGTCTTTTTAAATTCATCTTCTTGTTTGATTCATGTTAGGATTATCTCTTTGAGCTCCATTTCCATCTAATGAACCTCCAAGTCTTCTTGGGATGATTTCGTCACAAGAACAAGGGAAGGAAGAGAGCATTTTTCCCATTGCTTTAATTTCCATTTTACTCTCCTCATTTCGTCTTCTGATATGAAGAAGGGGGAGCCTATCAGATATATGAATCCTAGTCTTCCTTTACCAAGTCAAAGAAATTGGGTTGGTTTCTCCAGATCACGGAGAATCAAAAGGGTATCAGTCCAAGATCTATCTCAATCTCTATACACAAATAAATATGCTTATGGTTTGAGAGACTAGAGGAAAGGATAGTTGAATAGACTCTTAGAACTTAGAGGAATATAGATTTTAAAACAAAGAAATGATATAACCTAGAAACCACATGACCAAGGCCAATTTTTCTATTGGAGCATGTAAAAATTTTATTCTTCAGAATAATATCAATTAGGTCACATTTCATGAAGAGGCCATCTGCATGCTCAGAAAAAATGTCTCTTACTATGGAACCACCCTGTTTCTCATTAAAGGAGAAAGTAAGGTTCAGATCCCCTCCCAAAATGAGATTAAGGAAAAGGGAGAAGGGATCCCAACTCATAAGGGAGGTCCACCATTTTTTTTTCAAATAATTAACTAGGGTATAGATATTAAAGATAGATACCTGAATGTTTATTTACAAATGATTTATGGAGGTCAGCATCCAATGTTGAAATTTCATTTTCGAATTTTGTTCACATCTTCTTTTATCCAATAGTATAGCAATTCCACTCTATGTTCCTCTAGAACTTAAAACTTCTCGTTTTTTCTTCTTCCAAAGTCTCTTCATTTTTTTGAAGCAATTCAATATCCTCCATTTTAACCTCCTAGTTTAGGAGGATTTCTGGTCTTTCAAATATGATAAGATCTCGGAATGGTTCTTTCTATTTTCCTTCCAACCCTCTATTATTATAAGAGATTAATTTCATTACTTACTTCTAGATTCCCCCTAGGGTTTGATTTTCATGATTCCCTCATAAGGTTTGTTAGATTCCTCCTCTTACATTTGTTTCCATTAACTTCTCTATGGTTGGTTGGGTTCCAATCATTTTCTCGTGTTGTTCTTCCTCCTCTTGTTTTTCTTTATTAATTTTCCTCCCTTTCCTTGTTTTGGTCTTAAACTCTGATTCCGCAAAGTCCAAGTCTTGTCCAGTCGGGGGAAAGATATTCTTCTTCATTTCTTTTTATGGGATAGATTTTTATTGTAGGTTGTTGCGTTCTTCTAGAGGATCATTTTCTCCATTGTAACCAAATAGACTAAAGCATTCATTTCCATGAATTAGAGTTATTTTCTGTTTTCTTTCAAAACCTCCCGCATTACTTCTCAACTATTGGCTCTAGGAGCTCTCTATAGTTCCAAATGGATCCACCTATTGGTTTCGATATTGGTCTTCATCCCTATCTTCATTAGCAAGGACATTGTGCCGATTATTAGTTGAAGACACAACATTCTTCTTGGTAATTTCCACAAATCCACGATGAGGATGTGACCCACAAGACTTACCCTAACTTCCCAAATGAACTTTGGTCCTTGGATTTACCTTTGTCCACTACATAGTAGCTGCAGCTGCTAGGGGATTCTGCTTACAATCCTTAGCAAAATGTCCATACTTGTGAAATATCTGACACTTGAATGAGAGTTGTTCATAGTCAACCTCATGAAAATTCTCCCAAGAATGTAGTTTTAGCTTGATAGATTATGGCAGTCCCACATCTAGGTTTACCTTGATGTAGATTCTAGCACACGAAAACTATCCTTTTGGTTCAACATGGTCAACGAATTTACTAGTATGTTACCAATGGCATGGAAGGCCTTAGTATTCCAATAGTGGATCAAAAGGTGAGGAAGCCTCACCTAGACCAACACCCCTCGGAGAACATCTTTTGTTGGATAAAAATCCGGACTCCATTTGTTTAGCTAGAAAGTCCTTAGCCCCATGAACTAGGGGCTACTTATTAAAATTAGGTCTCTATTTTCTTTTTTCGCAAAATGGAATGCGAGAAACCTTTTTCCACAAAGAAGATCCCCATATTCCCCTTGATCAAGGGTTTGTAGTTCTTCCTAACCCACATCTCTACCGATCTTGAAGAGGGCCAAAGACCACTAAACTGGCCAATCAAACCCTTTTCTCCGTCAATGACCAAGCTAATTTATGTAAGCCATCCTCATGCAAAGAAACTTCTAAAATGGCATCGAGCTTCTTAACAAATTTGGATTTTTATGCAGATAAAAACTTCTTACCGCGACGACTTGATTAGCTTAATGAACACTTCAATTTCTTATGAGATTAGAGGGGGAACTCCCCCAACAATCTATGGTTCCCTCTTACCACTTTACACACCATAGGAAACTCTATTACATACTCGAAGCCAAGCTTTCTAAAATATAACTCTATGATATCTAAATGGCCTTATATAGATTTAAATTATAAAAATATGGCTGTAAAGCATACTAGAGAGTGAGAACATAATCTATTGATGTTGATATCCTTCAGTTTTTATATTTATGATTTTTTTATATACATGCTTGGGTTGGTTGGACTATTAGCTAGCCTTACTTATATCTATTCAACTACCATCATGAATTTGAATTTGATTGAAAAAAGAGGTAAAGGTGCTATGAAAACATTTAAATAATATGGTTGATTATTTCCATGCTTTTAATTATTAAAAACACTTAAATTTATTAGTTTAAAATCATAGCCTTTTTGCTATTTTAGAACATAACCAGTTAACTTAATTGCTTTTATCCTTCTTGCCCGTCTAATTCGTGTGATGCATTAAAACAAAATATCCTGGAAAGTAAGGTGTGCTTTCGTCCAATTGTTGATATCAAAGGGAGAAAAAGCATTAAAAAGAAAAAATATTCCAAGCATAAGTGAAATGCTAACGAAAGGCTGGCGTGAAGCAATTTGATAGAAGTTGCTGTAAGGTTAAATATAGGGATTCCGATGAGAAAATTGCCAAAGTGGGGCCAGCTTATGTTGGCACTTGTGAGAATTAGGAATATAAATTCATCAAAATCAACGATGATCCTCACCATTTTGATATGGCACAATGCAACTGGGCAAGTTGTTAGAGACAGTCCGGCTCTATCAATATCAGACAGCGAGGAAATCTCATGATTTCTCGCTGGCAATGACAAGAAAATACAGAGAGGCTGAGTAGATGTGCTATTTGAAAGCTTCCCTCGAGGCGTACATATAATTTGCAGCAGGAATTACAGTTTTTCAATTCGAATTCTACAACTTACAGTAGAAAAGGCAATTTCCACCTTTTCGGTTCATAGATTTGTGTATTTATGCTTATATATATATATATATATGTGTGTGTGTGTGTGTGTGTGTGTGTGTGTGTGTGTGTGTGTGTGTGTGGTAGAAAGTTGAATTGATTCAGGAATCTATGCAAATTTTTAATAAGTTAAATTTTGTTATAAAAATAGTATATCTATTAGCAGCAGGATAACATGTTTTAGTTATAGGTTATTCATGTTTTAATTATTAGTTATAGGTTGGAGAGATCCTGTTAGGTTAGTCATTTTCTGCTAACCGACATAAAAACATTATGTTAACCGAACATAAATAAAATAAATAAATAAATTATATTATGAATTCATATATTTTTATAGTGCCCACTCAATCCAAAATCAATTCACCAAATAAACTTCAATTTACCACAAGTAAAGGAATAACCTTGGTGAGAAATCCATGTTAAACCCAAATTTACCAAACACTAAAGAAATCAAAATGTTTGAGGTGTAATTTTTTATGAACATTTAAAGATTTAAGATAAAAATAACTTACACCTAAAAAAATTGGATCCCTCTAGGTGCTTTCTAGATCCACATTTAATATGGATCTATGCTGGTAACATGTAAAATCTATATATATATATTTAAGCATCCTCACAAGTAAAGTGGTATGTGAATGGAGATAGACACAACCAACCACTTAGTTTTGTAAAAATAACTAGATATATTTATTATTTATAAGACATTGTTAGAGTTAATATAACCACAAAACAATCACTATTTAATAAATAAATAAAAACAAAAACTAATATGAAAAAACAAAAAACAAATTGTTAGCCTTTCTTTAACCACCCTTTAAGTGAAGCTTATTTATAATAATAATAATAATAATCTATTTTTAAGGTCACCCCAAGCTAGACACCAATTTGGTGTATGAGACTACAATCTTAATCAAGATGCATTTAAGCATAACAAGATTTGTTGATCTCGTGAAGCAAGTCCAAAATCTGAGATAATATCTAAATGCCTATTGACATAAAAGTTTGGAACTATAGGGATGAACCTTAAATTGTAACATATAAACATCTATTGACTTAAGAGTATTTAGAAATAAACATCTATTGATTTAAAAATATTTAAAAAAATAATGAACTACTTAAAAATAAACATGCACCTAGATTTTAAACAATAAACACTTAGCTTGTATTTGTTGTAGTGTTGTCACTGTTAGACCTTGCAAGTCTGCATCTGATTGAATCCAGCATTACAGCCTATTGTCTTTCTCTTGAAGAAGCCAGCAGGGCAAATTATTTTGCAAGTCTGCATCTGATGGAATCCAGCAGTACAGCCTATTGTCTGCCTCTTGAAGAAGCCCACCGGGAAAATTATTTCTGGAGCAGTGAAAGTCCTAACCAGAACGCTTTCAACCAGGCATATCAATTCTGGTCTAAATGATAATTTTAAGGGTTTAAATTGCAATTTTAAAGATTTGAGTTGTTTTAAAATCATAAATTTAGTTTAATACAGTTAAATAAAATTGTTGAAATTTCAAAATGGTGAAGCTCACACTTTGTCACAAAAAATTTGACTTCTTTTTATCAAAAATGATCGGGCAAAAGCCACGCGTTTTAGTTGTCTTCTATCCTACTCGAATTATTTTGCAGTTTAGTAATGTTTTATTCAAAGTACTAGGTCGCATTCATTAAAAACCCTAACCCTAATGTGCAAGGTAAGGCGATAATTAAGAACCCTAATTTGCACGATAGCAACCAATTAGAAAGAAACCTAGAGACTAACGGTTTCATGTGTTATCTTCTACTCATATCGAAATGTTGTATGATTGTAATTGCAGATATGAATGAGAGTAGATTATTTGTGCTCTTACTCCTGGAATTTCTGGTACGTGCGTGTGTAAGAAAACAAGGAAAATGATAAGATAATGAATTTTTATTGGTGGTGCGTGTGTAAGAAAACAAGGAAAATGATAAGATAATGAATTTTTACTCTTGAGAAAATCAGGAAAATTCAATATAATTATAGATATGAATGCTGCAGGAAGAGAGGAATTACTGGGTGAACTGTGATCTATATTGGGGCAGGCTTTATCTGATACAGCCATATTTCCATAGCCATGGTGATCTCTTTGAATTTTTTAGTATCCCAACTGTTAACATGGTTGAATTTTTTGGTATCCTTGAAAGATTTGAAATGCCAACCTTTTATCTTAGAAGGTGTTTTAACCATATCCTAATTCATATTGAGTTTTAAATTAATTAAATTCAATTTTGTTTATAAATTTCACTTAAATTCATTGATAATAAACATAAGTAAAAAAATACAATGTTACTAAAAACTTTAAATAAAAGATATATATTTCCCAAAAGATATTGTCTACTATTGGATAGATGTTCACATGTACATTGGGAAGGCGATGGATTAGCGGTGTTGAATGATGCCTATCCATATAGTGGTTCCTAGATATAAGCTCAAGAGATCAGGTTGAACCGGGTAATCTTGAGTTGATACGGGTGAGAATTCCTTGTAATATGATGGAATGGATACATCATGTTTTATTTTATCTTGACCTAGTTGAGGGTTTGAGAGTTGGTTGGCCTTTTTCTTTAGATTCATCTACTAAGTTCTTTCTTCTCCTTTACTTTTATCATCTACTTTAGTCTTAGAATGGCTTCCACCATCTCTTTTTTTCTTCTTCCACTAAAAAGTTAATTGCACCTCCCCCTCACATGGTACATTAGAAACAATTATATGGTAGAATTACATATGCCTTAGCATCATGGATTTAGCTATAGTGGTAGAGCTAACTTATAACAATTTTACACACACATATAAACCAAGGGGATAGTTTGATTGGTTGACTAACCATAAATCTCAGAGAAAAAGTTGTGTTGTATGTTAACCATCATAGATCCAAATCCTAGAATCTATCAAGTCCCCAGAGGGATCAAATATTTGGAGGTGAAAACCTATATGAGCTTTGGTGTGTCCTATATATACCCATCGATTTGATTATAACTAAAAGAAACATATGTTTATTTAAGGTGAACATATAATATTTTTATTATTAATAATTAATATAATTTATGGCCAACATATAATATTTTTCATTTTTCATTTTTATTTTGTGAGGAAAGAACATTACAACAACTCCCCCATGCATGGTTATACATGGTTTTAAAACCATGTGCAAGGGCCTCCTAAAAGCATGGGTTGTTTAGGATGCTTCAAACATGGTCTTAAAACCATTTGCAAGGCCCTCCTAAACCATTTACAATAAAACCATGGGTTGTTTAGAAGGCCTTGCACATGGTTTTAAACCATTTGCAAGGCCCTCGTAAACCATGTACAATAGAACCATACGTTGTTTAGGAGCCATGGAGCATGTTTTTAAAACCATGTGTAAGGCCAACATTTTTTTTGGTTTTTTTACATATAATTAAATATTTAATTCTTTATTGTTTTTTAGGTATGAACAAACTTTACAAAATCTCCCTCAGACTGGATTGTAGAGGAGCCATTTGTTGACAACAATTTATCTATTTTGAAAAGGAAAATGAGATATATGAATCATTAAATTTGATATGTTACATATAATATTTAACTCTAATTATAATCCTTTAATATTATTACATAATTTTTAACCATTTTTAAAATCAAACATTTTGTCATAGGAGAAGATACAATATTAATTATACATAATTACAAACCTTATTCAATGATTAATTTAAATCTTTGTTTAATATATTAAACCTTTTAATTTATCATTTTGAATAACTTTTCATTAATTTTGATCAAATTAAAATTTGTATAGTTTAATATAATAAAATAACAATTCATCTAATTGTATACAGTAATAACATGTGCATATAAATCATCAAACTAATTCTAATAATTTTAAATTTTTATATGATATACACAATAAAATTTTGAAAAAAGTACCCTCAACTAAACTAATGTTAATGATAAGAGTTACTAATAAACATTTATAATCATATTTTAATCATTTTAGAAATAGCGTTGTTTAATTAAAATTTCTATTAAATCATGAAAATAAATCGAAATTGCTATAATTGAATAATAAAACGATATTTAAAAAAAAACTCTAGGGTGATGGAGGAAGTTGGTGGACCTTTTAGATGAAATTAGATTTCTACAAAACCTACTCACATTATGGTAATAAATAATGTTCTTACATTAAGAACTAGGTTGAACAAACTCCAAACCTTTGAACCTACTTGACATGCACGCGAGGTGAAGACACCACACACATTCGTGGGAATATAAATAACACAAGTGATTTGTAATTCATGACATGCAAAATGTGTATGCATGAATTGTAAGGCATGGATTACAAATTGCATGCATGATTTAAAATCTATTTTTCCTTCCTTACCATCTCCAAGGCACTAAAACACATAGATATTGCTCACAACCTCATAATAGCATGGATATCCCAATTTAGAGACCAAGGATAGTCTCAATAAGTTATGTGGGGTGTTGTGAGGTAGAGTTCATGATCTTTAATATCTAGAAGTTTCCATTATATCCCAAGGCATAGGTTTTCTCCCTCTATAATGTCTAGTTTCCTTAGAGTGATACCTAGTGTTAAAATCCTCGTAATGGTGCATGTATCCTCATTCAAAGAAAAAGATACCCTCAAGAAGTCATATGTAATGCTTCAAGGTGTCATTTTTCATGTTGGACAATTGGAAGCTTATTTTACAACATAGGGATTAAGTTTACTCCACCAACCATGTTTAGGGCCTTGATATCCATAGCTAAAGTTATCCTTGATATTCCATTTGATATATCAATGATACCTTCAAGATTTCATGTGTTCTTTTTCGGTACATTGTCCTTGTATCTAGATGCATAGAAGATTCCTTTAGTGATTAATTCCTAGAACTATCCTTTAGTGCCTAAGGCCCAAGATGTTTCCCCTTACAATGTCCAATGACCCAAGACCAATACTTAGTGCTAAAAATGTACCCACTTAGAGGAAACAGATACCTAAGAGATATTTTTGTAGTTTTTTAGCACATTACTCTTATCCTAGATTCCTATAAGCTTTCTTAGGTCCCATGGACCATATTTTTGGCCCTGACCATGTATAGGGAAACAATACCATACCTAGAGCTCAAAAACATGTAATGGTTCCCATATCACCAATATAAGGCCAAATATCCCCTTGGGTAGTCATCTATGATAGTTTGAGTTGTAAATCATAAAGCTTGAGTCATCAAAGCTGACTTTATAACACAATTCCTAAGCTTCCTCTACAAACCATGGCTAACACCTCAACACCCGTACCTAGTGATAAAAAACTCCTAGTCACTCCCATATACCCATTTGGAATCAAGGATACCCTCAAGAGATCATGTGTTGTGGTTCAAGGTTATTTTATTAGTCTTAGATACTTAGCATCTTCCTTTAGGTCCTAAGGCATTATTTTTCCTTCACCAACCTTGTATATGGCCCCGTGACCCATATTGATTGCTAAAAACATTTTAATGGATCCCATGTCATATCCTAGATTTCAAATATCTAAAAGAGAGGTCATATGTGGTGGTTTGAAGCTCATTCATGACATTCAAGCCTTAGAATTTATATTTAGGGCCTAATGCTAAAGTTTCCTCCCTTGACCATGGAAAGGAACTAAGAATCATACTTAGTGCACAAAACCTAAAACAATACCCATATCTTGACTCATAGGAAAATGATGCCTCAAGAGGTCAATTGTGATGCCCTGAGGCATTGTTCTTAAAGTTGGATGCTTAGAATCTAAATAATTATTGAGTCTTATATTCCTTTGTTAATCATATCCAGGGCCTCATAACCTATCATTAGTGCTCAAATACTTATAATGTTATGTGATAGTCACTCAAGTGTTTAATATCCAATAAAAAGGGAGTCACATGTGGTGTCTTAAGGAATTCTTCATGGACCATGATATTTGATAGCTAACTTTCAGAGCTAATTCCCTCATTTCATTAGGTAGACTTTGACTAGGCCTCAACATCAACACCTAGTTTTCAAAAAATTATATGGTGGAAATATGCACACTCATAGGTGAAGGATCCCTTTGGGAGATCAGTTGTGTTTGTTTAAGGAACTATTATTGTATTTAGGTGAACAAAATATTACTTTATGGCCTAAAACCAAATATTCCTCGCTTAATCATGTCAACGCCCTACAAACCATATACCTTTTTCTTTAAAAGTAAAAATGGTGCTCATATTGCCTCTTAGAGGATGAATATGCCCTCGGGAGGTCTTGTGTTTCATTTCAAGTCTTTTTTCTTTGCCCTTTTTTCCTATCATATTCATATTTAGGGCCTAATTCTCAACCTTTTACCCTCAACCATGTCAAGGTCACTAAGACCCATACCTACTACTCAAAAAATCATATTATTGTAAATATTTCCACTCAAAGGAAAACAATATGATCAAAAGGTCATGTGTGTAATATTGGAATGTCATTCTTGAACTTGGGTGTTTATAATCTTACTTTAGGAAATAAGTCTAAGTTTTCCTCCCTCAACCATCTCTAAGGCATAGACACTCATACAAAGTATCCAAAACCGTATAGTGGCACTTGTTTCATGACTTAGAGGTAAGGATGGCCTTGGGAGGTCCTATCTAGTGGTTTTAGGTGCTATAAATGGACTTGGAAACATAAAAGATTCCTTTAGGAATCATATCTTGATATTTCCTCCCTTGACCATGTCAATTTCCTCAAGACCTAAATCTAGTGATAAAAATATCCCTATGGCCCTAACATATCCTCATTTAGAATATAAGGATACACTCAAGAGGTTCCAAGTGGTAGTTTGAATAGAATCACTATGCTTAAATGCTATAAACTTGGAGAGCTACAAATTTAGACAACTAGATGTGGAAGTTCTAGTCCCCATGTAATTTCTCAACATGACCATAATTATGAGAGGTGAATGTAAAAAAATTCTCATGGAATAACCTCCATCCCTTGCCAACTCATTACCTCATGTGGATCCCTACCTTCATGGTGATACTAATCTTTGTTATGTCATTGAACGTTATGCTAAAAAATTTATAGCTTGAATAATGATCTTCATGTATTCCATTATCCTTCACCTATGGAACCAATAGGTACACCTCTATAATCCTAATCTTTCCCTTCCCTAATTTTCAACTATGTCAAATAAGGGTTGAGAGTCCTAACTCCAAACATTCATTATAATTTACTGATACTCGAAAGAGATGCACATTGGTACATTTGGGAGATGTCAAATTTTATCCTTATCACATTTATCATGTGATCCATTTTAACAATAATTTTTTTTCCAATAGTTTCTAAGTCTATATGTCTCCTTGTTCTAATATATCTACTACCTACCATCCTCTGAAATTTGAATTTCTAGGATTTTCTCCTAAATCTAGTAAAGATAACTAACAAAGGTAGGGAATATAGTATTATGAGATAGTGCATTCCTTACTCTCAACAACCTCATCCACAACATTAAAATTCTATTTCCAACAATACAATAGATTCTAAAATGAACCTTGTTTTTCTATTTTAATTATGTGTGTACTCTATTCTCACTAATGGAATATATATGTGAGAGGAATTTGGGTGCATCTATAGAGAATCCCATTATTAGTTAGGTGCATCATGTGCTACCGCGAGAAGCTAATTCCTCCAATATGGACACTCCTTTGTATCTTCTACCCATGCACACCTCTAAATATTATTTGTGATGTGTTGTAAGTAAATCAAGTTTTAGTTTTGTGATCATTTAGTTATATACAAAGTTTCTTGTGACCAACTCTAAAATACACCTGTAACACCCCGATTTTGACCCCGTTGCATTAAATGTACATGATGTAAATATTGTAATGATCATGTTGTAGAGCTAAAGGCCAAGGCCTCACTATTGATTAGTTATGCTATGTTTCAGATTTACATTGTCACCGATGGTATATCAGGGCATGCGGTATATATTAAGTTGTCATCATGTAAATATGCATCTTTAAATAAAATGAACTCAACCAGCTATGATCGTGGTAACTAAATTGAGAAGGGGCATGATTTTCACAAGGATAAGGGTGGGGAATGTCAAACCTTGGCCAATGGGGTAAAAATCCATGTGTCATCTTTCCTTGTTTTATTCAACTACAACCTTAAATGTTCAGCTGAGTGGTTGAGAGAGTTATTGTTGGGAGTGGGTGTGGCAGGACTGTCATTGCTTTCTCACATGCACACTTCACCCATGGTTGGCTTCACAATGGAAAAACAATACCACTGCCATCACTCCAGCGAAATCACTACTGCACTCTCCCCATGGCAGTGCAAAAATGCTCACACACTCCTTATTCACGACTATCCATTGTCTATTCATCCACACGCATAGGTGGAGTTGTTCCTCCTCACGCAGGGACCATTATCTATTATTTCTCATGCATAGGATTTTCCTAGTTTTTACCCACGCAGTTTTCCTCTACGGATTTGTAGATGGTGTGGTTGTATCCTTTCCTCGTGGGCTGATTTGTGGGTCTTGCATTGTTGTTTCTCTCACGTACAAGCTGGGAGACTGTAATTTCTTCTCCAGTGGGGTCTGTGTATGTTTTTCCCCAGCGGCTTCGATTGTGTAAAACGAGATGTTGTTTCCCCACGTTTGTTGGTAGTGTATGCTTATACGTTTTTGGGACTGTTGCTTCCCCATGTCATGATCTTTGTTTGTTGTTACGCTTTGGGGCTGTTGTAGATTGTTTGGAGTCATTTTGTCCACGATAGGGCAAAGAATGACTCGGGAATCATTTTCCTGTTAAGCTGTAACATATGATTGATTGCATACGTGCAATGGTTGGTCTTCGGACTATGTAGGGAGAAGGGATGGGGGATTGGTTTGCTTGATAAACCTGGTGTGATTGGAAACCACACAGACAAAGCTAGAGGGCTAGCTTTCTTCTCCACAACCCCTGAATAGCACTGGAAGGGAATGCAGGGCCCGAGGGACTGTGTAGTAGATAAGGGACTGATTCCTTGTGTTGGGTGTGTGTGGGTGTCTTAGAAGTCAGGCTAGTTCTATTGTAGGTGTTCCTAGCTCTGCAATGAGCTCACCAGCTTAGCATTTATCCTTTCCCAACTCCTTAATGGCCTGATAAACCCAACTGTGTTGGCTTGGCTGTGTTTTGTGTATCCTTGGCTATGTGTAAGCCTGCTTATTCCTCATTCCTTGGAGAATCATGCCCAGCTCGGGGGTGGCAGTGTTGTTGAGAGATTAAGGAGCATACTGGCCTATGGTTGGGTGGAACGTTGCAGCGACGTAACTGGCTGCGGAATGACTTCTTCACAAGATAAGTAATCTTGCCTATTTTACCTCTACAACCATATTTAATGTTAATGGTTATGATGAACATGTTGAATGAATGCTTGTATGAATGTTTGTTGCTTCCATTGTGCATGATAAATAATTGTAGTTGTGTATGATAAACAAGTGCATCTGTGCATGTTTTACTTCAATGCATTCTATTTTAGCATTTTATGAATTCACATGTTCATGGCGCTGGTAGCCCGGATGGTTAACACCATGGTCGCGTCCTCTTTGCCGGTTGGAGGGATGGGGATGTGACAACACCTCTATCCATGGAATAACCAAATGTTACTATGAACCATATTACAAATGATACACCTAATATCTAGACATATTTGATGAACTCCAAATCAAACACATGTTTAGTCAAATAACATCACGGACATGGTTTGTGCTTCTAGTATCACATACATGTTTTGCAAGAAATGGAATATACATGGGTGTGAAAAATTAAATTTTAAATAACATACATGGATTACTAAACACCTGAACCAGTCCTTGTCACAAATTTACTTCTCACCTCTAATCCTATGTGTCTTGTTTGGAATTAGATTTGGACTAAACAAGCATATGGTATCAAAATGTCTAAACCATTTCTAATATAACATTTTTTCCATTTTCTCAATAAGTATGTCTTTCAGGGATCACTAAAATATGATAACCACAATCATGGAAAATGAAATTGCATATATAAATAGAACTCTTTCTGCATATTACAAAGATGTAATTTTTTATATATTATTTTTTCTATTTTCTCTTTATCTGTCTATGTAACTCCTTAACTCAAAAAATACACCATTACTATCTATGCCATAATTTTTTTATTTCTCAACCATTTCATCAATAAATTATATGTTGTAATACTAGATATTGACCTCAACATGTTATAAAATATTCAATCCATCATCATTCCTTTAATACCTTCAAAATAAAAACCAACACTTAGTGTACTAATTTAGAGTTCTACTCACTTAGATAATTAAAAATAAATCAAATTACTATTTTTATTTTGGAGAAATAGCCCTACACTAGTGTTATTTGTTATCTATGTGTTTACCAATATTTTTATATTATTCCATCATTTAGGTACTCAAAGGGTGAATCAACATGGAGATATTCCTTATTTGCGAAAAAAACAATGTTAGAAAAAATCAAAATTGAGCTAGTTATTAATTTTTCAATAAAAAATGTATATATTCAAAAAGTCGATTCAATTTCCTATATTTCATGTATTTACTAATAGCAAGATTCATTGCATAGGTATCTCAAAATATCCTCATATGTTGAGGTATTTATGTTTTTTCAATTTTATTTTCCATCTAACGCATCAAAAAAGACCATCATTAGCTTGCACTCACCCTCTAATTAAAATAACAATAATTATAATAGTTATTAATATTAATCGTATAAAACGAAATATTTTCTTGTTCTTTTTACACTTCCAGGTTCTCGAGGACCTTGTTCTAGTTTCTTAACTGACTCAATTCTAAATTCTTTAAACTCACCTTAGACATAGCTTGAACTATGGCCTGTTCACCCGATTGAGCTATAGGATTCATTATCCCGTCTTTAAGCTCCTTCTTCCTTTCCTATAGTTTCCTCTCCCTGTCATCATGTTTTTCTTTCAAGTTCTTCTCACTTTACACTACCAAATTCATGTCCTTATGGAATTACTTTTCTTTGTCAACAAATTTTAATAACTTTGCTTTGTAATCCAACAGCTCATTCTTCAGATCGTCTTTCTCTTTTTCCATCTCAACCAGCTCTAGTCCTTCTAATAATTGAGTAGCAGGAATATTTAAGTTCTTCTTTAGCAATTGGATGGAATTCTCCTTTTCTTCTAATAGATTCTTCATGCATGCTCCCCTGTCCTCTTGACCCATAGCAGCTAGAAGGTCTGCCTGTAGATTTTTTATTTGTGCCTGATGTACTCGATTCTCTAACTTTTATTGTCTTAGCCGGTTCTCAATTTTACTCTTGTTAACTTCTAGCTTAGATAACTTTAGAGTGGTCTTCAGCAAGTTTGTGAACAAGATACATCCCTAGTTTGTTTGTGAAAA
Source organism: Pseudotsuga menziesii (assembly GCA_001517045.1). NCBI lineage: Eukaryota > Viridiplantae > Streptophyta > Pinopsida > Pinales > Pinaceae > Pseudotsuga > Pseudotsuga menziesii. The sequence goes on along the minus strand of LPNX010081575.1, from coordinate 557,713 downwards.
TGAATTCTGTCTTGGGGGGGGGATGTCTTCCAGATTCATCCTTATTTCAGCAACTTTACTATTTGTTGCTAATGACAATTTCAATGTGTTGTGGGTATGGTCCCTCCCAACAATGAGAGACACATCCTGACTACAAATATTCCTCACCTCTACACATAGTTTCAAATTTCTGGAGTCATATCCTTTGTTTATCTGTATTTATCCAATAGCTCCATCTTATCCCTGAATTAGGGCATGGAGTCAGACATGGGGTGTCAGCAGAGGAATATTCTTTGAATTCAAAAATAGGTCCAGCTGCCATCATCTCTTGTTTCTCTTTGTCCTCTGCAACATTTTGGACCAATTGTCCTTCTGTTTCAATCATCTGCCTCTTTGGCGACCTGGACATGTCCTCATCTTCAATGTCCATGGGGTATGAACCCTCTGGTTTTCTCCTTTTATCAGAGTAATTGTCCAGAGGGGTAACATTTGGTGCTGCTGAAACCACCTCTGAAATATTAGGAATTAATGAGGTGATGTCCTTCACATAAGAGTTGGAATCATCATCCATATCAGCATATTTGGGATTTTCCTTTGGGTAATCATCCCAATTGGCAGCATCTGCCAACCCAGAAACCTCTTTGTGTTTGAAAGGATTCCTCTGGATAGAATTCCTTCTGTTTGAGATGACATGATGATGGTCATAATCAACTGCAAGATCTGTAGAAAATTCCATTTCCTTCAACAAGTTTTCATACATGGGAAAAGTAGTTTTGTTCTTAATAGTAAAAGGACCTACTTCCCAGGGGTACTTGATATCAATATAATTTTTTTATTTCAATAAATGATCTGTTTCCACTATTTTATGAAAACCTCTATAGAGAAAACCATGTGGGTAAGGAAGGAAGGAAACAGATATGGGGGAAGAGTGAAACCATACAACCTGATGACCGTCCCATTCTCAAATAATAACTAGTCTCCTATTGTGCTATCTATACTGGAGTACTATAAAGTAGCCCTCATTTTAGGTAATACCCTAAGAATCCTTTTCTAGAATATAACATTATATATTTATGCCATAAGGATGTTCATGAACTTTGTGTAGTCCTTGTTCATCTCCTCAGTCAGCACCATCTCAGGTAACTACAAATTTTCTTCATTGTGAGCAAGGAACATCTTCAGGAAGTACAATTGGAACATAAAGGTTTTCATTCTACTGAAATTCATAAACTAAGAATGGATATTCTTAGTGAGAAGCTCATCGAATTTGAGACATGAAACCTGTAAATTTTGACCTCGTGTTGGTCACTCTATATGTCTGTTAATTAAAAACATCATACAAAATCCTCAATATAAAGTATCAACCCAAGGACGTCTTTTATTTCAAATATAACTTACATTGCCTGTGCTTAAACACTAATTAGTTGATGACTGAATAAACTATCCTACTTGTCTATTTTATCAAGCTCTTCCTATAATCCAATTGATCTACACTACCTATTTAAGAATCCAGAATTGCAATTAATTCCTACAACTTCAATCCAATAATGAATGATTCCTGAAATAAATATCTAGAATTGCTTTTGCAGAAAGTTAAATCCTAATTTACCAGACTATATGTAGATCCATTATGACTAGCTAATTCAACCTTAATCTAGAAATGAGAAATAATAGGAATTGAATCAATAGTTCTAAACCATAGCCTACCTAAATTAGAAAACCTAAGAAAGACAAGTAATTAAAGGGAAAATAAGAGAGAGCTTGATTGTTATAGGTATCACACACATGCATAAAACAATATAACCTACACAGTCAACTGTCACACAACACGGTTGCAGCTTAAAGGACATGCAAGTACTGAGTATTCAAGGAGACACAATGATTAACATGACTGTTGCAGCTATTGAGACAAATGCATACAATGTAATATCCACACCACACAATTAATTAAGCAAACAACTAATTAACTCAGTGATCTCTGTGGGGAGACAGGCCTAGCCTTTGAACAGAGACACAGGAACTAACATAAGTTAAAACACAAAGATTAGAAGAATCCTGATCCTTGTATTAAAATGTTGAAATGAAGGTACAGTCTCTGTTATAGCTTACACAATAAATTCTGATATTGTCCAACCCCTGTCTTTGAATAATTCCTCATTCTTATACATCCACAATCATAAACCTCACCCACTAATATCGGGAAACCATGAATATCTATGATCTTTAGGCTGCCCTGTTACATGCGCTATTAAAAATGTGAGTGGAATTAAATAGAGGTAGGGAATATAGACAATTATGTTGCCTGAGCCAGTAAACGAATAACAAAACCGATTCAATAGAGGCCTGAATATTGCAGCTAAGTTCAAGCAGTGGTGCGTTGTTGTAGCTAATTCTATTGCAACTATGTCTATCACATCCATATTTGTCATAGCCTGCATGGAATGATGATACTTGATTGGATTTGCGTGTATAGATGGGACTGGAAAGTCACAATTGATAGTGAATGCTTATATCCTCTTTGGACCACTTGAGCTGCTACACCTGTACTCTCTCACTGATTACACTATATTTGTGAAACCATAATGAGTTAGCATAATTCGAGAAACAAAGTCCTGATTATAACAATCATAAGCATTAATAAAATGAAATAATAAATAATCATACCTGTGAATATTCAGGGCTCAAGTGAGGAAAGAATGTTTGTTTGGTGCACAAAATGGAATAAGACAAAACAAATAGGGTATAAAAGATGTGGTTATAAAAGGGCATTTTGGGACCCAACATCTCCCCCCAACTGCTCTGTTGCATGTCCTCGTGCAACAACCTCCACTAGTCTTAACCAAAATCTCGAACTGTGCCTCTCTCATGGAGAGATGAAAATTTGTATGAGGATATAGGTGATTCCCTCCCATCTAGATATCCATTATGGGAAACCCAATATCTCTAACACTGCCTTTTTTCTGCTTTGGTCAATGAAAAATATTTCCAATATTGTTTTGCTGGCCACCAAATAAGCGACAATTTGAATTTAAGTTCCAACGAGTTATCTCAACATTTCCTCATACAATCAACATACCCTTCAACCCTAGGGAGATCCTGTTTAAAATTATTGAAGCAATAAGGATCCCTTTTCTTAGTTGCTGAAGGGGAAGCCTGGCACCTATGCTTACTACCCTTTAAATCCAAATGTTACTTCCTGGAAATCTGGCTAACATAAGTGGAGATCACTTGCTCTTGAAACTTAACCAGCTGCTATGTCTGGATGGGATATTTAAGCCTCTGTGTTTGATGATTATGAAAAAGGTGAGGGGATTGAGGTTCACATCGAATCCAGAGATTAGAGTGAGCCTCATTATGAGAATTTGTCTAAAATGAATCCTCCCATTGTACATGGTTGCTGAAAAACAAAGCAAATGACCTCAATTGAACATCACCTAGATGGGGAGTAAGATTTGAATATTGGTCCAAGGGGAAAACCATTTCATATAAATAAAGATCACACCAAATATTTTGCTCGATGAAGCTACTTTTCATAAAGGTTTCCAAAAACTGGTCTAAAGATGTTACTTCATAAGGTCTCCCTTCTTTTAGTTCCTTTATCTTAAACCAAGTGAAATGTTCATATAAAAATACAGGATAAGAGGGAGATGGAGCTTTGGAGCTCATCAATTCTCGGGAGAGAATGTACATTTGGTCTTTCTCCTTTTGCATGGACTTGAACTTTTTTAACTCCTTTAATTATTTCTATACTTCTTCCCAATGGTACTTCTAGAATATTTTCTCTTCTTCCCATCTTTCCCTCAATTCATTGATAGTCTTATTATGATGAACAATGGGAATCATTCCTTGCTGATGTATATCCACCTCACTTTTCCATTTCTTCACTTCTATTTGCAGTAGTGAGAGTTATTCCATTAGACCTTGAATCCTTTCCTCTCCTACGTCCTTCTCCTCATCAGAATCTAAATTGACAAATTATTGGGAAGATTGCATCCATACCTTATTAGCCAATTTTTCAGCCTGATTGTTCTGGATCGGAAGTGAAACAACTTCCTCTTCTACCAGTGGTTCAACAACTTCTACCTACCAGTGTACTTTTGCAATAAATTCTAAGGATGTTGGTTCTTGTCTGATAGCACCTCCTTCCTGAAATGTCCCTTTCTCAACTTCAACAACCAATGGTGAAGTTGTTGGTTCTTGTGTAGCAAAATATTCCTATGTTCTAGTCTCAGTATATTCTTGAGTTTCGGCTGGAACTTCTTGATTCTTGGTGGTAGCTTCAACAGGGTGCTACAGAGATGCTGGTTCTTTTGTAACAGCTTCCTCCATTAGAGGAAATTTCAACTGAAAATGGGCCTCCTAAAAATAATTAATAAAATAAATAATAAAATAATATTTATTAATTTTGGAGGAAGAAAAGAAAAACTACTCTTTTGTTTGTATTTTTGACATATATAACTATGTTTTTACTCAAATTTCGATTGGGAGATCATTTTGGATGTAAAATTAAATTTTGCATCTAACGAGTACCCACTCGGCATACTTTTGACGGACCCCGATACCCCAAAAACAAGAAATACCTGAAAATATGTGATGATGATGTCATCATCACATTTTTTCAAGTATTTTTTTTTGGGGTAGCGGAGTCCATCAAAAGTATGCCCGATGGGTACTCATTGTATGTAGAATTTAATTCTGCATCCAACGATCTCTCCTGATCAAAATTTGAGTAAAAACACAAGGAGATATGTCGAAATACAAACAAAAAAAGTAGTTTTTTTATGATACCTATCCCCAAAATTTATATTAAAAAAGTGTTTAAGACCTATACAGTATTTCAAATTTAAAGAAATTTAATTGGCTAACACATGATGACATGGAATTTGAATTAGAGTTGAAAGGCCCATTTTGAGTTGAAATTTCCTCTAATTCTTCCATATCCTTTGGCAATTTGGGTTTCTCTTGAGTTACTTCCATATCCCATGAGAGATGAGGCTGGTCCCCAATTATTTCATTGTCCCAAGATAGATGAGACTAATCTGCAAATGCTTCATTGTCATGTGATAGTTGGGACTACATCTGTTCATCTTCTCCTAATTCCACATCGGGGATTATGTCCACTTCAAGATTAGTTACCCCTAGATGAATGGGATTCTCAGTAAGGTTTTCTAAGGATGTTGGTTCTTTTGTGATAACATCCTGATCAAATTAAACATTTTCATTTTGTTGAAGTTCTCCCTCTACTAGTTTTGTGTCCTGAGATTGTTCTGGATTCATAGTAAGAACTCCTAGGTTCAGGTAAGGGATTGTCTCAACCTCTAGCTCACTCACTTCCAATTGAGTAGCAGCTTCAACAAACATTTCCAGGGTTGTTGGTTCTTATGTAAGAACACCCTGTGGTTGAGCTTGAAATTGATCACATTCCCTTATCTCTACCTCGGGGATCCTTTCCACTTCTAGATCTTCTTTATCTCTCAATTCTCCCGCAGATGTTCTTGTCTCTTCTCCAACTGTCTGTGTGTTTTTTTGTGCCACAAATACATGCACTATGACTTTGTATCATGATTGACTAAATATTTCTTCACACTCAGGGAAAACTACCTTTTTCAATTCATCACCTTCCTCAACCGAAAGTGATCATTCAATATGGTTTGCAAATTCCACCAGAGTGTGCAATCTCCTTTCCACCTATTTCTGACATGTTCCCTTCCATATTTCCACTTCTTTTCGAAGCACTTGCACCTCTTCCTTTAACAGATAATTTTCAAACAGAATTCCCTCAATTTGAGGTTCCTCTGCAATAGGTTCTTGTGGAGAAACATTTTCCTTATGTCTCAAGATGGGAAATTCAATGTTTGCTTCGATATTTGCCCATTTTTCCTGCGCTGCTTCTACTACTGTGACTGATCTGATTCTTCTTCTTCTCACTAGCCTTGATTCCTGCACCTCCTCCTTTGATCTTCTTCTCTTCTTTTGTGGTAGAGGGGATTCCAATTCTGTAGCTGATGTAGAAGGAATGTTTCTTATTCCAGCTTCTTCTCTGGTCTCTGCCATCTTTGTTTCCTCCTTGATAAGAGTTCCCATCCATTTCGGAGATGATTCAATGGTGAAAACCTCTACATTTTCTTCTGTCATCGTAGCTCCTACAGCTTTAGATTCAACTATCGCAGCATCAAATGCTGCTCTAGTTTCATCTTCTGCTAAAGGAGCCCCCAAATCCTCTATCCCTTCTGTAGGTTTTGTTGTTCCTGCATCCTCACCTAATTCTTCTTCTTGGTTATCAGATTCTGTTTCATCCCCTTCTTCCTAATTATCTGATTCTGCCTCATGTTCCCCCAAACTGAATAGGAAGGGACTCCGATCCTCCTATTCTTCCTCGATCCCCCCCAATTGGGTTGGTTCCTCCTATTCTTCTTGTGTTTGAACACCCCTTAAGAGTGCAGGTGTTTCATACTATATTGGAACACCAAGAAAAAGTATAGGTCCCTGGTTTGTTTGAGGTTGGCCAGTAAACTGCTCCTAGGTTTAGTTTCTCTGAGATAAGGCCCTTAAGATGAGCAATTTAATTAGGAAGTGATGAGTAAGGGACAAGTGTGGGTGTCTAGCGAATTTCACAAATCCTTCCATATGATGCAAGCCTTTAAATAGATAAAAGGGCATATTTATTAAATCCCTATGTTTTAAATGAGACAGTAAGGGAATTTAGAGAAATACCCATTTTGATATCTACCTTCACACATAATGTACTTCTTCAAGAATATGGCCACTTCATTCCAGGGATGAGGCAGTGATTGTAATCCTATCCCCCTCTTTGCTTGGCAAACCTGTTCACCGGCTAGCAAAAACTCTTGCATTGTAGCAGCATTTTGATTTCTTCTTCCAAACCAGGCTCTTCCACTTTGAGGAAGGCTTGTGACCTCTGCTGCAATCTCCTTAGTAACTTCTATATGTAAACCCCTAACCTATGAATGGTTTTCTATGGGATTCAAAGAGAACTCCAAAACTATTTCTCGGTGAAAACCACTTAATCGTTGGAAAAACTCACTCCAACCAGTAGCTGTGAAGATGGAAAAAACCTCAGCATTTCTGTGCAATTCCTGCTTGTTTATGGGTTCTTGTCTGGTTGGGATACCCATCGTTCCTTTCCTTGAGTGCTGGTATCAATTCAACAATTTACAAACCCAGTAATGGAGGTTACAGCACAAGTCCATGCATGAAAAAATGATGTTGGGGTTGATCAAAATAGGAAATTTAAGACAAGCAGGGAATTATTGGTAAGATTTGGCCCAAAATTAGGAAAAATTTGACGGCCATAAGATATTCTTGAGTACCCATAAGATCATTCGGATGGATAGTTAATGAAGCATGGGTATAATGATAGGTATAAAAAGGTGAGCGTGATTAATTTTGTCAAATCTACTTAATGCTTAATCATGTAAATAATCAGAACCGTATCTTAGCAATTATGTGATGATCCGTGACTTCTCAATATAATACAATGTGTCAAATGCTTCCCATCAATTTTAAACATAATTGCATGCGTGTTGCGATGATGTTCCTTTCGTTGAGCCAAAATTGTCTTTTCAGCCTTGACGGAAACATAATTGAAGTCGTGAGGTGAGTCAGAATCCACAAAATCATGGGAGGAAGAAATCTCGGACAAATATGGAGGAGTCGCATCCCTTCTATGGATAAATTTGGAGGTTTCGCAACAGCAAAAAATAGGAAAATTCTGCTAAAACTGGTGGAGTCGTAGCCGCAAAATACAAGAAAAATAAGCAAGTTTTACAGAGTCACATCTGCGTGAAATGGAAAACTAGACAAATTTTACGGAGTTGCAGCTGCCCAGAACGAGAAAATAGGCAGTTTTTATGGAGTCGCAACTACGTGGAATGGGAAAAAATAGGCAATTTTTACGGAGTCGTAGCTGCGTAGAAGGGAAAAAAATAGGCAGTTTTTATGGAGTCGCAACTGAGCAGAATGGAAAAATATACAGTTTTTACGGAGTTGTAGCTATGCGGAACAGAAAATTGGGCCGATCTTACAGAGTTGAAACTACACGGAATGGGAAAATAGGTTGTTTTTACGGTGTCGTAGCTGCACGGAATGGAAAAAAGGGCCGGTCTTACAGAGTTGCAGCTATGAAGAATTGTTCATCATTCAAATTATTTTGTTCTTCATGGAGCTTTTTTTGAAGCAGGAAACTAGAATAAAGGTTCATAGTCATCAGGCCCAGTCATGACCATTGCTCCTTACGTTAGTTCTTGCACAGATTCTTCAAAAAATGAACAAGCATAAAGGAAAACAAAGCAAGAAGAAATAAAAATGTCAAACATCAATTTATTTATGTACAAAAATTTATTTGTGTGGAAATCGTAGTGACTTTCTAAATATTGACAGGGGTAGAGAAATATTCATTCCCTTGCGCTAACTGGTGTCCTGGATCAGCTGCAACTTGTGAAATAAACGTGTCCCTTCAGATTGGTTTGTTGTACAGTCGTATCCTGTGACCATTAGCAAATAATGGTGTATGGTTTTCATCGATGGTGACTAAGTGGAATGTACCATTATCAAACACTTTGTCTATTTGATATGGACCCAACCATATTTTGTACATCTTACCTTTGAAGTTCCTTTTAAACCTTGAATTGTATAATAATGCCCAGTCTCCTTCATAGAATACTTTCTTCTTGATGAACCAATTGTACCATTTGGATTGCTGCTACTGAATCAATGTTGTTTGGTCCACTGCAGCTATATGTTTTTCAACAAGTTAATTTAATTGATTTAGCCTACTTCTCTGTGCCTCTGTTACATCCAAGTTTACATCCATGGCCATCGTAAAAGTATTGATTTTGAATTCGATAGGGAAGACAACACTCTTACCATACACCAAGTCATAGGGGGGAACCCTGTAGTACTGCACCAAGTAGTGCGATATTCCCAAAGTGCTTCTAGAATCCTGTCAGCCCAGTCTCTATGATGGCTTTTGACTATTTTAGTAAGGATAACTTCGAAAAATTTATTGGTACTTTCCACTTGGCCATTGTCATGGGGATGGTAAGCTCATGTTTTCCTATGCTGAATATGGTACTTCTGTAGCAAAGCTTCAAATTTATTTGACACAAACTGTGGCCCTCCATCTATGATTATTTCCTTGGGTATTCCAAAACGAGTGAATATTTCCATGCACAAGAAATCTATTACAGCGTGGTCATTGGCTTTCACCAATGCCATAGGCTCCACCCATTTTGTCATGTAGTCAGTGAAAACCAGAATGTAGCCTTTCTTCGTCAAGGAAGGGTTAATATGCCCAACAAAATATAAGGCCCATCTGTCAAAGGGTTCAACCACCAACTGTGGTTTCAAAGGAATTTCATCCAATTTGTTAGGTTGGCCCATTCTCTGACAGCTATCGCAAGCCTAGACTGCTTCTTCACATCCATGAAAATTGTTGGCCAATAATAGCCCATTCTTAACACCTTATGACCTATCCTTTTATCTAAAAAATGTCCTCCACATGGCTCACCATGATAGGCCTTCACGATATGGAAGACTTCATCCTCCCTAACACATCTTCTTATCTCAGGATCAGGACCTGTGTAGAAAATATGACGATCTATCCAACAATACCTGGAACTTTGTTGAATAGTTTTCCTTTTCTCTCTCTTTGATAAATGTGCCAGAAGATTTCCTTTAGCCAAGTAGTTAGCAACATCTGCATACAAAGGGGAGTGAGTTGAAACTACAAATAAATTTTCATCTGGGAAAGAATCTTCAACTGGTAAGTTGTTATCACTGTTAGCAAAAAGAGATAAAAAATTAGCAACAACATTTTCTTTCTCAGGTCTGTCAACAATGGTAATATCGAACTCCTGTAATAGCAATAGCCATCTAGTTACCCTAGCATTTGCAACTGGTTTGTTCATTAAATACTTTATGGATGAGTGGTCGGTGTGTACAAAGGTGGGATATCCCGTGATGTAATGCCTGAATTTGTTAATGGAGTAGACAATGGCTAAAAATTCTTTCTCTGTAATAGTGTAATTGAGTTCAGCAGGAGCCAAGTTTTTACTGATGTAGTAAATTGCATATGGTGCTTAGCCATCATGCTGTCCCAACACTAATCCAATGGCAGTGTCAGAGGAATCTAAATAAATGTGGAAAGGTAGATCCCAATTGGGCCCCCTTAATATAGGATTTGTAGACAACCTCTTCTTAAGTTCAGTGAATGTTGTTTAGCATGCATCATTCCAAATAAAATTTAAATCCTTCATCAATAAAGTAAATAAAGGAGAACCTAGTTTGGAAAAATTTTCTATAAATCTCCTATAATAACTAGCATGCCCTAAAAAGCTACGTACCTCTTTCTGTGTTTGAGGATAGGGTATATTTTTAATTGCCATAAATTTTTATTGATATACCTAGATACCATTAGCAAAGATAAAGTGCACCAGCACTACACCCTCGCTCATCATCATATGGCACTTTTCAGTGCTCAAAGATAGCTGGGTCTACTCACAACGTGTTAAAACCTTCTTTAGGATTTTCAATGCCTCCTCAAAGTCACTGCCATATGGGGTAATTCATTCATGAAAATATCCATCATGCCATTTACCATCTCTGAAAAGATGCCAATCATAGCTCTATGAAAGGTGGTTGGTGCATTGCATAAACCGAAGGGGAGTACCCTATATGCAAAGGTAACCCAGGAATAGGTGAAGGTGGTTTTGTCTTGGTCCTCAGGAGCAATTTGGATCTGATTTTACCCGCTAAACCCATATAGAAAGGAGAAGAACTTCTTTCGATATAGGGTTTCAAGTACATGATCGATGAAAGGCAGAGGAAAGTGATCTTTCTGTGTTGCCTTGTTTAACTCTCTGTAATCTATGCAGACTCTCCATTTCCCATTATTCTTGGGTACTATCATGAGTGGAGAAACCCACTCGCTATCTGAGATCAGGTATATAAACCCTGCTTCCAAGAGTTTTTGAATTTCCTCCTTCACAATATCCCTAACATTGGGGTTCATCCTTCGTTGTGGTTGGCACATAGGCTGAGAGTCACCCTTGATATAAATGTGGTGGGTGCATAGATTAGAAGGGATACCCTTCATATCCATGTACTCCCAGGAAAATTCCCCCTTATTCTTTTTAAAGAGAGTGATCAAGCATTCATGTTCATCAAGGGCGAGGTTGGGATTGATATTTAGTGTTTTTCCTGGCTCTATCTCAACTGGAACACTTTTCAAATTTTTCAACACTGGAATTATGTGGTTGTCACTAACTAATGTCTCCTCTGTGATATTTTCTTTCTCTTATTCACCTAGGGTACTATTTAGGATCAGATAAATTTGTTTGTTGACAGAAGTGGGCTCACTGATGAGACTATTAATGGCATTGTCCCTTTTTTCATCCTTGAAAGTCAAGGCCTTCCCTATTGTTAACAATGGTTGAATGCCCTCCTCTTTTTCTAGCTCCATCCATAATGAAGTTTTAACTTCTAGACTAGGTCGAGCCGGAGGATACAGGGTCAAGTTATTTGTTTCAGTGTCGTCTGAGATGGTCATAGACCCTAACCTATAGATGATGCAAGCATATGCTATGGCTAACTAGCGTATTCCAAGGATCAGCGAGTGTCCCCTAGCTCTAACTTGGGTTGTAAAATAAAGAAGTCAGTAGGGTGCTCCCATGAGTCAACTAAGATGACGAGGTCATCCAAGATTCCCTTGGGTTTGATAGCGGACCTATTAGCTAGTTCTAGAATTGTAGGGGTCACCCTAATATTAGTGAGCCCAAGTTTTCGTATAATTTATATGGTCATAACATTAATGGCTACACCTAGGTCTACTAGGACATTCGATATTTGTGTGTTCCCAATCTACACTGTGACAGTAGGGTTCTGAGGGTCATCATATTTGGCGAGGAGAGTTTTTCCCATTATCAATTCAGATAGTTTCCCTATAACATGGACAGTGGGAGGATCTCTAGGTTTTCTACCTAGTTTTCTTACACATAGGTCTCGAACTATTTTCACATAAATAGGCACATCATGGAGGGCATGCAACAGTGGAATTTTGACATAAATATTTTACAACTCTTTTAGAAGGTTAAAATGAGGTTGTTCCACTGCTTTCTATAGTGTCATCCTTTCACGATATGGTAGTTCTCTAATCAGTTGTGTAGGCTGCATTTCAATGTTTTTTTCTCTGTGTGTTTCAACCGGTGTCTCGGTAGGACTCTCAGTATCCTCAATAATGGGGACTGTTATATCTAAATCCTATCACCATCATGTGATAAGACCCTTAACTCCCATGTTTTCCCTTAATCCCAACACTTTGAGTGGAAACCTACTCTCTTTGTCAATTATAGTTGAAAAAACCTAGCACCACTCTTTTCTTGTGACCAATGAGCGGTACCTTGCTCAGCACCGCCTGTATCCTATTTTCAAGAAGTGGTTCTCATCTAAACCGCTCTGTCATAAGGGAAGAAAAGCGGTACCTTGGGTAAAATGGGAAAAAGAAAAGTTTCTCGAGGCTTCTCGATCATGAGCCTCATGTCCTCTATTATCCCTATCATTGTGGGATAGTTTGAGCTCGAGATCCCCCATGGTAGGATCTTGGAGCCACCTCACCCACAATTCTCTCAACTATTTGTATCCATTGAGCCTTATAAATACAATCTCATATACATAGTTGAGGGGGAGAACTATAGAGGTATTGTTATGCTATTGGATTGACTACTTGGTCCAAGTCATTGGAGAGCATAGAGAGAAAAGTCGGAGCTTATGGGGATGAAGTGTTTGTCTCATAGAGGGGCTTGTCTACACTAAGGAAACGGTTGTAAGATTCTCCGTACATTCTTAATACAAAGCTGATTTCTGTCCCACATTACTGTTGTTTTTATTTCACATGTACATGTTGTTAGATTCCTTAGTCATTCACATGGATAAGTAGATGATTTTCTGGTAGCTTTGATGTGTTTGCATGTTTGATCTATTTAAAGATACACAGCTTCACAATCGAAGCAGTATTTCAGGTGTCTACAAAGTTCAGGGAAGGTCTTCATCCTTTGTCGTTCACTCATTTGTTCTAGATCTCAACCATTCAGACCAAAGGAAAAGCTTCTGTCCGCAGAAGGTGCAATATTCTTGATAACAAATCTGGCAACTCTACTAGGGAACAATGAAAATCTCAGTTGATCTGATCTTCCTCAGTTCTTGAAATCTTGTCCGAATCCAGGCTCCATCTCCAACTCTCTTCAGTCAAATCTACCATTTGACTCAGTGAATTTTGGTTTGAAACTTTCAGATCTGTTTAGATATGAATTATTTTGACTTTTTAAGCTCATTTTTACTGTAAATCCATCAATTTTTGGCTTGATCTAATCAATTTCTAACTTGATCTTTCATTTTCCTTGTGTTTTTGATCTATTCAGGGAACCACTCATGCATTGTTGGCAAAAAGTGGTGCCATAGCTTGAAATCTGTTAGCAATACGCACTGCCACCTCTAGAGTGTCATTATCCAGAAGCGGTGCTCATCCAGAACCACTCTATCAAGACCCCTCCAGCGCAGTGCCATGTAGGCCTTTTTCAAAAACTAGTTTTCATCATTTTTTACAAATATTTGAGTTTGTTTTCTTTCATCCCTGCACTGTTATCCTTTTTTGTTAGAATCTGAATGCTCATGGTTGGAAATTATGTGGTAAAAGATTGGTTTGATTAAAGAATTCAAAAGCTAGACTAGGCTTGTTGATTATTCATTTCCTTCCGTGCTTGTTGGTTGTGATTATGAAAGGAATTATTTTTTGAAAGATTAGGTTTTAGTGAGATCTCTTTTCGCTTTTGTTATAAATACTGAAAGAAAAACCATTTGATTAGCATCTTGATTTCATATTTTGTTTCCATAGAAGACTTCTTTTTGCTTGTTAAAAAGAATTTTTTTTTACTGAGATTAGGTCATTATCATTATTGAGCATAAGGCATTGGATCTCTGATTAGCCTCACAAGCGTTCAGGTTCTCTGTGTTCTTTTGTCTCTTTTACATTAGTACTATCTCATCAAAATAAAAAATAGTGCAGTTTTAATTTAGATCTATCTATGTTGTAAGAAAAATAAAAAAATAGAGTGCATATGCATGTAGAGTGCTTCTTGTTTTTCTTTTAGGAAAAGAGACTCTTCCCCTTTTGATTGCTTTCAGAAAAGAAAAATGAGTTTGGAATGTGTTGCTTGTATTTGATTTTGATTTGTTCAAGATAGTTGTTTGGGAATTTTTGGTTTTAAAATGAAAAGAAGATACTCTCTTTCCCTCCCATAGGTAGGCATACCACAAATGGTAAAGTGAAATATTTGCATATGCATACTGCATGGTTTTACTTTTTCTGTCAAAATTCCATGCTTTCACCTAACCGTCCACTTTAAAATTAACGGTAGTTATAGGTTAAAATTTACATAGCAATTTGAGTGATAGGTTAGAGACGTGTTTGCGCGTCGTTAAGCGTAGGAGTTGTCGTTACTCGTTCGCATTACATCCTAGGACTCACGTCATTCTTCCATGTATCGTCGGTATATCAAACAAACTTTCATGTACCCTTGAGGTTTATAGAAAGGTACTTCACGTACTCGATTGTATATCGGAAGGCCCATTGTGAATGGTTATGCATTAGACAACACTACTATTGATTTGAGCTCCCATGTACCTTGCGTATATCGGGAGACCCCACTAGGATACCTTATCTATATGAGAAAAGCCCTTTGGATGTCTTTCTTAGAGCCATACACCAAAAAGAACATTCAGGGAGATTACTACGCATGTACCCTTAAGGTATATCGTGAGTCACACCTTCTTTACAATCCTGGCGAGAGACCTGACTATCTGAACTCCTCCTATCATTTGAGTTTGCTTGTTTGGCCTATAGCTTGAGTAGGGAAATTTTTGGTGTGCTTTCTAGTTTTTGAGACCCTAGGTTAGATAGGAGATGTACAAACTGGATGAGCTAAAACAGTCCAAAAGAGTACAGGGCTTTCCACCTAATTTTATTCATGTTTCAGGAGAAGATCCTATGGAAGCTATCGACCAAGGAGTTGCTACCAAATCCCAAGTGGGAGAGAATGTGGTTGCAGAAAGCAAAGGACCATATTCTTCACACTCATCTCCCTTGGTACAACAACCTTCTCGGGGTAATACTTCATTTCATTCTCCCACAGAAGGTCATGTTGATGATACTACCCATCCGGATTATGGTCCCAATGCCCCATTTTGGGACACCTCTATAGGACAAGTTGTTGCCTCATTTGGCACCCATTTAAACTTTTCTGAAGAAATTTCATCAAATGAAGAAGAACATAGAAAATACCAAGCAGCTATTCTCCATGCACAAGAGATTGAAAAGAAAATAGATGTCATATTGGGCACACCATCATCACGTTCCGTAGTTGTTCCTATGGGATATCGTTCACTTGCTGATTTTATGAGACCCATTGAACCGATTCTAGATCGCACAGTGACTCCACATAATCCAGGTCAAACTTCCAACCCCACCGCCTTCCATATTCTGTCTGATCCCAATCTTCCCAAGTCTTTTGCACTTGGGGGTCAACATTTAATTCCTATTTCATCATTACCTTCTAGTTCTGGGGGCCAACCCCCATCATGACCTATGTTATCTATCACCAAAATTGTACCTATTCAAGGACAGAACTCTGGTATAGAGAAATATAAAGTCTATGTCCCTCCTACCCACACAAATGTGGTTAATCCCCCATCCAGTTTAGGTCAGCCCTTCTGGGCACAACCTGTAACCAATAAAACCTATTGGGGGTATGGTTATACAAAAAATCAAGTACCTGTAGGAAACATTAATTATCCATCCAACCCTACAGGAATGCCTTATGTCGGAATTCCATATCCTAGTAATAATTTCACATCATGGGGGCAAAATAACTGGTCCTACATGCCAGCTATGGGGGGGAATACCTATACGTATTGCGGGAGGTGCCGGAGGACCACCTTATGGAGGTCCTCCCCCTAGGGGTCCAAATGGATTTGGAGGGCCTGGTGGCTTTCCTCGTTATGGTCCTGGTGATTTTGGGGGGTCTAGTGGCTTTCCTCCTAATGGTCTCGGAAGGTCTAGTGGCCCTCCTCCTAGTGGTTCTAGTGGCTCTAGAGGTTTACCTCCTAGGGGTCCCAGAGGGTCTGGTGGTCCAGGTGGTCCCAATGGTCCTAGTGGTCTCAGAGGCCCTAGTGGTCCTCCTCCTATAGGCCTCAGTGGTCCTCATGGTAATGATCTCAGAAATCAACCCCCTATAGGAAGATCTTCCGGTAGTTCTTCATCACAACAACTTGTCTATTAGTTTACTTACGGTCCTACTGGTATTATATGCCATAATCAGTATTACAAGTATGTGTAACCTAATCATCAGTTACCTTTCCTAGCGACTTTATACTTTCCTAATTTGTCCATGTTGATTAATGACCCCATTCGACATTACCCCTCGTGGCCTCCCATTCCGATAAAGTTACCATCAGACATTCCAAAGTTCAATGGGAAGAAAGGAGACGATCCAAAAAACCATGACATGACATTCCATTTGTGGTGTTCTTCAAACCCCCTTATGGATGATTCAGTTCATTTAAAACTCTTTCCGCGAACTTTGACCGGTACAACCGCAAAATGGTACATTGAACTTCCACAACATTTGTTTGTGGATTTTGTCTCATTGGAAACTATATTTATTACACACTTTCATCTTCCTATCCTTTATGAAATGGGGACATATCTCTTAACTTATCTACGACAAAAAACCTCCACCCACATATCTGATCATATCCATGAGTGGAGAAGGTGAAGAAGACTTATTAAGGCTCCTATCCTGCATCAGTTATTAGCTGATTGGTTTACTAAGTCTTTGTTGCCTCTGATTTACTGATATGTGGCTATGGGCGGTGACGTTACTAAAGAGCAAGACATTAGTCGATCCCAATATATGGACTTGGTTTATTCCCAGTTTGAAACTTTGTATGACTTAATCCCTCAAGCTCCTTGCCCAAGCATTGATCCTACAAAGCCACCAGCAGAAGTCCATGTTGATGGGATTGTTGGTTCAATCCAGTCCCTGTCAGTATCAAAACCTTCCAAGCAACCCTAGAATGCCACCCATACTCCTTCAAATCCCAAGGTTTCTGCTGAGGTCAATTCTATTCAGAGTATTCAAACGGCCAATAAAAAGAAAGGTAAAGATAAAAACAAAAAACTTGGAAACTAATAGGAGAATCCAAAACCAACCACCAACGATAACGATAAAGGGAAAAGAAAAGAAAAACATCCATACTTGCTATGCAGAGGTGACCATTTCACAAAAGAGTGTCCTTATCGAGACGAAATCACCCAATTTTTGAAAACTAATCCCGCACTCGTAGTTCTCACAGATCTTTTTCCCTCTCAACAACAACTGATAGACCACATGTCTAATCAGGGAAACTCTAGTTCTTCATAGGAAGTTTTCATGATGTCCTAGGATACTATTAGTTGGAAAAATCAAAGTCAGAGTTACGACAAACCTGTAGACAAGAAAGAAGACAATTCTTCTTCAAAAAAAGCTCCCTCTACTGGTTCTCCTGAATCCTAGTCTATTGTCCCCCTAACCATCGAGAAGCCTACTCTCGACATGGTTTTGCGTCCACCCAAGAGTACTCTTAGGAAGGCTATTTTTAACCCTAATGCTTGAGCTGCTCAATTTTATAATGTAGTTGAAGATCTCGCTCAGGCACCATGTGCAATGTCTACCCTGGAAGTACTCCAAAGTTATCCTACACAAAGCAAAAGCTTGTTAACTGCGTTAGTAGCTTTAGACACAGAAAATACTAATTTGATTCATTTCAATGTCGAGAACTATAAGTCTAGATTACCTCACAAACTTTCTTTACAAATCATCATGAAAGTAGTCGGCAAGAAGGTATTTAGAACTGTCTTAGATGAAGGAGCTTCAACTTCAGTTTTGTCCCGGTCTTGTGGAAAGCTAATGGCTCTCCCAAGCTTGTAACATCACCTATGACTCTAAAATCCTTTGATGAACGAGGTTTCCAGCCCCATGGTCTCATATCATCCCTTGCCGTCGATATTGGGAGAAAAACTATTTCTATTCAAGTAGAAGTAGTAGATGCCCCATTAGATTACAACCTTTTTCTAGGAAGAAATTGGTTTTACGCCATCACTGCTGTCGCTTCGACAGTATGTTGAACTATCCAATTTCCACATCTAGGGAGAATTGTCACCATTGACCAGCTTGATTTCTATACATTGGATGTTACTACCTCTACGGCTAATAACATCCCTATGTTAGGCTAGTCCCCTTCTCCTTACCAGTCGATTTGGGTAGGCATGTTGAAGGATTCATCCCTTATGGGGATTTTTCCGTCCACTCCTCCTAACATAGACAAAATGATAGTAAATATGATTGCATCATCTGATTATGATCCAAAGGGAAAACAAATTGTTGAGTCCACCTCGTTGATTCTGCATGAAGAAATGTACAACATCATTCAAACCCTTTCTGATGATCACACTGATGAACTTCATCTACTGGCTTCAGACCCTTACCACCTGCCCTACTGGTTAGAACCATCTCTTCCTATTCTGGATTATCTCTCTAATACTTTTCCTTTAGATGAGTCCATTATGGAGATCATGAATACGAATGAGCCTATCTAGGAAGATCACCATCATAGATCCTCGTTCCTCCCCAACACCAATTCGGTAGACCTGACTTTGCATCCCTATTTTCCACTGATATTGTCAACACACCTCAAAGTCCTATATTGTTGCAAGACATAGATTTTGAAGGAAACCTATGCAACATTACTCAAACAAATCCGATTGACATATCAGCCAAGCCTGGTACCATTGAGCATGTTCATGTTGGGCAGAACTACTCAATAGAGGAATCTGAAGCATACATGGCACTTTTCAAAGAATTCCACGATATTTTTGCCTGGTCTTATGAAGAAATGTTGGGGATATACCCATCCATTGTGTTCCATGAAATAAAAACCTATCCCACTACTAAACCTATCAGACAAAAACTAAGGCAAGTCCATCCATGGAGGGCTGCAACTATTAAAGATGAAATAGAGAAACTTCTCAAAGCTGGGTTTATTTATCCAGTACCCCTGATGGAATGGGTATCGAATGTTGTCCCTGTCAATAAAAAGCAGAGAACCATTAGAGTCTGTATCAATTTTAGATATTTGAACAAAGCTTGTCCCAAATACAACTTTCCTACTCCACATATCGACTAGATTATCGACAAAATGTGTCGGAAGTGTCATCTTCTCATTCATGGATGGATTTTCTGGTTATAATCAAATTGAGATTTTACCCACCGATCAACACAAGATAGCATTTATTTTCCCATGGGGAACCTTTGCATATAGGAAGTTACCATTTGGCTTAAAAAATGCTAGAGCCACATTCCAGCATGTTATTTCCTATGCGCTTCGTGATATAAAACATATTGTTGAACCGTACATTGATGACCTCCCTGCTCATTCACAACGATGGGAGGACCACCCTGGTCATCTTAGAGATATTTTCCTGAGATGTCGTCATTATAAGAAACAACTCAATCCTCATAAATGTGTTTTCTGCATTGAGACGGGATGCCTGTTAGGTTTTGTGGTCTCTAAGGATGGCATCCTAATAGATCCATTGAAAATTGCTGCCATTTTATCTCTAAAAGCCCCAACCAACCTTTTATAACTCCAAAGTTTGCAAGGGAAGGAAAAATTTCTCCACCGTTTCGTGTGCAATTTTGCAGAGAAAACACACAGTTATGTGTGTCTCCTTAAGAAGAACACTCTATTCTATTAGGATGACCAAGCCCAATGAGCCTTTGATAATCTCAAACATGCTCTTACTCATTCACCTGTGATACACCCCCCAGATTATTCAAAATATATTCTCTTATATTTTGCTTCCTCCACTACTACCATCGCTATGGTTTTAGTGTAGGAAAAAACCGATGTACAGGACCACATGATCTACTATGATAGTAAGAATCTTATGGATTCCGAAACCCGATATTCACATGTGGAGAAATTAGCATTGGCCACAGTCATTTCTGTTCAAAAATTTCGTCACTACATTTTTCTCCCCACAACCACTATATTGGCATACCAGAACCCTATGTATTACATTATAACTCGTCAGGTGCTTGGGGGCAAGTACTCCTGATGGATAGTCATACTACAAGAGTTTGATCTGGAATTTTCCAAATCCACATCAAAGAAATCCTTGGTCTTTGTTGAGCTCATGTGTGATCTTCCGTGTGCTTCGATGGAATATGAGCCTAGTGATTCATTTCCGGATGAATTCCTATTCCCGATAAGCACTACTGACCCACGGTATGGATATTTTCTCATTTATCTCCAAACACAAAGATTTCAGCCAAATCTATCCCGTGACGATCACCGCCGTATCTGTCACCACGCAAAATACTACCTCACCTTGAATGACACTTTTGTATAGATGTGGGATCAATTACATTCTCTGGTGATGCCTCACCCTTGAGGAAGATAAACAATTGTTGAATGATTGACACTCTAGAGCATTTGGCAATCATTTATCTGGGATGGCTACAACCTAGAAAATCCTTCACGCTGGCTATTTCTAGCCTTCGGTCTTTAAAGATTGTCACGAGGCTATCAAGAAATGCCTACTTTATCAACATTTTTATCTGAAAAGGCACATTTTCCAAATAGGGGATTGATTATATGCATTTTAATCCTACCTCAGTTGGGGGGCATGGTTACATCATTGTATCCATTGACTATTTTACAAAGTGGGATCAGGCCATGCCTACATATGCGGAATATGGTAAGACTGTCGCTCTCTTCCTATTCAATCATGTCGTACCTAGATTTAGAGTCCTGTAGTCCATAGTTATTTATCACGGATCACATTTCCATAATCAAATGATGGAGGAACTAAGTGCCAAGCTAGGTTTTCTCCATGAAAACTCTACGCCCTATTATCCGCAAGCTAATGGTTAGGTAGAGGCCATTAACAAAGTTTTGAAAACGATGCTTTGTCAAATGGTTGGAGACCATAAATCTAACTGGAACCATATCCTTTTTTTCACTCTTTGGGCTTATAGGACTTTGGTGAAAACAACTACTGGTTTCACAACTTTCCATATCGTCTATGGACTCAAAGTTGTCTTGCCGATTCAATGTCAGATTCTATCCTTGAAACGTTTTGTCAAACTTCTCCCAAACACTTTTGCAGAAGGAGAGAGTTTTTTATACTTGAACAACCTTGATGAAACTAGGAGAGATGCTGCCTTGGCTAATGAGGAAGACAAGAAACACGTCAAGGCATAATATGATAAATCTGTCCAACCTCGTGCCTTTAACAAGGGTGACCTAGTTTTGAATTACGATCATAGATATGACAAGCTAGGGAAAGGAAAGTTCAAATCCATGTGGTACAGTCCTTTTGTTATTTCTAAATTTTTAGAGAAAGGGGTCTATGAGCTCGTAGACTACGATGGAATCTCTTTAGGGCATCTTCGCAATGGGTTGTACCTAAAGAGGTACTATCCCTAGATCTCTCTTGGATAGTATCTTCTATATATGTATATTTTTTGACTTTCAGTGCGCTTAAGTATTTTCAATATGGTTTTGAGTTTAGTGTCTATATCTGTTTATACCATGTTTTGGTCATGCAGAGCAAATGGCTTTCTACAGCTTTGTTGATGGTGCTTTCCACCACACCTTGAATCTTGCCTTAGATGCTTAGGTTCTCTATTCCCCAGCCTACAATTTGGTCAGTTCAAGAGCGGTTTGTATTGGTCCCGCTACCAACAATATCGCCGAGTATCGAGCAGTCATAGGTATTCTAACTGAAGCTACCTCCCAATATTTTCTCAACTTGGTAGTCTTGATGGACTCACAACTTGTGGTTTGTCATCTAAACCATGTTTATACCATTAGGAATCATGTGCTTCTCCGTCTCTTATGAAGGTTATGCTTGTTAGAAAGGTCATTTGAAACTATCACCTATAGCCATATCCCTAGGGAACATAATGTAGTTGCTAACTCATTGGCTAGTTACATCCTAGATTGGCATATTTCGCATTCATGACATGAAAATCAAACTTGGTTCATTGTAAATAAACTATTAAAGACACATAAAACTCATGTAAGATACATTCACCATTTGAGACATATAAACACTAGGTAAAAGTGTATGTATATATATATATATATATATATATATATATATATATGTATATGAACATGGTTTACAAAAAATAGGTCACGAGACCTCATCTGAAGCACGTAGGATTTCAGGAAAAAATCGCCATACAAAATCCTGAAGCTATCAGCTTTCAATGGATACATCATGCACTCATCGTCTAGTGATGCTTGTGGTAACACATCACTGCCCGAGCTACTCTATGTAGCAATATGCTAAAAAGACCTGGTGCTTCTGATGTAGGCCTCTGATACCTCAAAGGGAAGTCATCAATGGAAGCTTCAGGGATGTCTAGGGTCAACCTCTCCAGGTTTTCCTCTAACTCCCTAGTCACATCGTCACCCTGTGGTATGAAATGGGATCTAGCTCCTATATCCAATGGGGAGGCTCCCCCAGGTCGTGTTGCTTTGACGTCTGCATGAAAACATTCAAGTATCGTTACTTAACATAAAAAATATAAAACATAAGAAACATAAAAACACTATTTCCATTTTAAAGTATTTTGTTTCTTACCAATATCACCCCACTATCCACTAGGTGGGAGCAGTAGATCAGGGTCACCACTGAAGTTAGTTCCTGCATATGCATAATCCTCCACCATGAGGATCTGATATCTCAACCATTGAAAGAACAGGTCACTGAAATTTACCTTCCCCATGCCTGCTCCAGTACTTGCCATAATTTGGACCCACCTTTTCATGTAAGGGTCCCACACCCTTAGCTCTGTAAAGACCACCTGGGGTTTCATCTGTGGAACCCGCTCAAAGAAGAAGCAAGCTAGAATGGAACCAAAACCAAATTGCTTCAGTTCCCCTTGCTGACACTTGGTCAACTGATCCTTGAAGATCAGAAGTAGGGCTTCCACCTAGTTAAAAATTGTAGGTGCCAAGGCCTTTATGGCATAGAGCATATGTGCTCTAGATGCCTGGTGCACTCCTTGACTTCCCGCCACTCTCTCCATGGTAAACAACACAATCCATAGAGGTCCATCCATCACTGCTTTTATGGGAATTTTCTTCCCCGATGTTCTTGTCCTAGGAATGCAGTGATGGTCTATCAACTCCTGAGTAGGAATGTTCCCCCCATGGGGACCAGTCAGCAATATGGGAGCACCCCGTCTCAAAAGGCTAGTCAGGAAGTAAATGTCCTCTACCATAACTATCAAAATGTGAGCACCAACCTTGAAATATTGTTGCTCCAATTTCCAAATCCAAAATATATGCTCTATTAATCACTCATGCGATACCATAATAAGTGTACGAAATAATTTTAAGAGACCATAGTCTCTCAATGCGGCTATGCAACCCGCATTTCATTCAGTGAAGGCGTCTTCATTATCACGCTATCTCTTTTTCCATATGACCATTTTTTATCAGCAAGAACCTACCAAAAACAATCACAAGACTTGTTAGAATCATTCTTAATCATCCAAATCAATTAATATGAGCTAGTTTTTCTTATGTGACTATTTGTATTTCTCCACAGTGAGCACCACCTAGGTCTTGTTGGGGACAGGTGATGGCACTGCCTGTGCACTATGTTTTTGGTGTGGTTCTAGCGGGGCATCGCTTATCTTGCAAGGGATAAGAGCGGTGCCCGCTCCAATGATTTTAGGGCTTTCCATATAAGCCCAAAACACCATTAGAAATCAAAATTGGAGGCATAAAAAGAAAGAGTAGGGTCTAGGGTATTACCCGAAACTGATGGCGCTCGAATCCGATGGTAGAAGCTCATGATATCAATGACTAAAAATATGGCTAGAAAATGCTTCAAAATATCTCCACTATGGGTAAATAGTAAAATGTTTTGATTTTTTACTATTTACATGAATTTTATACACATTTTTGGGTTTGACATGCTATAGTTTTTTTTAGAATCATTTATTACTAAAAATCTATCAGTCGTAATCCTTTAATGTCAGTTATTGGTGCATTTAACAATTTTTTTGAGTTGTTACAAGATAGAAGAGCAGTAGCAGTAAAGCTTTAGGAGTTCGTTTTAGACTTTTTCATACTACCATAAAATGGAAAAAGTCTTTGAGAATTTATTGCAACACTTTGGTAATGCTCTTGAAACTTAGCATCAAAGGTCCGAGTCTGTTTCTGATTCTTTTTAGGCTCATAAAATCTCTCATTCTGAAAAGAGACCTAATGGACTCTTCATTAAACTCTTTTTGGGCTCCTTAAATATGAAAATCTTGTCGAGTGATCTCGTCTTCTTCACGCTTGTTAAATCATTTGAAGGGTCGTCTCTTTGATGGTAGGTTATCTCTTTTTTTGGTTCGGATAGACTATTTATGAAAAAAGAACACTCGAGCCAATCATGACTGGAAGAGTTCTATAAGGTATTATTTTATACTTTTTCGGGCCTTAGGGACTAAATCATACAAAAAAAGGACTCTTTGGAGTCTTCTTCCATGGTCATTCAGACTGTTTAAACATGAATGATACCAAGTTTTCTTTCATTGAACTTGTTAAATTAAACATTAAGAAACCCTTTTTTGGGAACAAATCCCTCCTCTCTTAGGTTCGTAAAACATATGAGTTTGGACTTCTCTTCAGATGAGCTATAATGAGTGTTTGTTACCCTCTTTGAACTCGTAAAACTGAAAAGACGCACTCATCAATCATGATGAGGGAAATGGGAAGGGAATCATTTTGCAAATAAATGGTAGTAGTTTGTCATTACCTTTGAACATGGAACATGTCTGCATATCATTTCAGTCAATTGGGTATTCAGCTAATCTCCATAACAATCCACGTTCATGAGTCATACCACTCCTTTGAGTCTGTCAAAAGAATGCATTGTCCACTGTTGCACTGTGTGTTTGTCTGGTTAGTCATGATGCCAAGTCTTTTGTCGTGCCACCCAATGTTCAAAGGGAATTTGAAGAAGTCTACCTTTGCAGTCAAAATACTCTTTGTGTCAGTACTTTTGAGTCAATCTTATGGTTACTACATTCACATCATTCCAGAACTATGTTCTAAGTTTCGTGTCATCGATGTGGGACTCATCATAGCCCTCCTTCAATGATATTATTCCTGTCAACATCATCTCATCATCTAGGAAATTATCTTAGAAACAAGACTTAGTACCTTGAGATCTATATTCCTTAATGACAGATTCTCCCACTCTTGACATAGGTTCACATCATTGACCTTTGATCGATAGAATCAATTGGGTGTTCAACATCAAAACATCTATTCACGCTTAGTAGATTGTACTAGGGTACCTTGGGAATCACTGACATCAATGGTGATCTCCCTCGCACTTGTTAACGGTTCGCATAATTAGCCGGTAATCAAGTGGTTTCTACCATGTTCAACTTTAGATCATTGTAATCACATGGATAGAATCATACTTTGTGGAAGAGGAGATGAAGACCCTAGGTATTTTAAGTGCTTATTGCTTTCCCTAGGTTGCAATGGAGTTTTGTATATCTAGCATGGATCAACATTTGTATGGTCATGGCTATGCTCAAATTTGCGTCTATATAACATAGATCTATGTTGTATGTCCAGTATCTATGTCCAAGTTTGAGTCCTCTGTCGTATGGATCTACACTATATTCTAGCAGCCATGCTTGTTTATTCCTCTCATGGATCTTCGTTGTATTGGTCTATAGCCATGAGTTGGTTAAATTTTTCTATGAGTCGAAAAGTATTGATGTACTACAGATTCCTACTGGAGGAAATTCTCCAATCGAGTTCTCTCAAAGCTCTCACTTATCATATCCCTCTAAGTCTCATGCTTTGGGGGGGCATTCTGTTATATCTAAATCCTATCACCATCATGTGATAAGACCCTTAACTCCCATGTTTTCCCTTAATCCCAACACTTGGAGTGGAAACCTGCTATGTTTGTCAATTCTACTTGAAAAAACCTAGCACGGCACTTTTCCTATGACCAATAAGCGGTACCTTGCTCAACACCATTTGTATCATGTTTTCAAGAAGTAGTGCCATTGCCTATGGTCTTTCATCCAAAAGTGGTTCTCATCTAAACCGCTTTGTCATAAGGGAAGAAAAGCGGTACCCTGGGTAAAATGGGAAAAAGAGAATTTTCTCGAGGCCTCTAGATCATGAGCCTCGTGTCCTCCCTTATCCCCATCATTGTGGGTTAGTTTGAGCTTGAGATCTCCCATGTTAGGATCTTAGATCCACCTCACCCACAATTCTCTCAACTATTCCTATCCATTGAGCCTTATAAATACAAGCTCACATCCATAGTTGTGGGGGAGAACTATAGAGGTATTGTTATGCTATTGGATTGACTACTTGGTCCAAGTCATTGGAGAGCATAGAGAGTAAAGTTGGAGCTTATGGGGATGAAGTGTTTGTCTCATGGAGGGGCTTGTCAAAACTAAGCCAATGGTTGTAATATTCTCCATACATTCTTAATGCAAAGTTGATTTCCGTCCCACATTACTATTGTTTTGATTTCTCATGTACATGTTGTTAGATTCCTTAGTCACTAACATGGATAAGTAGATGATTTTAAGGTAGCTTTGATGTGTTCACATGTTTGATCTATTTTCAGGTACACAGGTTCACAATCGAAGCAGTATTCCCGGTGTCTACAGTATTTAGGGAAGGTCTTCATCCTTTGTCGTTCACTCATTTTTTCTGGATCTGAACCATTCAGACCAGAGGAACAACTTATGTCCGCAAAAGGTGGAATATTCCCGATAACAGGGACTGCTATGTGGGATGAGTGTTGTTGGTTCATCCTTTCTTTAGAAGAGGATGGGACATCCTCAATTACTAGAGGCTCCACTACTCTCTCTTATCATAAGCATATATCATTAGAAGGAACTATAGTAATGGAGTAAGTTGGCATGTTGGCAGTCTCAAACTGGTGCACTTATTTATTGTTTGGGTTGGGGTTAGGTTGAGCAGGTAGCTATGGTTGTATAGGCATATTAGGTGCATCATTGTTATGGAGTTGCATATGCGGCTGCTGGTACTGCTGGTATGGTTGAAGGTATTGTTGCTATGGGAACTGTTGAGGAGATTGGATATGGGGAAACTAGTTTTGTGGATGATATTTCCCCCACCCAAGGGACCAAGGATTCTGTTGTCTTGGTGGATGTGTCCAGGGATTCCAGGAGTTGAAATTTTGCATAGTAGGTTGAGAAGGATTCCATTAATGGTTGGAATAAGGTGAAGGGAATTGTGTATTCATGTGATGCATATTATTTCAATTATTCATATGATTCGAAAATGGAAATGAGTCTGGAGTCATACCTTAGTTTTGAGGTGGCCAAGTATTTTTTTGGGAAATGAAGTAGGCTTGTTCCACGTCCAGAGTTGATGCCTGTAGAGCTTTCTTCACTTGAGGTAGTGAAGGGTACTCCTTTGTATCATGCTTTAGTTCACAGAGTTGGCACGCTTCCACCTTATTGAGTGGACACTCCTTTAGGGGATTCTTCTTCCTAAATATGGGGAAGAATACACTGAGTGTTAGATATTCTATTGCTTGCTTTTGCTTCTCCCTCAAGACATCTATTTCTGAGGATATGGAGCTCATCATATCTATTTTGAAGTTCTAGAGAAGTTTTCCCATTTCTGTTTGGGTGGCTCCTCCATTGGATGACTTTTGTGACATATTGAATGCATCTCATTCCAATTTTTCCCATTTGTTGGTCTTGGAGGATCCTCTGGAATACCTTCTGCATAATTCAATAATATTTTCAAAAGATTCCTTTGAGATATCCCCCTTTCCCATAAAATTCAACATACTTAGGCAGCCTTTCCTAATCCCACGAAGTAGGATTATCTTGAGCACATCTAGCCCCATATTAGTCTGTCCAGCCCTTTGCACATAGTACATGAGCCTTTAAACAAAATCTTCCATACTTTCTCTATCCTTTTGTACTATATTGAACAAATATTCTCTTTTATCTTTAGTGTTGTAGTACTCCCGATATTTCTCCAGGAACACCTGTTTCATTTTATCCCTTTTGGTTACAGTTTTTCCACCCAGGCTCATGAACCATCATAGTGCATTATCCTTCAAAGTGGCAGGAATTTTTTTTTACTTCTACTCGCTGGAAGTGTAGTCGTAGATGTGACAGACGATGTCAAACTTGAAGAGGAATTCATCCGGATCCTCTCTGGCTTTCCCATAAAAACAAGCTAATACCGACGGTGATATGTTTTTAATGGGGGGCTTGTCCAGTTGGTTGTCAAATGGGGAAATGGAGTGTATAAACTGTTCTCTCTTGTGGGGAATCACCATCATTGTGATGGTTCTCTCCCATCTCTTCTTCATGGCCTTCTTGTTCACATTTGTTATTCATATTTTCCTTTTTTCTCTCCTCTCTATGCTTCCTCCGGTCATCCTACTTCTGATGAAATTGTTTCCACTCCTCCTTTGTCACCTCCTTCCCATTAATGTGATAGATCACATCTTGATTAGTTGCTCCCATAGCACTAACTATGTATTCCACTGTAGGGAGACCTAATGGTCTCTCACCTCCTCCTATGTTCTCCATTGTGGAAACTGATGCTTCCACTAGGGGATTATTGGACTTCTTCTGACAGAGGATACTTGATGGCGAGCTCCAGTAGAGGAATTGGATATAGAAACCAAATCATCAATGAATTTTCTTCTTCCCAATGATGGGATTCTGCCACTACCTCGACTGCCTGCAATGTTAGTATCTGGGGAGTTCTGGGAGTTATAGGAATGTCACATTGTACTCTTCTCGTATTCATGCAAACTTAAAAATTGAAGAAAAATGAATGGATGCAACTACTATGGTATCTAATAATTACCTTCCCCAGCAACGGAGCCAAAAGGTTGGTCACTCTATATGTCAGTTAATTAAACCCATCATGCAGAATGCTCAATATAAATTGCCAGCCCAGGGAAGTCTTTTATTTCAAAGATAACTTACACTATCTATGCTTAAACACTAAGTAATTGATGACAGAATAAACTATCCTACTTGTCTATTTTATCAATCTCTTCCCATAATCAAACTAATCTAAACTACCTATCTAAGAATCTAGAATTACAATTACTTCCTACAACTTCAATCCAGTAATGAATGATTCCCGAAATAAATATCTAGAATTATTTTTGCAGAAAGATAAATCCTAATTTACCAAACTATATGCAGATCCATTATGACTAGCTAATTCGACCTTAATCTAGAAATGAGAAATAACAGGAATTGAATCAACAGTTCTAAGCCATATCCTATCTAAATTAGAAAACCTGACCAAGACAAGTAACTAAAGGGAAACTAAGGGAGATCTTAACTGTTACATGTATCGCACACATGCATAAAAGAAGCTAACCTACACAGTCGACTATCACACAACAATACTGCAGCTTAAAGGAAATTAAAGTACTGAGTATTCAAGGAAACACAATGATTAACATGATTGTTGTAGCTATTGAGACAAATGCATACAATGAAATATCCACACCACAAAGATAATTTATCAAACATCTAATTAACTCAACGATATCTATGGGAAGGTGGGCCCATCCTTTAAACAAATAAGTTGGAACTAGCACAAGTTAAAACATGGAGATCTGAAGAATCCTGCTCCTTGTATTAAAATGGTGAAATGAAGGTACAGTCTCTGTTACGGCTCGCAAAATAAAATATGATATTTCCCAACCCTTGGCTTTGAATACTTCCCCGTACTTATACATCAACAATCATAACCCTCACCCACTAATATCAGGCATCCATGAAGATCTACAATCCTCAGGCTGCCCTATTACATGCGTCGTTACAGCTGTGAGTGGAATTAAACAGAGGTAGGGAATATAGGAAATTCTGTTTCCTGAGCCAGTAAATCAATAACATAACCAATTCAAGATAGGACCGAATGATTGCAGCTAACTTTAAGCAATGGCGCGTTGTCGTAGCTAAGTCTGTTGCAGTCATGTCTATCACAACCATGCCTGTCGCAACCCACGTGGAATGATGATCCTTGATTGGATCTTCGTGTATAGACAGGACTGGTGAGTCACAAATGATATTGAATGCTTATATCCTCTTTGGACCACTAGGGTTGCTACTCCTATACTCTCTCACAGCTTGTACTATCCTTGTTAAACCACAATGAGTTAGCATAATTCCAGAAATGAAGTCCTAATTATAACAATCATAAGCATTAATAAGATGAAACAGTAAATAATCATGCCTGTAAAGATTCAGTGCTCAAGTGAGGAAAGAATGTATGTTTGGTGCGCAAAATGGAAAAAGACAAGAAAAACATGGTATAAAAGATGTGGTTAAAAAGGGGCATTTTGGGACCCAATACCTGGCTCACTTGACTCAATTGGGAAGGTGGTTAGGAAAAAAAACAAACTTATGAGAGGCTCAATGATATATTTATCGATGTATAGACTTAGGAACTGGCTTAATATCATAATAGTGCACTGGGGTTCCTCGTTGAACACATTGGAATCAAGGGGAAATAGTTGGTCTAATAGATTTACAGTGGGCTTGAAGCATTTCATGTTTCCTTTGTACTTGAGACTCTTCGAAGCATTGCAGTATTGAATCTTCTATGTAATCTTGGGCCTTTAGGGAAAACTCGTTAGGGCCTGACAAGGCATTTCAAATAGCTAATGAAATGACCAGGAATAGGACTGTAGAGTTGGTAACATCCATAATTACTCTGTGAGAAATAGAGTATTTATCGGCGCACCAGGAAACAAATTTCGATCAATTTAGGGTTTTCTCAGTTGTGAAAAAATGAAAATAGGACTGGTGTAGGTTATGGACATTGGTGCCTTGTTCCCAAAGTAGTCTAAGCTTATCCTTAATGTCACTAATGGGTTCGTTTAGAAAAATTATTTCGAACACCTCGACATACCTATCTTTGAAGGCTTCTTCTACCTTCAAACATTCTAGGTTTTGAACTTCAAGACTTTCAGATTGAGCCATTTTTTAAGGTGGCAGATAGGACAAAGGATTACATGGTAATATTTGACAAGTGGCCGAAGGTCATCGTATGTGTTGGCAGATCCTGCATTGTTCTTACTCTCTCTTTTCGATGCTCTCAAGAATAAAATAATGCCACGAATTCATGTGCATGGTATTCTTTATACCTTTCTGCACTCTTACCCACGTCGTATCTTTGTTCTGCAAAATTATTTTTGGCCATAGATCTATTTACCCTTAACAACCTAATATGTCAAAATATACGACCCTTCCTGACCACTGATTTGTTTGATATGCAGTATACATCGTCGATGTTATATTCTGTGATATCCATTTCAAAGACACCTTTCTTTTATTCCCCTTAGCATTTTACAAATGCAAAACAAATGACAGCCACAGATTTTTCCCACGAGAAATATCAACCATTTGAGGATGTGAATTATACCCTATTTTGCAATCCATTAGCTTGATAAACCTTGCATACTTTCTCATTGCAAAAAATATCAATTCCATCGATCAATTATCCTACCAGATCACCGCCATCGAAGGTGCAGGACCCTACGAGATTTCACATTTCTTCATCCTCTTAACCACCGTGCACCTTCTTGCTTCGAAATTAGCCAGGACCATTGATCGTATCCATGTCATATCACCATCGTTTAAAATCATGGGGCCCTCCAACACTTCGCAGCCCCACATCATCTCATCAATTACACAAGTTCACGTGGAAAAATAATTCTCCTTCGTAGATCTTCCCCATATAGAATCCCAACCATTAAACTATGCGGCCCCTTCTAGTTATCACAGCCCCGGCATGCCTTTATTATCATGCCTCTTTGGGTGTGAATACAAATCTCCATTGCATATCTGGCTTGCTCAAAATCATGAATGTTGGAATACAAAAGGTATAACAGATTTCACATACCTCCATGGCTTAATTCTCCGCACATATTTTCCATTGTGAGATCCTACGTATCTATCAATCTGCATTACCTTCCCATCTGATGATCAATCTTGCTCATCATTTAATATTTCTCCACCCATGCCAAGATTCTTGCAAAAACTGCGCATCTTTCCTTGGTGAAATCCTTATCAACCATTGATCTTCTTTTCCGTGGATCTGCACCATTCATTTTTTACCCTAAATAACTGCGAGCATATTTTCATATTTGAATTAGAATGTAGGGTCACAGCTCCAAGATTTTTTATTTTTCTCTCATGCCAAACCGTGGGATAATCTGTTTTGCTACTCAGGTTATGGAAAATTCTCCCAATAAATCTCCAAATTACCATACATTAAAATTTTTTTCCTATACCTCGTTCAATTTCACTGTTCTAGGCCTCAGCAAGGGAAATAGTGTAGCTACCTATGCAGAAATCTCAAAAATTTAGCACAACTGCTAACACACATACTTCTTTATTTGAGTTTCCATAATTCTTCTCCCTTTCTATGGGTTGAGTGCAAGGTATTTTTAAATCCATATTCTTGTTTGATTCATGTTAGGCTTGTCTCTTTGAGCTCCATTTCCATCTAATAAACCTCCAAATCTTCTTGGGAGGATTTCGTCACAAGAACAAGGGAAGGAAGAGAGAATTTTTTCCATTGCTTTAATTTCCCTTTTACTCTCCTCATTTCCTCCTCTAATATGAAGAAGAGGGAGGCTCTCATATGTTTGAGTCCTAGGCTTCCTTTACCAAGCCGAATAAATTGGGTTGGTTTTTCCAGATAAGGGAAAATCGAAAGGGTATCAATCCAAGATCTATCTCAATCTCTATACATAGATAAATATGCTTATGGTTTGAGACACTAGAGGAAAGGATAGTTGAATAGACTCTTAGCACTAGGAGGAATATATATTTTGAAATAAATAAATGATATAGCATAGAACCCACATGACCAGGGCCAATTCTTCTGTTCAACCATGTAAAATTTTTATTCTTCGGAATAATATCAATTAGGTCCCATTTCATGAAGAGGTCCTTTGCATGCTCAAAAAAAATGTTTCTTACTATGGAACCACCTTGTTTCTTCTTAAAGGAGAAAGTAAGGTTTAGATCCCCTCCCAAAATGAGATTGAGGAAAAGGGAGAAGCGATCCCAAATCAGAAGGGAGGTCCACCTTTCTTTTTTTCAAATAATTAACTAGGGTATATATATTTAAGATAGATAGGTTGAATGTTCATTTACAAATGATTTAGGGAGGTCAGCATCCAATGTTGAAATTTCATTTTCAAAGTTTGTTCACATATTATTCCATCTGATACTGTAGCAATTCCACTCGATGTTCCTCTCAAGCTTAAAGCCTCCCTTTTTCTCTTCTTTCAAAGTCTCTTCATTTTTTGAAGCAGTTCAATATCCTCCATTGTTGGTTCTAGATCCTAATCTTCCAGATCCAGAGATATTATTCAGTTGTGTTTGTACCCTAGGTGTATTGTACACTCATTAACTGTAGTATTTTCCCATGGTATTACCCCTATAAAAGAAAGCATTGTAACATGGCTGTGTATGGTATTATTTTGTATTGAAAACAATCTCTATGATTGTGTGGGAGAGACTGTGAGAGCGTGAAGAGGAAGTGCAGCGGTTTTGCTGCATGTTGTATCCCTTCATCTTTCTGGAATGCAATAAAAGGAATGGCAATTTCTTTGTGTACATAGCCCATCGATTGGGTGAACCATGTTATATCTGTGTCTCTATGTAATGTGCTTAATGTGTTTTGCATCTTGTTTAATGATTTAACTGTATATGTGTTATTGTTTTGCAGTCTTGTTTCCTAACATCCATTTTCATCTCTTGGATTAGGAGGATTTATGGCCTTTCAAATCTGAGAAGATCTCTGACTGCTTCTTTCTATTTTCCTCCCAACCCTTTGCTATTATAAGAGACTAATTTTGTTACTTCTAGATCCCCCCCCTAAGGTTTGATTTTCATGCTTTTTGTCCTCCTCTTACATTTGTTTCCATTAATTTCTCTATGGTTAGTTAGGTTCCAATAATTTTCTCTTGTTCTGCTTCCTCCTCTCATTTTTCCTCCCTTTCCTTGTTTTGGTCTCAAACTCTCATTCTGCAAAGTCCAAGTACTCTCCATTCGAGGGAAGATATCCTTCTTCATTTATTTTTTAGCGGATAGATTTTCATTATAGGTTGTTTCGTTCTTCTAGAGGATCATTTACTCCATTGTTTCCAAATGGACTAAAACCTTCATTACCATGAATTAGGGTTATTTCCCCTTTCCTTCCAAAACCTCCTCCTTTACTTCTCAA
The DNA here is from genome assembly GCA_001517045.1 of Pseudotsuga menziesii. NCBI lineage: Eukaryota > Viridiplantae > Streptophyta > Pinopsida > Pinales > Pinaceae > Pseudotsuga > Pseudotsuga menziesii. The sequence goes on along the minus strand of LPNX010081575.1, from coordinate 523,303 downwards.
CTATTGGCTCTACGAGATCTCTATAGTTCAAGATCAATCCACTGATTGGTTTCGATCTTGGTCTTCATCCCTATATTCATTGGCAAGGACATTGTACCGATTGTGAGCTGAAGGCCCAACATTCTTCTTGGTAATTTCCACAAATCCACGGTGAGGATGTGACCCACAAGCCTTACCCTTACTTCCCAAATGAGCTTTGGTCCTACAATTTACCTTTTTCCACTACTTAGTAGTTGCAGCTGCTGGGGGATTCTGCTTACAATCGTGAGCAAAATGTCCATACTTATGAAATATATGACACTTGAAAGAGAGTTATTCATAGTCAACCTCATGAAAATGCTCCCAAGAATCTAGTTTTAGCTTGATAGATTCTGGCAGTCCCACATCCAGGTTTACCTTGATGCAGATTCTAGCACACAAAAAACTAGTGTTTTGGTTCAGCACGATCAACGAATTTACTAGCATGTTACCAATGGCCTGCAAGGCCTTAGTATACCAATAGTGTATCGGAAGGTGAGGAAGCCTCACCTAGACCAACACCCTGAGGAGAACATCTTAGGTTGGATCAAAATCTGGAGTCCATTTGTTTAGCTAGAAACCCCTTAGCCCCATGAAATAGGGGCCAATTCTAAAAATTAGATCTCTATCTTCTTTTTTCGCAAAATGGAATGCGAGAAACCTTTTCCCACAAAGAAGAACCCCATATTCCCCTTGATCAATGGTTTCTAGTTCTTCATAACCCACATCTCTATCGATCTCGGAGAGGAATCAACCATTTCTCTGTCAATGACCAAGCCAATTTATGTGAACCATCCTCGAGAAAGGAAACTTCTAGGATGGCATCGAGACTTGGATTTTGATGCACATAAGGACTTCTTACCTTGTGACTCGATTAGCTTCGTGAACGCTTCGATTTCTTATGAGATCAGAGGGGAGAACTCCCCCAAGCAGCTATGGTTACTTCTTACCACTTTACACACCATATGAAACTCTATTACATACTCGAGCCAAGCTTTCTAGGATATAACTCTATGATATCTAAATTCCCTTATATCGATTTAAATTATAAAAGTGTGGCTATAAAGCATTCTACAAAGTGAGAACATAATATATTGATGTTGAAAGATGTTTTAGATTCTATCCTTTCATTTTTATATTAATGATTTTTTGTTATACACGCTTGGGTTGAACTATTAGGTAGCCTTACTTATATCTACTGAACTATCACTGTGGATTTGAATCTGATTGAAAAAGGAGGTAAAGGTGCTAAGAAAACATTTAAATAAAAGGGTTAAAATTATTTCGGTGCTTTTAATAATTAAAAACTCTTAAATTTATGAGTTTAAAATTATAGCTTTTTTGCTATTTTAGAACCTAACCAGTTAACTTAATTGCTTTTATCCTTCTTGTCCATCTAATTTGAGTGATACATTAAAACAAAATATCAAGGGAAACAAATGTATTTAAGAAAAAAAAAATTCAAAGCATGGGTGAAATTGTAAGGAAAGGGTGGCGTGAATCAATTTGATAGAAGTTGCTGGAAGGTTGATAGGGGTTACGATGAGAAAGTTGCCAATGTGGGGCCAGCTTATGTTGGCACTTGTGAGAATTAGGAATATAAATTCATCAAACTCAACGATGATCCTCACCATTTTGATATGACACAATGCAACTGGGCAAGTTGTTCGAGATAGTCCGGGTCCATCAATATGACACAGCCGGGAAATCTCATGATTTCTCGCTGGAAATGACAAGAAGAAAAAGCCTCGAGGCTGACGATCAAGCCCCCCTCGAGGCGTACATATTAATTTGCAGCAGCAGAAGAGAACTAAACAGGAAATACAGTTTTTCAATTCTAATTCTACAACTTAGAATAGAAAAGGCAATTTTCCACCTTTTCAGTTCATAGATTTGTGTATATATGCTAGCTTATATATGGTAGAAAGCTGAATTGATTCAGCAATGTATGTAAATTTGTAGTAAGTCAATTTTTGTTATAAAAATAGCATATCTATTAATTGGATAGCATGTTTTAGTTATATAGGTTATTCATGTTGTAGCTATTAGTTATAATATGTAAATTTTAAATTTATATATATTATAGTACAGTTATAAAAGTAAAGTGATATGTGAATGTAGATAGACAGAGTCAACCACTTTTTTTGTAAAGATAGCTTAATGTATTCATTATTCATACAAGATTGTTAGAATTAACATAACCAAAAAACAAACACTGTTTAATAAACCAGCGTAGATCTAAATCCTAGGCTCTATCAAGCACTAAATCTCTCTAGGTGCAAACCTCTTCTTAGTTATTGCACTCAATGAACTATCAACTTGGTGTGTCCTATATATAGCCATTGATTTGATTCAAACCAAAAGACACATCTTTTTCATTCAAGGTCCACATATAATATTTTTATTATTAATATTTAATATTATTTATTGCTTACATATAATACTTTTTATTTTGTTAGGAACGAATATTACAACATTTCTCCATACATAGTTTTAAAACCATATGTAATGTAAGGCCCTCCGACAACCATGGGTTGTTTAGGAGGCCTTGCATATGGTCTTAAAACCATTCGCAAGGCCCTCCTAAACCATGTACAATAAAACCATGGGTTGTTTAGGAGGCCTTGCACATGGTTTTAAAACCATGTGGAAGGCCCCCTAAACTATGTACAATAAAACCATGGGTTGTTTAGAAGGCCTTGCACCTGGTTTTAAAACCTTGCCAACATTTTTTTTCCCATAATTAATTTTTTTATTTTTAACTATTTTGTGAGGTAGGAACATTAAAACATCTCCTCCATATTGTGTTTTTTTCTCTCACCTAAATTTTTTTTACGAATAAATAATTTTTTACCTTTTTATTGTTTTGTTAGGTTAGGAAGATTACAACATCTCCCCCATATTAGGTTGTTTTTGTGGCTGACATTTATTTTGGCTTATAATTAAAAATTTTATTTTTTTATTAATAAAAATAACGTTACTTAACGTTACATGACGTTATGTAACGTAGCGCCTCTCGGCGCGACAAAAAATGATATGAAGAAACAAAAACAAATTGTTAACCATTTTTTTAACCACCCTTTAACAAAAGCTTCTTTCAATCTTAATCCACATGCATTTAAGCATAACAAGATACTACTACAATGAAATGAATCCTTGCTCTACACTTGCAGTTACACTTGGGTTAATTTTGTTCATCCACTAAGCAAGTCCAAAATCTGAGATAATATCTAAATGCCTATTGGCATAAAAATTTGGAACCATAAAATAAATCTTTACAATATAGTTATTTAATCTTACACTCTTAAGGGTCCACCTTAGACATCTATTAACTTAAAGAGTGTTTAATCTTGGACCTTTTGCATACAGCTGAAATTGTAAAATATAAACACGTATTGATATAAAAATATTTAAAAAAATGATAAACTATGTAATTATAAATAGACCCAAATTGTAAAATATAAACACTAGGCCAATCTTTGTTGTCACTGTTATACCTTGCAAGTCTCTCTACTGGAATACCAGTTTGCACCAAGTGGAAACCTGCGACATTTTGTTGGAAGAAACATTATTGACAATCTTTGGTAATACAAATTTACAGTGAGAACAACATCTCTGCATCTGATTGAATCCAGCATTACAGCCTATATACAGCCTATTTTCTGTCTCTTGAAGAAGCCCGACGGGGAAATTATTTTGCAGTTTAGTAATGTGTTTTTCGAACTACTAGGTCGCATTCATTAAAAACCCTAACCCTAATAGACGACAATTAATAACCCTAATTTGCACGATAGCAACCTAATTAGAAAGAACCTAGAGACTAACAAATCACTGAGACGGTTTCATGTGTTATCTTCTATTCATATCGAAATGTTGTGTGATTGTAATTGCAGATACGAATGAGAGTAGATGATATGATCGGTGCTCTTACTCATGGAATTTCTGGTACATGAGAATGAATTTTTATTGGTGGTGCCTGTGTAAGAAAACAAGGAAAATGATAAGATGATGAATTTTTACTCTTGGTGCGTGCGTGAGAAAACCAGGAAAATTCAATATAATTATAGATATGAATGTTGCAGGAAGAGGAATTACTGGGCGAACTCTGATTCATAGTGGCGCCGGCTTAATCCGATACTGCCATATTTCCACCGCGATGGCGATCTCTGGGCAGATCCAAGATCCAAACAACAAACACTGGTGAGGTCAGGAAATAAGTTAAATTATATTAAGATTGTAAGATTTTAAAAGAAGACTGAAGGTATCTTCGACATAAAAGTTGAATAATCCTGTGATTAGCTAAAGCCCACGCCTCAAACACATGAACATCTGGCACTTCAAAAATAAATACTCTAGAGGACTCGTCATGGGCTTTCTTAGGCTCTTAATAATATAATATCCTATAAGAATATAATATCCTATAAGAGGGGATTTCTAGGCTTTATAGGCGTGGGCTAGCTATGGAGCAAACCTCCCTCCATCCGACGGAGGAGGAGCAAAGTCAACGTTGATTTTGCTCCTCCTCCATCCGATGGAGGGCGGTTTGCTCCATAGCTAGCTTATTCTGGCTTTATATTATCTCCTATGAGAGGAAAGAAATTATTGGATAAGTGTGTCCTCACGTTGTTCACGTTTATCCATATAGAAAGGTATTTATGTTTTATAAAGATATTGGTTCATAAATATGAGGTATCTTTGTTTGCATGTAGTTTTTAGTTTTACTTTGATTGAATGAACTTGGTTAAAAAGAAGGCTAAGGGGAATTGTTAGGGTTGAGTTTCAAATTAATTTTTTTTTGGTAAGTGGAATTAACTTGGTGATTAGCATGTTTTTTTATTGGCTAAGTTACTATCAACTAGGGGCATCTAAGGGGATCGTATCATGCTTAATTGCACCAAATTTTAATATGGTTGGATTAACTAGGGGCATCTAAGGGGGATCGCACCTCGCCTAACCTCATCAACTCTTAACATGGTTGGATTTTTTGGTACCGAAACCCTTAACATGGTTGAAGTTTTTGGTATCACTGGGAGATTTCAAATGGCAACCTTTCCGCCTACTCTCACCCATATATTGAGTTTGAAATTAATTAAATTCAATTTTTTTTTATGAATTTCACTTAACCTCATTGATCATAAACAGAAAGTAAAAAAATACAATGTTAACTCGTGTTTAACTCCAACAAAAAATTCAAAATAAAAAAAAAATTTAAAATTTCCCAAAACTTATTGTCTACTATTGTATAGATGTTCACATGTACATTGGGGAGGAGATCTAGATTAGGTATGTTGAATGATTCCTATCCATAGAGTGGTTCCTAGATATAAGCTCAAGAAATCAAGTTGAACCCTAATCTTGAATGGATATGGGTGAAACTTCCTTGTAGAATAGATACATTATGTTTTATTTTATCTGACCTAGTTAAGGGTTTGAGAGTTGGTTGGGCTTCTCCTTTAGATTCATCTACCAAGTTCCTACTAAGTTCCTTCTCTTCTTCCACTTTTACCATCTACTCTAGTCTTAGAATGGCCTCCACCATCTCTTCTTCCATTAGAAATCCAATTGCAATCCTTTCCTCCGTAAAATTTACCACCATCTCCTCTAGTCCTCTAATAGTAAACTAACCAACATCTCATCTAGATGTATACTAACCACCACCTCCCCCTCACATGATACATTGGAAACAATTGTATGGTAGAATTACTTATGCCTTATCATCATGGATTTAGCTATAGTGGTAGAGCTAACTTATAACAATTTTACACACACATATAAACCAAGGGGATAGCTTGATTGGTTGACTAACCATAAATCTCTCACACCAAACATTGTGTTGTATGTTAACAAGCATAGATCCAAATCCAAGGCTCTATCAAGGATAGAGAAGGATCAAATATTTCGAGGTGAAAACCTATATGAGATTTGGTGTGTCCTATATATACCCATTGATTTGATTCAAACTAAAAGAAACATCTTTTTATTTAAGGTGGACATAAAATAATTTTATTATTAATAATGAATATAATTTATGGACAACATATAACATTTTTTATTATTTTTTATTTTTTGAGGAATGAACATTACAACATCTCCCCCATACATGGTTTTAAAACCATGTGCAAGGTCCTCCTAAAACCATTGGTTGTTGAGGAGGCTTGCACATGGTCTTAAAACCATTTTCAAGGACCTCCTAAACCATGTAGAATAAAACCATGGGTTGTTTAGAAGGCCTTGCACATGTGGTTTTAAACCATTTGCAAGGGCCTCCTAAACCATGTACAATAAAATCATAGGTTGTTTAGGAGCCATTGCACATGGTTTTAAAACCATGTGCAAGGCCAACATTTTTTGGGGGGATAATTCTTTTTTTTTTTTTTGGTTAGGTAGGAACATTACAACATCTCCCCCACAGTGTTTTTTTCTTACCGACATTGTTTTTTGGGGAATAATTGAACATTACAACATATCAACCATATTAGATTGTTTTTGTGGCAAACATTTTTTTGGTTGATAATTAAATATTTAATTCTTTATTGTTTTTTAAGGTATGAACACCTTACAAGATCTCCTCACTCTCTCTCCGCCCAATAATTTATCTATTTTTAAAAGAAAAATGAGATATATCAATCATTAAATTTGAGATGGCATATATAGTATTTAACTCTAATTATAATCATTACATAATTTTTAACCATTTTTTAAATCAAACATTTTGTCAAGATACAATATTAATTAAATATTGCTCATCAGTCCAGCACCATTAGCAATTGACAATTGTTTCTTCCATTATAAAAAATTATTTAAAGATGGCACCCATGACAAATAAGAAATCAATTTTATTAATCGTTAGTAGCAATAGACAATTGTTTCCACCATCATCTAAGTTAATAGACAATTGTTTCCACCATCAATTGAGTTGGCAACTGTTTGAGAAAGATCCAGATATCCAGAAAGTGGGCAGCCATTCCAATTTGTGAGACAGTTATATCATCAACATGGAGGATGGCGACATCCCATGGGTTGATATAAAATTTTCTTAGCCAATCTTCACTCTTATTTGATCTCTCTTTGATATGTGGCATTAGATACTTTACATAAGTTTATAAGATCTCCCTTATAGGTTTTAATTTTAATGGGCCACAAAAAATATTTACTTTTAATTAAATATACATCATAAGTAAATAGAAGTAAATATTTATAGCCTACATTTACATGAGGAATGTTACATAAAGTTACTACATCTCCCTCATAATCTGAAATCATAAGTAAATAGAAGTAAATATGTATACATGAGGAACCTTACATAACTTTACAACATCTCCCTCATAATGGGAAATCATAAGTAAATAAAAGTAAATATTTATAGCCGACATTTACATGAGGAACGTTCATCTCCCTCATAATATTTATAGCCGTCATTTACATGAATTTACATGAGGAACGTTACGTTACAAGATCTCCCCCATATTGGGCTGTAGAGCGCCTCTCGGTGCAATAATGAAATTAAAAAAACAAACATACTTTCAACTAAATTAATGTTAATGATAAGAGTGGGTAATATTAATATTTAAAATGATAGTGATGTGTGTATGTATACAATCACAAAAACATTTATAATCATATTGTAATAATTTTAGAAATAACATTGTTTAATTAAAAATTCTATTAAATTGTGAAATAAATCTAAATAATAATAATAATAAGTTATTTATAAAAAAAACTCTAGGGTGTTGCACTAAATTGGTGGAGATTTTAGATGCAATTGGATTTCTACAAAACCTACTCACATTGTGGAAATCAATAATGTGCTAATGTTAAGAACTAGGTTCAAAAATCCCCAAACCTTTGAACCTAGTTGATATGTAGACCAGGTGAAGACACTGCACACACATTCCTAGGCATATAAATACCACAAGTGATTTGTAATTTGTAACACCCCGATTTTTACCCCATGGTATTTAATTGCATATGATGTGAATATTGTATTAAATCATGGTGTGGAGATCAAGGCTAAGGCCCCACCACGGGATTAGTGTGTGATGTTTTCAGCCATTAAAATCGATGCCGATGGTTTATGTGCTAGCGAGGAACAATGTGTTTTAAGACATCATGTAAAATGCAAATTAATAAAATACCACAACTAGCTATGTGTCACAATGTTAAAGAGACAAGGGCATGATTTCACAAGGAATAGGGAGGGGTAATTATTCAACCTTGATCCCTTTGGGAAAATCCAAATGTTTAAGGTAAAACCCATAGAGTGGTTAACTACCCCTTTTTGTCTTTTGTGTCTAGTCACCTCTAGATTGGTGGAGAAAGTTATTTCCTTTTAATGGATCATGGGGAAGGTATGGAGGTCAAATTTGAATTTTGGAGGTCACCCATTTTTGGAAAGTGTGTTTTTGACTTGTGGGGCAAGTAAATGCTTGGGAAGGGATTCCCAAGCCATTATGCACCCATGCCTTTCATTTCCTCACCCATTCCATTCACGTGGAATCTCTCTCAAGCAGCAGTAGGAGGACGAAGCTCTCTCCCTCACGTTTAGATGTCATTTATCCTTTTAGTCATGCACAGAAATTGGTTTGGGATTTTTCCAAGTGAATGTGCAAGAATGATGGATGATTCGGGGGTTTCTAAGGGGTGTTTTTTCCTCCTCACGCAGTAGGAGCTTGCTAAGTAAGTACCTCCACGTTTTTTGTTGGTTCTCTATTTTTGCATACCCAGATTTTCATTTGTGGAGTTGTGCAGCGAATGGGCAAAGGAGACCCATGATTTGGGCATGAATGGGGGTTGTATCAATCTCTACAATGCCTAGAAATGTTTGTGAGAGCGGATTTTACTCATAGGGTGTTTTTTCACCAATTTTTACCAGTTTGTTCATGGTTGTAAAACCATTTTTGGTTTGTTATGCATTTTCCCTCACATGGGAAGCTGTTTCTTTCAATTTCTCCACATTGGGAATTCGTTTTTGTAAAGATTGATGGGTGGGTTCCCTCCCCCACGATTTGGATGCATTTTCCCATTGTTTCCAAGCTAGAAAACATTTTGTGGTAAGGCCCGATGAGTGGAAGAAGAGACCCACATTTTCTTAGTTGTTGTTGATTCCATTTCGTCCATGTTAGGGCCAAAACGTCCATGGAAATTGAAATTACTGTCAGGGGGTTGTTTTACCCTTGTTTCCTTTTTCGTTTTGGTTCCCTGGAACGTTCTGTTCATACCCAACAGTTGTGTATGACTGTGTTTGATTAAATGGGTTGACTGTGTGTTTGATGCAAGCGTGGCTTGGCTAGAAAGGTCCATGGAACCCATGTATTGTTGGCTAGTTGCCTTAGTAGCCTGTAAAACCCAATTTCTTATTGGCTTGGTTGGGTAGTTTGTGAAACCCAACGGTGTGTTGGCTTGACTATGGATGATTTGGTTTTTGACTATGTATGAGCCTGTTATCTCCTTAGTTCCTTGTGGAATCATGCCCAGCTCAGGGGTAGTAGTGATGCTGAGAGATTAATGAGCATGCTGGCCTATGGTTGGGTGGAATGTTGCTGCGATGTAGCTAGTTGTGGGCCAACTTATTTTCTAGATAAGTATGCACTTGTATTTAACTCTGTAAATGTATTTCCATCATAGATTATCATGAACATGTTAAATGCTTGAATGGGATGAACATTGCTTGTTTTAATGAGTATGAACAACATGTATGTATTGAATGAAGTGTATGCTTCTGCTATAGATTGCATGGTTTATGCATCTATCTATGTATTTATGATCTATGCATTTTAATTATTATGTTTTAATGTTCATAGGGCTATTTCTCGTAATTGACAATAGTGGTGCGTTGGTCGCATCCTCTCCATCATCGGTATGAGGGGTGGGGATGTGACATAATCCATGGCTTGCAAAATGTGTGTGCATGATTTGTAATCCATTGATTACAAATTGCATGCATGATTTAAAATCTATTTTTTCTCCCTTGACCATCTCCAAGGCACTAAAACACATACATATTGCTCACAACCTCATAAGAGCATGGATATCCCAACTTAGAGACCAAGGGTAATCTCAATAAATTATGTGGGGTGTTGTGAGGCACAACTCATGAACTTTAATATCTAGAATCTTCCATTATATCCCAAGGCATAGGTTTTCTCCCTTTATAATGTCTAGTTTCCTTAGACTAATACCTAGTGTTAAAATCCTTGTAATGGTGCATGTATACTCATTTAAAGAAAAAGATACCCTCAAGAAGTCATATGTAATGCTTTGAGGTGTGATTTTTCATGTTGGACAATTAGAAGATTCTTTTACAACATAGGGCTTAAGTTTACTCCACCAACCATGTTTAGGGCCTTGAGATCCATACCTAAAGTTATTCTTAATATTCCATTTGATATAGCAATGATACCTTTACGAGTTCATGTGTTCTTTTTTAGTACATTGTCCTTGTCTCTAGATGCATAAAAGCTTCCTTTAACGATTAATTCCTAGAACTATCCTTTAGTGCTTAAGGCCCAAGATGTTTCTGCTTACAAATTCCAATGACCCAAGACCAATACTTAGTGCTAAAAATGTACCCACTTAGAGGAAGTAGATACCTAAGATATATTTTTGTAGATTTTTAACACATTACTCTTATCCTAGATGCCTAGAATATTTCTTAGGGCCCATGGACCATATTTTTGGCCTTTGCCATGTACAAGGAAACAATACCACACCTAGAGCCCAAAAATGTGTAATGGTTCCCATATCACCAATTTAACGCCAAATATCCCCTTGGGTAGTCATCTATGGTAGTTTGACTTGTACATCATAAACCTTGAGTAATCAAACATAACTTTAGAACATAATTACTAAGCTTCCTCTATGGACCATGGCTAACACCTCAACACCCATACCTAGTGATATAAAAACTCCTAGTCGTTCCCATATAGCCATATGGAATCAAGGATACCCTCAAGAGATCATGTGTGATGGTTCAAGATGATGTTGTTAGTCTTAGATACTTAGCATCTTCCTTTAGGTCCTAAGGCATCAGTTTCCTTCCCCAACCTTGTCTATGGCCCCATGACTCATATTGATTGCTAAAAACATTTTAATGGATCCCATGTCATCTCCTAGATCTCAAAGATCTCAAAGATAGTTCATATGTGGTTGTTTGAGCCTCATTCATGAAATTCAAAGGTTGGAATTTATATTTAGGGCATAAGGCTAAAGTTCCCTCCCTTGACCATGGAAAGGAATTAAGAATCATACTTAGTGCACAAAACCTAAAAGGATACCCATATCTTGACTCATAGGAAAATGGTTCCTCAAGAGGTCAAGTGTGATTCCTTGAGGCATTGTCCTTAAAGTTGGATGCTTAGAATATACATAAGTACTGAGTTGTATCTTCCTTCATTAATCATATCTAGGGACTCATAACCTATCCTTAGTGATCAAATACTTATAATGCTATGTGATAGTCACTCAAAGGTTTAATATCCAATAAAAAGGGAGTCACATGTGGTGTCTTAAGGAATTTTTCATGGACCATGATATTTGGTAGCTAAGTTTTAGATATAATTCCCACATTTCATCACGTATACTTTGACTCGGCCTCAACATCAACACCTAGTTTTCAAAAAAAAAATATGGTGGCAATATGCACACTCGTAGGTGAAGGAGCCCTTCGGGAGATCGTGTTTGTTTGTTCAAGGAACTATTATTGTATTTTGGTGAAGAAAATATTAATTTATGGCCTAAAACCCAATATTCGTAACTTAATCATGTTGACTCCCTACAAACCATATACCTTTTTCTTTAAAAGTAAAAACGATACTCATATTTCCACTTAGAGGCTAAATATGCCCTCGGGAGGTCTTTTGTTTCATTTCAAGTCTTTTTTCTTTGCCCTTTTTTCCTATCATCTTCATGTTTAGGGCCTAATTCTCAACATTTTACCCTCAATAATGTCAAGATCCCTGAGACCCATACCTATTGCTCAAAAAAATCATATTATTGTAAATATCTCCACTCAATGGAAAAAAATATGATCAATAGGTCATGTGGGTAAGATTGGAATGTCATTCTTGAACTTGGGTGTTTATAATATTACATTAGGGAATAAGTCTATGGTTTCCTCCATCAACCATCTCTAAGGCATAGACACTCATTCATAGTATCCAAAACCTCATAGTGGCACTTGTTTGATGATTTAGAGGTAAGGATAACCTTGAGAGGTCCTATCTAGTGGTTTGAGGTGTTATCCATGGCCATGGAAACATAAAAGATTCCTTTAGGGGTTGTATCTCGATATCTCCTGCCTTGACCATGTCAATTATCTCAAGACCTAAATTTAGTGATAAAATATACCTATGGCCATACCATATCCTCATTTAGAAAATAAGGATACACTCAATAGGTTATAAGTGGTAGTTTGAATAGAATCACTATGCTTAAATACTATAAAATTGGAGTGCCACACATTTAGACAACGAGATATGGAATTTCTAGTCCCCATGTTCATTCTCAACATGACCATAATAATGAGAGGTGAGTGTAAAACAATTCTCATATAATAACCTCCATCCCTTCCCAACTCATTATCTCATGTGGATCCCTACCTTCATGATGATACTAATATTTGTTATGTCATTGTATGTTATGCTAAAACGTTTGTATCGTGCAAAGTGATAATCATGTCTTCCATTATCCTTCACCTATGGAACCAATAGGTACACCTTGATAATCCTAATCTTTCCCTTCCCTCATTTTAAACTATGTCAAATAAGGGTTGAGTCCTAAATCCAAACATTCATTATAAAAAAATAGTGATACTGGAAATGGATGCATATTGCTACATTTGGGAGACGTCAAATTTTATCCTTATCACATTTATCATGTGATCCATTTTAACAAAAAAATTTTTCCAATAGTGTATGAGTCTATATGTCTCCTTGTTGTGATATATCTACTACCTACCATCCTCTGATATTTGAATTCTAGGATTTTCTCCTAAATCTAGTAAAGATAACTAACAAAGGTAGGGCATATAATATTATGAGATAGTGCATTCCTTTCTCTCAATAACCTCATCCACAACATTAAAATTATATTTACAACAATAAAATAGATTCTAAAATGAACCTTGATTTTCTATTTTTATTATGTGTACTCTATTCTCACTAAGGAAATACATACATGAGAGGATTTGGGTGCATCTATAGAGAATTTAATTATTAGTTAGGTACATCATGTGCTACCTTGAGAAGGAAATTCCTCCAATATGGATACTCTTTCATCTATTCTACCATGCACACCTCTAAATATCATTTTTCATGTGTTGTAACTAAATCAAGTTTTAATACACACCTCTAAACATCATTTTTCATGTGTTGTAACTAAATCAACTTTTAGTTTAGTAATCATTTAGTTATATACAAAGTTTCTTGTGACCAACTCTAAAATACACCTCTATCCATGGCATAACCAAATGTTACTATGAACCATATTCCAAATTCTACACCTAATATATAGACATATTTGGTGAACTCCAAATCACACACATGTTTAGTGAACTAATATCACGCACATGATTTGTGCTTCTAGTGTCACACACATGTTTTGCAAGAAATGGAATATACACGGGTGTGAAAATTTAAATTTTTAAATAACATACGTGCATTTCTTAACACCTAAACCAATCTTTGCCACAAATTTACTTCTCACCTCTAATCCTATGTGTCTTGTTTGGAATTTTCTTTGGAATAAACAAGCATATGGTATAGAATTGTCTAAACCATTTCTAATTTAACATTTTTTCCATTTTCTCAAT
>LPNX010081575.1:490426-509109 GCA_001517045.1 Pseudotsuga menziesii | reverse complement strand
ATATATATATTATGTTACTCAACTCAAAAAATACATCATTATTATTTATGCCATAATTTTTTCATTTCTCAATCATTCCATCAATAAATTATATGTTGTAATATTGATATTGGCCTCAACATGTTATAAAATATTCAATACATCATCATTCCATTAATACCTTAAAAATATAAACCAACACTTGGTGTACTAATTTAGAGTTCTACTCACTTAGATAATTAAAAATAAACCATATTAGTATTTTTATTTCTGGAAAAATAGCCCTACACTAGTGTTATTTGTTATCTACATGTTTACCAATATTTTTATATTATTCCATCATTTAGGTACTCAAAAGGTGCATCAGCATGGACATATACCTTATTTGTGAAAAAAAACAATGTTATAAAAAATCAAAATTGAGCTAGTTATTAAATTTTCAATAAAAAAAATGTATATATTCAGAAAGTCGATTCCATTTCCTACATTTCATGTATTTACTAATAGCAAGATTCATTGAGTAGGTACCTCAAAATATCCTCATATGTTGAGGTATTTGTTTTTTTTTTTAATTTTTATGTTGCATCTAACGCATCAAGAAATCCCATCATTAGCTTGCACTCACCCTCTCATTAAACTAACCTTGATTATAATAGTTGTTAATATTAATCTTATAAAAGGAAATTTTTTTCTTGTTATTTTTTCACTGTCAGATTCTCCAGGACCTTGTTCTAGTTTCTTAACCCAGTCAATTCTACATTCTTTAAACTCACCTTGGACATAGCTTTAACTATGGAATGTTCATGTGATTGAGTTATAGGATTCATCATCTTGTCTTCAAGCTCCTTCTCCCTTTGCTGCAGTTTCCTCTCCATTTCATCATGTTTTTCTTTCAAGGTCTTCTCACTTTCGACTCCCAAAGTCATGTCTTTCTGTCATTTCTTTTATTTTTCAACAAATTTTAATAACTTTGCTTTGTAATCCAATAGCTCATTCTTTAGATCCTCTTTCTCTTTTTCCATCTTAGCTAGCCCTGGTCCTTCTAATAACTGAGTAGCAGGAATCTTTAACTTCTTATTTAGCAATTGGATGGAATTATTTTGTTCTTCCAATAGCTTCTTCATGCCTACTTCCTTGTGTGCTTGACCCACAATAGCTAGAAGGTCTGTCTGTAGAATTTTGATTTGTGCGTGATGTGCTCGATTCTCTACCTTTTATTGTCTTAACTGGTTCTCAATTTTACTCTTGGTAACTTCTAGCTTAGATAACTTTAGAGTGGTCTTCAATAAGTTTGTGAACATAATGTCCCTAATCTGTTTGTGAAAATGAATCATGTCTAGGAGGGGGATGTCTTCTAGGTTCATCCTTATTTCAGCAGCTTTACTATTTGTTGCTAATTCCAATTTCAATGTGTTGTGGTTCTGGTCCGTGATAGCAATGAGTGACACATCCTGACTAGAAATATTCCCCACCTATGCACATAATTTTAGAGGTTCCTCTACAGTCATGTCCTTTGTTTCTTTGTATTTATCTCATACCTCCATCTAATCCCTGAATTAGGGCATCTAGTCGGTTGGGGTGTCAGCAAAGGAATATTCCTTGACTTCAAAAACAAGTCCAGTTGTCATCGTCTCTTGTTCCTCTTTGTCCTTTGCAACATTTTGGACCAATTTTTATCTTGTTTCAATATTCTACCTCTTTGGGGACCTGGAAGTGTCTTCATATTCAATGTCCATGGGGTCCAAACCCTCTCATTTGTTAGTTTTTATCATAGTAACTGGACAACATAGTAAGTTTTGTTGTTGTTTAAACCACCTTTGAAATATCAGGAATTAATTAGGTGATGTCCTTCACAAAAGAGTTGGAATCCTCATCCCTATTAGCATCTTTGGGATTTTCCTTTGGGTAATCATCCTAATTGGTAGAATATGCCAACCCAACAACCTCTTCGCATTTGAAAGGCTTCGTCCTGACAACTTTCCTTCTTTTTGAGATGGCACGATGAGGGTCATACTCAACTACAGCAGCTGTAGGAAATTCTGTTTCCTTCAAGAACTTCTCAATCATGGGCGAAGAAGTTTTGTTCTTAATAGTAAAAGGACCTACTTCCAAGGGGTACTTGATATCAGTAGACTTTTTGTATTTCAATAAATGTTTTGTTTCCCCTATTAGATTTTGTTTGATAACTCCATAGAGAAAACCATGGGGGTAAGGAAGGCAAGAAACATATATGGGGGACTAGTGAAACCATACAACCTAATGACCATCCCATTCTCAAATAAGAACCAGCCACATATCCTGCTATCTATGGAGTACTGCAAAGTAGCCCTCATTTTAGGTAATACCATGGGTAGCTTTTTCTGGAATATAACATTGTATATTGTTTCCATAAGGAAGTTCATGAACTTTGTGTAGTCCTTGCTCATCTCCTCAGTCAACACCATCTCAGGTAACTGCAAATTTTCTTCATTGTGAGCAAGGAACATCTTTATAAAGTACGATTGGAACCTGAATGTTTTGGTTCTACTGAAATTCATCAACTGAGAATGGATATTCTCAGCGATAAAATCATTGAATTTGAGAAATGAAACCTATAAAGTATTACCTGGCTCACTTGACTCGATTGGGGAGGTGCTTAGGACAAAAAGTAAACTTATGAGAGGCTCAGTGATATATTTATCGATGTCTAGACCTAGGAACTAGCTTAACAGGGTAATAGTGCACTGAGTTTCCTTGTTGAACATGTTGGAATCAAGGGGAAATTGTTGGTCTAATAGATTTACATTAAGCTTGAAGCATTTCATGAAGAAGTCTTATTTCCTTTCTACTAGATACTCTTTGAAGAATTGTAGTATGGACTCTTCTGTCTAATCTCGTGCCTTTAGGGAAAACTAGTCAGGGACTAACAAGGCGTTTCTAATAGCTAATGAACTGCCCAAGTTTAGGACTGTAGAGCTAGTAATGTCCATAATTACTTTCTCAGAAATAGAGTATTTATAGACACACCAGGAAACAAATTCTAGGGAATTCAGGGTTTTATTAGTCTCGAAACAATGGAAATACAACGGGTGCAGGTTATGGATATCAATGCCTTGTTCCCTAAGTAGTATCAGCTTCTCTGTAATGTCACTAACGGGTACATTTAGAAAAAGTGTGTCGAACACCTCGACATCCCTATATTCTAAGGCTTCTTCTACCTTCAAACATTCCAAGTTTTGAACTTCAAGACTTTTAGATTGAGCCATTTTTGAAGATGGCAGATGGGACAAAGGCTTACCTGGTAATATTGGACAAGTGGCCAAAGGTCATAGTATGCATTGAATACTCCTACATTGTTATGGATCTCGTTTTTTGATGATCTAGAGAATAAAATAATGTCATGAATTTATGTGCATAGTATTCCTTATACCTTTCTACACTCTTACCTCCCTCGTATCTTTGTTCTACAAAATGATTTCTGACCATAGATCTATTTACCCTTAACAACCTAATCCATCAAAAGATATGGCCCTTCGTGACCATTTATCCCTACGAGATGCAATTTAAACCTTAGATGTTATATGCCTTGATATCCATTTTGCAAACCCCTTTTTTTAATTCCCTTTAGCATCTTAGAACTAGGAAAAAAATCATAGCTATAGATCTTTCCCACGAGAGATCTTAATCGTCCGAGGATGTGAATTCTACCCTATTTCTCAATCGATCAGCTCACTAAACCTAGCATACTTTTTCATTTCAAAATTTAGATCAAGTCCATCGGTCAATTATCCCATGAAATCTCCACTATCGAATGTTCAGGACCCTACAAGATTTTGCATCGCTTCGTCCTCTTAACCATTGTGCACCTTCCTTCTCCAAAATCAGCGAGGACCATTGATTGGATCCATGTCAGATCACCACCATTTAAAAGCATGGGTCCCTCCAAATATTCACAACCACACACCATCTTAAGTATCACGCAAGTTCAAGCAGTGAAATAATTCTCCTACGTAGATATTCCCCATCTAGAATCCCGACAATTAGAGTGTGTAGGCCCCTCTAGTTATCACAGCCCTAACATGCCTTTATCTGTCCTATGTCTTTCGCTATGAAAATGCATCTCCACCGTAGATATGGCCTGCTCAAAATTGTGACCATTGTAATATAGAATGTATAATTTATTTCTCATACCTCCATGGCTTAATTCTCCGCAAATGTTTTCAATTGTGAAATACTCTATATCCATCGATTTGCATTACCTGCCCATCTAACGATCGATCTTGCTCATCATTTAACCTTTCTCCTCCCATGTCGATATTCTTACAAAAACCATTCAATTTCCTCAGTGAAATCCTTATCAACCATTGATCTTCTTTGATGTGGATCTGCAGCATTCATTTTCTCCCCTAGACAACTACGAGCAGATTTTCATATTTGAACCAGAATGCAGGGTCATAGTTTTAGGATTTTCAATTTTTCTCTCATGCTAGACCGTGGGATAATCCGTGTTTCAACTCATGTTAAGGAAAAGTCTCCCAAGAAACCTCCAAATAACCACACATGGAAATTTTTTGCTTATACCCCCTTCAATTTCACTATTCTAGACCTCAGCAGGGGAAACAGTGTAGCTGCCTATGTAGAAATCTAAAAAACTTAGCACAAGTGCTAACACATAGACTTCTTTATTTGAGTGTCTATAATTCTTCCTCCTTTCTATGGGTTGAGTGAAAGGTATTTTTAAATTCATCTTCTTGTTTGATTCCTATTAGGCTTATCTCTTTGTGCTCCATTTCCATCTAATGAGTCTCCAAATCTTCTTGGGAGGATTTCGTCACAAGAAAAAGGGAAGGAAGAGAGAATTTTTCCCATTGATTTAATTTCCATTTCACTCTTCTCATTTCCTCCTCCAATATGAATAAGGGGGGACCTATCAGATGTCTGAATCCTAGGCTTCCTTTACAAAGTCAAAGAAATTGGGTTAGTTTTTACAAATTAGGGAGAATCGAAAGGGTATCGGTCCGAGATCTATCTCAATCTCTATACACAAAGAAATATTCTTATGGTTTGAGACACTAGAGGAAATGATAATTGAATAGACTCTTAGAACTAAGAGGAAGATATATTTTAAAACAAAGAAATGATATAGCCTAGAAACCGCATGACTAGGGCCAATTCTTCTATTGGACCATGTAAAAAGTTTATTTTTCAAAATAATATCAATTAGCTCCCATTTCATGAAGAGGTCATCTGCATGCTCACAAAAATTGTCTCTTACTATGGAACCACCATGTTTCTCCTTAAAGGACAAAAATAAGGTTCAAATCCCCTCCCAAAATGAGATTGAGGAAAAAGGAGAAGCGATCCCAACTCAGAACGGAGGTCCACCGTTATTTTTTCTCAAACAATTAACTAGGGTATAGATATTTAAGATAGATACATAAATGTTCATTTAAAAATTATTTAGGGAGGTCAGCATCCAATGTTGAAATTTCATTTTCAAAGTTTTTTCACATCTTCTTCCATCCAATAGCATAGAAATTCCACTCGATGTTCCTTTGGAGCTTAAAGCCTCCCCTTTTCTCTTCTTCCAAAGTATTCATTTTTTGAAGCAATTCAATATCATCCATTTTCATCTCTTGGATTAGGAGGATTTCTGGTCTTTCAAATCTGAGAAGATCTCAGATTTCTTCTTTCTATTTCCCTCCCAACCATCTACTATGATAAGAGATTAATTTCATTACTTATTTCTAGATCCCCGCCCCCCCCCCAGGTTTGATTTTCATGATTCCCCCACTTGAGGTTTGTTAGATTCCTCCTCTTACATTTATTTCCATTAACTTCTCTATGGTTTGTTGGGTTCCAATCATTTTCTCCCATTCTGCTTCCTCCTCTCATTTTTATTTATCATTTTTCCTCCCTTTCCTTGTTTCGGTCTCAAACTCTCATTCTGCAAAGTCCAAGTCTTTTCCACTCGGGGGAAGATATTCTTCTTCATTTCTTTTTTGGGGGGATAAATTTTGATTATAGGTTTTTACATTCTTCTAGATGATCATTTTCTCCATTCTTCATAAATGGACTAAAGCCTTCATTGCCATGAATTAGGGTTATTTCCCCTTTTCTTCCAAAACCTCCTACATTACTTCTTAACTATTGGCTCTATGAGCTCTCTATAGTTCCATATGGATGCACCAATTGGTTTCAATCCTGGTCTTCATCCCTATCTTCATTGGAAAGGAAATTGTACCAATTATTTGTTGAATACCCAACATTATTCTTGGTAATTTACACAAATCCACGATGAGGATGTGACCCACAAGCCTTACCCTTACTTCCCAAATGAGAATTGGTCCTATGATTTACCTTTATCCACTACATAGTAGAGTAGCTGTTGGGGGATTCTACTTACAATCCTCAATAGAATGTCCATACTTGTGAAATATCTGACACTTGAATGAGATTTGTTCATATTCAACCTCATGAAAATGCTCCCAAGAATCTAGTTTTAGCTTGATAGATTCTGGCAGTCCCACATTGAGGTTTACCTCGATGCATATTCTAGCACACGAAAACTATCCTTTTGGTTCAACATGATCAGCGAATTTAATAGCATGTTACAAATGGCCTGAAAGGTCTCAATATTCCAATTGTGGATCGGAAGGTGAGGAAGCCTTGCCTAGACCAACACCCCCTAGAGAACATCTTGGGTTGGATAAAAATATTGAGTCCATTTGTTTAGCTAGAAACTCCTTAGCCCCATGAAATAGGGCCCACTTATGAAAATTAGGTCTCTATATTCTTTTTTCACAAAATGGAATGCGAGAAACCTTTTCCCACAAAGAAGATCCCCATATTCCCCTTGATCAAGGGTTTCTAGTTCTTCATAACCCACATCTCTACCAATATGGGAGAGGCCCAAAGACTAGTAAATTGGCCAATTAACCCCCTTTCTTTGTCAATGACCAAGGAAATTTATGTGAACCATCCTCGCGCAAGGAAACTTCTAGGATGACATCGAGCTTTTTAACAAACTTAGATTTCTTATGAGATCGGTGGTGGGAGCTCCCCCAAGCAGCTATGGTTCCCTTCGATTTCTTATGAGATTAAAGGGGTGAGCTCCCCAAGAAGCTATGGTTCCCTCTTACCGCTTTACACACACCATAGAAATCTCTATTACAGACTCGAAGCCAAGCTTTCTAGGATATAACTCTATGATATCTAAATTACCTTATATTGATTTAATTATAAAAGTATTCCTCTAAAGCATTCTTCAAAGTGAGAACATAATTTATTGATGTTGAGATATGTTTTAGATTGTATCCTTTCATTTTTATATTTATGAATTTTTTTAATATACATGCTTGGGTTGGACTATTAGGTAGCCTTACTTATATCTATTGAGCTACCATCATGAATTTGACTTTGATTGGAAATGGAGGTAAAGGTGCTATGAAAACATATAAATAATAGTCTTGTTATTTCGATGCTTTGAATAATTAAAAACACTTAAATTCATAAGTTTAAAATTATAGCTTTTTTGCTATTTTAGAACATAATGAGTTAACTTATGATTGCTTTTATCCTTATTTCCCGTCTAATTGGAGTGATACATTAAAACAAAAAGGTAAGGAGTTTTTTCGTCTGATATCAAAGCGAAAAAAAGCATTAAAGAAGAAAAAATATTCCAAGCATGGGTGAAATGGTAACGAAAGGCGGGCGTGAAGCAATTTGATAGAAGTTGCTCGAAGGTTGAATATAGGGATTACGATGACAAAATTGCCTCCATGGATTAATTTTCCACACGTGTTTTCCATTGTGAAATATTCTATATCCATCGATTTGCATTACCTGCCCATCTAACGATCGATCTTGCTCATCATTTAAACTTGCTCCTCCCATGTCAAGATTCTTGCAAAAACCGTTCACTTTCCTCGAAGAAATCCTTATCAACCATTGATCTTCTTTGCTGTGGATCTGCAGCAATCATTTTCTCCCCTAGATAACTGCGAGTGGATTTTCATATTTGAACCAGAATGCAGGGTCATAGTTTCAGGATTTTTGATTTTTCTCTCATGCCAGACAATGGGATAATCCGTGTTTCAACTCATGTTAAGGACAAGTCTCCCAAGCAACCTACAAATAACCACACATGGAAATTTTTTGCTTATATCCCCTTCAATTTTACTATTCTAGACCTCGGCAGGGGAAATAGTGTAGCTGCCTATGTAGAAATCTAAAAAACTTAGCACAAGTGCTAACACATAGACTTCTTTATTTGAGTGTCTATAATTCTTCCTCCTTTCTATGGGTTGAGTGAAAGGTATTTTTAATTCATCTTCTTGTTTGATTCCTATTAGGCTTATCTCTTTGAGCTCCATTTCCATCTAATGAGCCTCCAAATCTTGTTGGGAGGATTTTGTCACAAGAAAAAGGGAAGGAAGAGAGAATTTTTCCCATTGATTTAATTTCCATTTCACTCTTCTCATTTCCTCCTCCGATATGAAGAAGGGGGGACCTCTCAGATGTCTGAATCCTAGTCTTCCTTTACCATGTCAAATAAATTGGGTTGGTTTTTCCAAATCAAGGATAATCAAAAGGGTATCGGTCCAAGATCTATCTCAATCTCTATACACAAAGAAATATGCTTATGTTTTGAGACACTAGAGGAAAGGATAGTTGAATAGAATCTTAGCACTGAGAGGAAGATATATTTTAAAACAAAGAAATGATATAGCCTAAAAACCACATGACTAGGGCCAATTCTTCTATTGGACCACATGAAAAGTTTATTTTTCAAAATAATATCAATTAGCTCCCATTTCATCAAGAGGTCATCTGCATGCTCACAAAAAATGTCTCTTACTATGGAACCACCATGTTTCTCCTTAAAGGAGAAAGTAAGTTTCATATCCCCTCCCAAAATGAGATTGAGGAAAAGGGAGAAGCAATCCCAACTCAGAAGGGAGGTCCACCATTATTGTTTTTTCAAACAATTAACTAGGGTATAGATATTTAAGATAGATACATAAGTGTTCATTTAAAAATTATTTAGGGAGGTCAGCATCCAATGTTGAAATTTCATTTTCGAAGTTTGTTCACATCTTCTTCCATCTGATAGCATAGCAATTCCACTCGATGTTCCTTTGGAGCAAAAGCCTCCCCTTTTCTCTTCTTCCAAAGTCTCTTCATTTTTTGAAGTAATTCAATATCATCCATTTTCACCTCTTGGAATAGGAGGATTTCTAGTCTTTCAAATCTGAGAAGATCTTGGATTTATTCTTTCTATTTTCCTCCCAACCCTCTACTATTATAAGAGATTAATTTCATTACTTACTTCTAGATCCCACCCCCCGGTTTGATTTCCATGAATCCCCCACCTGAGGTTTGTTATATTCCTCCTCTTACATTTATTTCCATTAACTTCTCTATGGTTCGTTGGGTTCCAATCACTTTCTCCCATTTTGCTTCCTCCTCTCATTTTTCTTTATCATTTTCCCTCCTTTTCCTTGTTTCGGTCTCAAACTCTCATTCCGCAAAGTCCAAGTCTTTTCCACTTGGGGGAAGATATTCTTCTTCATTTCTTTTTTGGGGGATAGATTTTGATTATAGGTTGTTGCTTTCTTCTAGAGGATCATTTTCTCCATTCTTCGTAAATGGACTAAAGCCTTCATTGCAATGAGTTAGGGTTATTTCCCCTTTTCTTCCAAAACCTCCTACATTACTTCTTAACTATTGGCTCTACGAGCTATCTATAGTTCCATATAGATCCAGCGATTGGTTTCGATCTTGGTCTTCATCCCTGTCTTCATTGGAAAGGAAATTGTACCAATTATTTGCTGAATACCCAACATTATTATTGGTAATTTACACAAATCCACAGTGAGGATGTGACCCACAAGCCTTACCCTTACTTCCCAAATGAGATTTGGTCCTACGATTTATGTTTGTCCACTACATAGTAGTTGCAACTGTTGGGGGATTCTGCTTACAATCCTCAGCAAAATGTCCATACTTGTGAAATATCTGATAGTTGAATGAGAGTTGTTCATATTCAACCTCATGAAAATGCTCCTAAGAATCTAGTTTTCGCTTGATAGATTCTGGCAGTCCCACATTGAGGTTTACCTTGACGCATATTCTAGCACATGAAAACTATCCTTTTGGTTCAACATGATCAGCGAATTTACTAGCATGTTACAAATGGCCTGAAAGGCCTCAATATTCCAATTGTGGATCGGAAGGTGAGGAAGCCTGGCCTAGACCAACACCCCCTGGAGAACATCTTGGGTTGGATAAAAATATTGAGTCCATTTGTTTAGCTAGAAACTCCTTAGCCCCATGAAATAGGGCCCACTTCTAAAAATTAGGTCTCTATCTTCTTTTTTCGCAAAATGGAATGCGAGAAACCTTTTCCCACAAACAAAATCCCCATATTCCCCTTGATCAAGGGTTTCTAGTTCTTCATAACCCACATCTCTACCGATCTGGGAGAGGGCAAAAGACCAGTAAATTGGCCAATTAACCCCCTTTCTCCGTCAATGACCAAGCAAATTTATGTGAACCATCCTCAGGCAAGGAAACTTCTAGGATGACATCGAGCTTTTTAACAAGCTTGGATTTTTATGTAGATAAATACTTCTTGCCTTACGACTCGATTAGCTTAGTGAATGCTTTGATTTCTTATGAGATCGGTGGTGGAAGCTCCCCACGGGGGCTTCATTTGTTGACCAATATCCTATCATGTTAGTTCATATTGTGGATTTTAAAATTATTAAAAAATGAACCAATATATTGCAGATATTGGGGGGATAAGGGGTTTAATGTGGGGGTGGGTAGGGTGGTTTATAAGTATTGAGATATAAAAAGGGGTGGGGAAGAGGTTCTAAGTATTGCGAGGGGGTTTCAACAAAAAGAGTCTAGGTCAATATCTCTGGAAATTAAGGGTATTTTTTAATATCCCGCGATTGCACGTGCTATGTGAGATATTCACTAAGTGAAGTCCCCATGGAGCTCCCCCAAGCAGCTATGGTTCCCTTCGATTTCTTATGAGATTAAAGGGGTGAGCTCCCCAAGAAGCTATGGTTCCCTCTTACTGCTTTACACACACCATAGAAATCTCTATTACAGACTCGGAGCCAAGCTTTCTAGGATATAACTCTATGATATCCAAATTACCTTATATAGATTTAATTATAAAAGTATGCCTCTAAAGCATTCTACAAAATTAGAACATAATTTATTGATGTTGAGATATGTTTTAGATTGTATCCTTTCTTTTTTATATTTATGATTTTTTTTAATATACATGCTTGGGTTGGACTATTAGGTAGCCTTACTTATATCTATTGAGCTACCATCATGAATTTGACTTTGATTGGAAATGGAGGTAAAGGTGCTATGAAAACATTTAAATAATAGTCTTGTTATTTCGATGCTTTTAATAATTAGAAACACTTAAATTTATAAGTTTAAAATTATAGGTTTTTTGCTATTTTAGAACATAACCAGTTAACTTATGATTGCTTTTATCCTTCTTTCCCGTCTAATTCGAGTGATACATTAAAACAAAATATCAAGGAGTGCTTTTGTCTGATATCAAAGCAAAAAAAAGCATTAAAGAAGAAAAAATATTCCAAGCATGGGTGAAATGGTAACGAAAGGCCGGTGTGAAGCAATTTGATAGAAGTTGCTGGAAGGTTGAATATAGGGATAACGATGAGAAAATTGCCAATTTAGCCATCTTATGTTGGCACTTGTCAGAATTAGGAATATAAATTCATCATACTCCTCAGCATTTTGATATGACACAATGCAACTGGGCAAGTTGTTCGAGATAGTCCGGCTCTATCAATATCAGACAGCGGGGAAATCGCATGATTTCTCGCTGGCAATGACAAGAAGAAAAAACGAAGAGGATGACGATCAAGCTAGAGTAGATGTGGTATTTGAAAGCTCCCCTTGAGGTGTACATATAATTTGCAGCAGGAAATACAGCTTTTCAATTCGAATTCTACAACTTATAATAGGAAAATCAAATTTCCACCTTTTGAGTTCATAGACTTGTGTATTTATGCTGGTGTATATATATTGTAGAAAGCTGAATTGATTCAGGAATCTATGTAAATTTGTAGTAAGTTAAATTTTGTTATAAAAATAGTATATCTATTAGTAGGATAACCTGCTTTAGTTATAGGTTATTTATATTTTAGTTACTAGTTATAACATATAAATTTTAAACTTATATATATATATTAGCATCCTCATAAGTAAAGTTGTATGTGAATGCAATCACTTAGTTTTGTAAAAATAATTGGATGTATTTATTAGTCATACCAAATTTTTAGAGTTAATATAACCACAAAACAATCACTATTTAATAAATAAATAAAAACAAAACTAATGTGAAAAAGAAAAAAAGTAGGATCTCTACTAGAACATACAAGCGATCCTTGGACCATAATAGTCCATATTCATCAACCTTGTATTCTTTTTGTTGTTGAAACAACCTGTCCTCCTAGACTTTCTTGAGGATCTCTACATAGAAGGGGTCAACTTTGTTGGCCGCTCTAATCTTCTCATGCAAATCTACATTGGTTTGACTCAAATTCACCTCATAAATCATGTGAGTTCATCGACTTAAAGAATCAACAACCTTATTCTCCTTTCCCTTAATGTTCTTAAGCTCGAAATGGTACCCACTTAGGAAATCCAACCATCTTGCTTGCCTTGCATTCAGATTCGGTTGATCAAATAAATACTTCAGACTCATATTGTCTATATTCATAATGAACTTCCTTCCCATGAGGTAGTGCCTCCACATCCTCAAAGCATGGATGATGGATGCTAACTCAATATCGTGCGTAGGGTAATTTTTCTCATGTTATTTCAACTTTTGCGATTTGTAACAGATTACGTGATACAAGAGGACTCCTCCAAGTCCTTCCTTTCTTGCATCTGTGCAAACAACAAAATCCCCATCGAGATCTGCAATCCCCAACACCGGTGCGGTCATCAAAAGCTGCTTAAGATTTTGAAAACTTTCTTCACACTTGTCGGTCCATATGAACTTATTTGCTTTCTTCTGCAAAGCAATCACGGGGCAAGCGATTCTTCAGAAGTTCTCAATGAAATTTCGATAATATCCAACTAATCCCAAGAATGACCTAATGTCAATGAAACTAGTAGGGGTAGGCCAATCCTTTATGGATTTATATTTTCTAGGTCCACAGCTATCCCTGTCTTGAAGATAATGTTATGTAGATATTGTATCTGCGGTTTGTAAAAATCGCATTTACTAAACTTAGCGTAAAGCTAGTATTCTCTTAACACTTGTAGTACTACATAAAGGTGTTCTTCATGTTCCTCTTTATTCTTGGAATAAACCTGAATATCATCAATAAAGATTAGGACAAACTTATCCAGATACCTATTGAATATGTTGTTCATCATACACATAAAGTTCATGGGTGCAATGGTCAACCTGAACGGCATCACTACAAACTCATAGTGTCCGTACCTTGTATGAAAGGCGGTTTTGTAAATATCTTTGCCGTGAATCCATACCTGATGGTATCCATATCGTAGGTCAATATTTGAAAAGATTATGGCTCCTCCTACCTGATCAAACAAGTCGTCGATATGGGGGAGTACGTAATGGTTCTTTGTAGTCATTGTGTTCAACTGATGGTAATCAATGCACATCCGCATTGTACCATCCTTCTTCTTTAAGAACAATATCAGTGCTCCCCAAGGGGACACACTAGGTCGGATATACCATTTCTTTATCAACTCCTGCAACTATAGTTTGAGTTCCACCAACTCAGGTGCACTCATGCGGTAAGGGGCTTTGGAGGCTGGAACTGATCCTAGGGTCAGTTCTATGGAGAAGTATAGGTCTCATTTTGGAGGTAATCTAGGGATTTACTTGGAAAACACATCCTTCAATTCTTCAAGAATAGGGAAGTCTTCTATGTGTTGTTCCCTATCTGATTCGATGTCTCGAATGTTTACTGCAAACAACTTGTAGCCCTTCCTAGCGCATTTCCTTGCTTGTAAGGCATATATTTGTCATACAAAAAATTCCTTTGGAATTCCCTAAACCTTCACTTGGTTCCCTAGGCTATCAGTACACAATATAGACTTGTGCAAACAATCGAGCATGACATGGTGTTGTTCCAGCCAGTCCATGCTGATAAGTACATTGTACGATCCTAAAGGTAGGATGTCCAGGTTTACTTTTACAAGAAAACCATTCAGGTTTACCTCACATTCTTTAACAATTTCTGAAACCTTCTGTTTCGTACCTGTGGCTAACTAAACCAGCCAAGGTTTATCATGTTTTTCTTTGCCTAGTTTGCATATATCAATAATTTTAGTGCAACATAGCTCCGATAAGCACCGGGATCAATAAGTATTGAAACATAAGTGTTCAAGATCTTACCTTCTATCTCAACCATTATAGCTTGATGATATTCCTGTCAGCCATCCAATGCTACATAGCTCTAAGGTGTTCCAGCTATGTCCTCTATACTTGGTTCTTCTTTTAAGTTGTGCAAGACCCCACCGGTCTTGTTCTTACAATCGTGGGGATAATGAGGCCCACTACATTTCTAGCACTTGATCTATAGTGGGGTAGCATTCTATCCACTTGCTACTGGCTTGTTAACATTAGCAGCTGGTACATAAGGATTTATACTAGGTTTATTAAAGTTCCCATTCGCTTGAAAGCTATTATTCTACTTTCTGTATGGCTATGGGTTGGACCCAATTTTGTGGTTATCAAAGAAGTTCTTAGAATTGTCTTGGTTTCGGTTCAAGTTCTCCTACCTTAGCTATCCATGCTCATAACAGATCCTAGATTTGTGCATTGTGGTATCCAAAGTCTTAGGCATGTCAAATTCAATCCTGTCTCGGAAACTAGGAGGAAGACATCCTAGGAATTGCTAGATCTTTACCTTTTCTTCCTTAATGTATGGTACATAATGCAATAGATATAGAAATACGTTAATAAATGTATCCATAGTCATGGATCCCATCTGTAGTTCATCAAATTATTTCAATTTTCGGTCAAAGAATCTTTCTGACATATATTTTTCTTGGAAAAGTTTTTGGAAGGTATCCTAGTATATTTCCCGTAGCTCATCTTCCTTGGTGTGTTTTAAATCTCTCCACCATCTTTCTTCTTTTCCATTCAAGTTATGGATGGCAAGCCGAGACTTCATATCACTTGAATAGATATGAACCTAAAAGTACTTACTCATGCCTAGCATCCACTCTTCATCCTTTTCCCCTGTGTTTACTTCACCTTCATAGGTCAGGGCTCTTATTTTTTAGAAGTCCCCCTGAAGGCTGTCATTACTCTTTTGCTTCTTTTTCTGTGAAGAAAGTGAGTCACCACTAAAAGGAATGTGATGTTCTTCTTTAGTTTCTTCAGGGGTACATTCTTTTTCCTCTTTTCTTGGGATGATAGCCCATTTTGGGTAAGGTTCTCTTTTGGAACTGTTTGTGGACAGAGTAGGTTTACCTTCCAAGATTCCTCTTGTCACATTTATCAGTAAGGACTCATTTATAGCTTGTTGTTTCTTCCTTTCGTTCATGATGTCTTCTCTAAAACTTTTCAATTTAGCTTGAAGACTCTGTAAATTTTTCGAAACATCAAAGCTTAGCTCTACAACTAGCTCAGCTTCCGGAGTGGGGCTGGTCATCTTCCCTTGATGACTGTTTTCTTCCTTAGTATTCATAGAGTGAATAGTGCTGTAAACATTTCCTGTAAACACAAAAAAAAAATGACAGAAAAATTTATGTTAGTAACATATTTAATAGTCATACTTTATTTTCTCTGTGTGAATGCTTGGTGCACTGGTAGGTCTCTTAGTATTGAAATTGGGCTCTGATACCACTTGTAATGTCCCCAAAAATTGAAAAACAAAATTATAAGCTAGTAAAAACTACCTAGATTGAACATTATTTAATTACGGATCTCTACCGTACACTTTATGTATCTCTATTTAGTTGTAAGTTGTTCTTACGTTTTGTTGTTTATATTTCAATCAAATGTTACTTTTAATGTATTTTACTTATAATGTTGTACCGTTGTTTACTAGTTAGTAATACGTTTACACTTTTGTCGCTTATGTGTCGTCATTGGATTTATGTGCTTCGTCCTTTCTGCATTATCGCACTTGTTAATTTTGGAGTCCTAAATTAACTTTATTTTTGAAAACAAAGTAGGCAGAGTGGCAGGACTTGTCCTCCATGACGGTTTGAGAGGTAAAGTATTACTTTGTTACACATGCTTACTTAGTTCAATCAAACTAAGGCACCTCTTTTATTTACTTACGCAGTTCATTACTTTGCGACGGGATCTGGAGTAATGTGTGTTCACAGTCTTGATCCTAGAGGACCTGCTACTGTGTTGCTACTAGTTGTTACATTGCTTATCAAATCACTTCTCTAACTTGGTAAGTGTCGTTATCGTCAATGTAGCTAATACGGCTAAATTTCTTGTACAATAATTATTCTTCGTTATATTTTGAATTCGTTAGTCTATATGTCATTAATACATTTTATGTTCTATGTATATTTTTAATATACCTATTTAACATCTCTTGTGTTCTTTTATTTGGAAGGTTATTATATTGGATTAAAAGCGGACCTTTTATTTTTACGAGGGTTAAAAAGTTAACATGGCATATTGCATATGCCATGTTCACTAAGCATTTATGCTTAACACTTTTCGTATTGGCTTTTAATATAAGGTTGTAAGCCTAAAGTGGATATCATTTAATTTATAAGGGGTATGCTTTATGGCATTAAACCTTGGACTAATGCATCCTATGGAATTTGTATTATTGTAATCGTACCATCATGCAAACCTTGTAATGCGTTAGCATTGTGATAGCTTTTGGGTGGCGACATAACATATGGTTGAAACCATATGATAGTAGAGTTTAAGCTTTCATGTGGGAAGTGGTCATACATTGTAATGTGGTGAAACATAACTATGGAAAGTGGGTTTTATTTGGTTTTAATAGTTTCCTTCTAGCGCATTCAATGCTCTTGGGAGAGCATGACAACCTTCCCTTAGGCTTGGCTCACGATGGTTGTATAATGTGTTGTCATTTGGGGCTTTTAATTTTTGTCTCTGTGAAGGGGGAATACCATGGAGACGACCTCTAGACTGTGAGGTATGTCCTCATT
This sequence comes from Pseudotsuga menziesii, assembly GCA_001517045.1. NCBI lineage: Eukaryota > Viridiplantae > Streptophyta > Pinopsida > Pinales > Pinaceae > Pseudotsuga > Pseudotsuga menziesii. The sequence continues at coordinate 491,955 of LPNX010081575.1, read as the reverse complement.
GGGTTCATACGCATGCATATTGGTTTGTTTTAATGTTTGTATGTGGCCATACTTCTCATCCCTTGTTTGGCTTGTGTTTTGTAGGGGCCGAAATGGAATGACGAGCAGTGTGGATTTACTTCTATGGGATCCAAAAGTTTTCACTCGTGGCCATGGTAATCCCGTGATCGATTTTTTACTTCTTACCTTTTATCCCTCTTAGGAAAACTGCACATAGATTGTTGCTTGGTTGGTGTTTTATGTTGTGGGCTTTGATGTGGGGTTTACATTTTGCCTTTGGGCATAATGAGTACACACTTGGATTTTAACAATGTTTTAAAGGCTTCAGCCATGGAGTGAAGTCACACTCCCTCTGGTTCTTTGTATAAATTTGGGTTTGTAAATTTGACTTGGACTGTTAGCAACAAAGAAAGAAATGTTTGGGATTCTAGCATACTTGGTTTTTGTTTATGCAAATATTGTTTTTGTTGGGGCCTTTTAGCCATGGTATGCACCATTGCTTGCAATGGTGCGTTATCCCATTGGAATTCCTGTGTAAAATTTTTTATAAATCCTAATATAACGATTGTGTATTTTACATGGAAAACTCTGTGTAAATGGATGCATACTCTTTTTATTATTTTATTTACCATGGTTTAATCTTATGATGTGCATAGCACGATTTCGCTATGTTATTCTTCTATTATGGTGTATTTATGTGGGCATTTGCTGGCATGAGGGTTTTGTGTGTGACAACGATACGTAGCTTGTATTGTAACATGTGGACAGCATGGATATAGGCCTTGCCGTGAATGGCATGATCCTTTCCCACAGTGCTACGATAGTATAGTGTAGGGTTAAAAATGGTAGGACTATGTATTAAATTAAAACTTGGCCAAGGTCGTGACTTATGTGAGTGTTGTGCATTCGTTGGTTTCATAGAGGCCAAGGTTTAAAGACCCTTGATTGCATTTGTTGTTTATAATGTATTAGATTTATTTTAATAACCACATCCCTCATACGATTTGATGTATAGTGTGGCCTGTGTGAAAATGGTTATAGAATTTGGTTGTCACTTTGTATATACATTACGTATGGTTTTTTATTATGGCTTTGGCTTGGGTCTAGAGATCTATAGGAATCGATGGCATGACCTCTATTGGAAAGAATGGTTTTAATGTAATGAGTTGTAATGAATGGGAGTTTAATAAATAAAAGCAAACTAGGCTTGCATGCCCACAGGAATTGATTCCTGTCCCTGTTCGTAATACATGGATTTATAATATGATTTTGATGTTCTTTTAATAGGATATGATTATTGTATAAGATGTATTTTTTTAATATGGATTGTGATAATGTTGATGAGCAATGTAATTTTGTTTATGGTTATATATAGATGGAAAATGGATAGAACTATGGATTCTTTTGTATGAATTATGAACAAATATTTGTAAAGGACCACATGGATGGTCACAATTCGTCCTTCATTTTTTTAGTTCTGATATTGATTAGTTTAAAAGCAAAGTTTCGATACTATTATAATTTTATTA
>LPNX010081575.1:381467-485481 GCA_001517045.1 Pseudotsuga menziesii | reverse complement strand
TCCTCCAAAATTAATAAATATTATTTTATTATTTTAACTATTATTTTATTAGTTCATTTTAGGAGGCCCATTTTGAGTTGAAATTTCCTCTAATGTAGGGATCACAATATGTGATACCCTAGGGAAAATGTTACCAAATAATATATTATTATATATTTTATACAGAGTATGTATAAAGAGTACACATAGTAATAATATTAATAATCTAAGAAAGAAGGTAAAGTTCCATCCATTACTATTATTACTAAGATAAAAATTAAATAGTATAATACATATAAAAGTCAAATTAGGAACTAGTTAAAAGTTCCTAAGTTAAAATATTAAAAGTGCTAAATTAAATAAAAAAGGTTAAATCAAGAAATGAAGTGATTCTTGATTTAACTTCCCCTTTGATTGAAAATTATGTCTATAAAGTTCTAAGCTAAAGAGAGGCTTGGGGATCTCTTCAATCTTTTTGGATTCATTATTCTACCTGATTATTCTCAAGAAAGTTCTTGGAAAACATTTTCCTAAAATGAAAAAGAAGAACTGATCGAGACCTGATATACCAGTTAGGAAAGCCTTACCTTAGGAGCTCTAAGCTACTTGCATGTTGGAACCAGCTTGGGGGGATCCAGATTGAAACCAAGAATGGTTTTGGGTCACGGTTGGGTGGAACATGGTAGTTCCAAAGTGGTTCAGTCATCTATATAGAGGTGATATCCTCCTATGAATTTTTAATGCAGGGTAATTGAGTGCACAGGTTTCAGCCATTAGAAGTACTTCACTTTTTAGGTATGAGGTTCTTGACTGCCTATTTCATTTCCTAGAATAGTGACTCACTAGATTATGCAAGTATTTTTATTATATTTTCTAACCCTATGTACCTTTGTTTTCCTATCAAATTATTTTAGGGTTTACATTCTCATTATAAACACTAGGCTCTAATCTAATTCATGTTCAACAATTTATCAAGGGTTTTTTTCTTGCAATTTTACTTATGTATTGTCTTCTATAGCTTAAACCTTTTTTCCTACAACCTAGGATTTATTTCTAATAAGTACCTATTTGTTCATTTATCTATGTATTCTACTAATAGATTTGATATTTCCAACAGAGCTATATTTAGGAGTTGAAGACTAATTCATAATTAAGCCTCCATTAAAATCTAGACATAAATTACTATTAATTAAATATAATAAATAAGACCTAACAAATATGTGTGTGTGTGTGTGTGTGTGTGTGTATTATCAGGTATAAAACATAAATATACTTCTAAATTATCAACACTATAAACACATCTAAGAATAATCATAAACTTGAAATACTAAAGCTAAGATAAAAATCAACCAAGACTTATCAGGGTTTGTTTAAACATTATCATTCTTCGTAAAATCAAATATTATCATAAATAAAAGCTACAGATCAAGTATTGAGACCAGCTAATGGTTCACAATTTATTACTATCAACTACATTCATGAATTCGATATACAAGATACAAATTATACACATAAATAACCCATTGCAGAAACAACCAATCATCCCCTAAATAATAATGAATCATGATATAAATCGTAGGCCATAAACAAAATTCTTTGCATAAATGAAATCCAACATAATATCACTTACAATAATTGAACCATTCACAAACAAACGTAAATCATTTAGATTAATCAATTAGAAACCAAATATCATTTACAGTATTCATTAAAACAAACTTAATTACACAGAGGTCGCGGGATCGACTTCTATGGGCATTTAAGCCCAAATCACATACCATTTAAATATAAACCCTCATCACAGTAAACGACCTAGGATCGAATCCAGTAAGGTCTTGTAATATTTACAAAGCCACGCTATATGAAATATACACAAGCTATAAACATAGATCAAACTCTCTACAGATTGGTTGAAAGACCCAAATAAAGTTATATACACTGCAATCTATGACCCTCGTCCTTTTACACATCCAACTCATAATAATTAGCAATTCCAAATACTTAACCCTGTCAACGTTACCACCAACGACAATTTATATTCGCAGGGTTACACCACAAACAACCCCCATCTCTTATTACATAAACAAAATTGTAAACAGTAAACAATCTTTCACAACTACGAGGGCGGGAAACACCAAATACATATGGCATGGCACCAAATCCATAACGTTGTCACCCCTTTTATCCATACAACCAATGCATACAATGAATGCAAGATCCACACAGTCCACGAAACAACAACCATTGAAATCAACGTAGTATATATTTATAAACACAATCTTTATAAAACCTTTAACGAGTTTACATAATCGCTATCTTCATCCATTGAACCATTGCAAGCAATGGTGCTTCCCATTTCCTAGAACATAACCTAAACATCCTTTACAAATTACATAGATCCTGTCGATAACTACCTAGAACCATTTCACTAAACAAAGCACCCACGATTTAAGCCCCAGTACATTTCAAGCGCATGCCCGAAGGCAATCAAAACCCCAACAACAAATCCCCAAGCCCGTCGAAATTACAAAATGTAGAGCCCCTAATATATAGTCAAACCCCCAACCCATAAACACATCCATTAGCAACAAAAGGAAAGAAATCAAACCTATGACGAGTAAAAACTCAGTCACAACCATGATACCCCAAGAGGGGACATGTAATTACTTGCACAGTGGACTTACCAAAGGTATATGTGGTTTCCCATGGTCTTGCCACAAGCTAGGACCCACACCTATTTTCGCCATCCCTGCAAACCTGCAACAAAGCAGAGCCACGATATCAGAAGCATGAATGATATCCATTTCCAAACCAATGCTAATGAGACAGGACACCCACATACCTATCAGTTAAACCATCATCGCCGCCTTCCTTCACGCCGAGCAGGAGAAGAGAGAAAGCATCAAAGTGGGGAAATTCCAAACTAACTCTTAGGGCAAGCCCTAAACGTTCCTGCCTCATCTCCTAAGGTGCATTGATACCACCACCCTGACCACCATTAATGCACACTAGACCCATAAATTGTATAGTCTGTGGACTATATAACAACACGCCACCCAAATTTTCATAAAGTCTTAAACCATTTCAAATCACATAAACCCATATATGCATCATTTAATTTAGGCTATCAGCCCTAAGTCCATGGCATATGAAATATGCCATGGAAATGTTTAAGCTAAGGTTTTTAAAATTATATTATTTCTCCAACTATTTAAAAATCATATAGTAAGAAGATGATAGGGCATAGTCAAGTCATAAAAATTTACACCATGATAATTAAGTTTCTCATAAATAACAAGTCTGAGTCACGCAAATAGTAAGCGCAATAGTGACCCCGTCACTATCATAAATATCGTAATGATAATAATAACAATCAGTAAAATTTCACTAGGATAGAGATAAAAATGTGAGTGCTAGTGACCAAAATGATCAGCACTTCTCGTTGAGTCTTATAAACAATTTTTCCGCCACCAAGTACACCTACATGTAACGAGACAAGAATTCATTAGTTCGATGGAACTAAGTAATCTCGTTGTGTCAAGTAGAAACTGTTACCTCTCAGGGTTACTAGGGAAACTAGTCCCGCCATCCCACCCCTTTATCCATTAACAAAATCAAGTTAGAATCATGTATACAATAGTAAGCACATGTTAATAAACAATGAAGTACGTAAGCAAATAACTAACTGACACATCAAATGCTTAACCAAAGTACAAACAATATTCAACATCATAGAAATGAAAGTAACATGTTAATAATCGCATCGAGAAATATGGAAATATGACATAAGGACATCTTACAATAAAACAACAATACGATCAGAGGATGGCACATTCTATAAAGTGCAATTAAAGTCCAGAATAGGTAGTTTTGACTAGCCTAATAAAAAAAAATTCAATTTTTGGGGACAATACAATAGTATCCAAAACCTCATAGTGGCACTTGTTTTATGACTTACAGGAAAGGATAACCTTGAGAGGTCCTATATAGTGGTTTGAGGTGTTATCCATGGCCATGGAAACATAAAATATTTTTTTAGGGGTCATATCTTCATATTTCCTCCCCTGACCATGTCAATTTCCTCAAGATCTAAATCTAGTGATAAAAATATCCCTATGGCCCTACCATATCCTCATTTAGAAAATAAGGATACACTCAAGAGGTTCTAAGTGGTAGTTTGAATAGAATCACTATTCTTAAATACTATAAACTTGGAGTGCTACAAATTAGACAACTAGATATGGAAGTTCTAGTCCCCATGTTAGTTCTCAACATGACCATAATTATGAGAGGTGAATGTAAAACAATTATCATAGAATAACCTCCATCCCTTCCCAACTCATTACCTCATTTGGATCCCTACCTTCACAATGATACTAATATTTGTTATGTCATTGAATGTTACACTAAAAGGTTTGTAGCTTGCATAGTGAACTTCATGTCTTCCATTATCCTTCACCTATGGAACCAATAGGTACACCTCGATAATCCTAATCTTTCCCTTCCCTCATTTTCAACTATGTCAAATAAGGGTTGAGAGTCCTAACTCCAAACATTAATTATAATTTATTGATACTTGAAAGAAATGCACATTGGTACATTAGGGAGATGTCAAATTTGATCCTAATCACATTTATCATGTGATCCATTTTAACAATAATTGATTTTTTACAATAGTGTATGAGTCTATATGTCTCCTTGTTGTGATATATCTACTACCTACCATCCTTTGAAATATGAATTTCTAGGATTTTCTCCTAAATCTAGTAAAGATAACTAACAAAGGTAGGGCATATAGTATTATGAGATAGTGCATTCCTTACACTGAACAACCTCATCCACAACATTAAAATTCTATTTGTAACAATACAATAGATTTTAAAATGAACCTTGTTTTTCTATTTTAATTATGTGTGTACTCTAACATTGTTTGATGCAAAAAAACAAACAATGTTAGAAAAAATCAAAATTGAGCTAGCTATTAATTTTTCAATAAAAAATGTATATATTCAGAAAGTCGATTCACTTTCCTACATTTCATGTATTTAATAATAGAAAGATTCATTGTGTAGGTATCTCAAAATATCCTTATATGTTGAGGTAATTATGTTTTTTTCAGCATTATGTTGCATCTAACGCATCAAAAAAGACCATCATTAGTTTGCACTCACCCTCTAACTAAACTAACGTTGATCATAATAGTTGTTAATATTAATCTTATAAAAGGAAATATTTTCTTGTTCTTTTTGCACTTCCACATTCTCTAGGACCTTGTTCTAGTTTCTTAACCCAATCAATTCTACATTCTTTAAACTCACATTAGACATAGCTTGAACTATGTCATGTTCACATGATTGAGATACAAGAGTCATAATCCTATGTTCAAGATCCTTATCCATTTCCTGTAGTTTCCTCACCATTTCATCATGTTTTTCTTTCAAGGTCTTCTCACTTTCCATCACATTTCCATTACCAAAATCGTGTCCTTCTGGCATTTCTTTTCTTTTTCAACAAATTTCAATAAATTTTCTTTGCAATCCAATAGCTCATTCTTGAAATCCTCTTTCTCATTTTCCATCTCAGCCAGCTCTGGTCCTTCTAATAACTGAGTAGTAGGAATATTTAACTTCTTCTTTAGAAATTTGATGGAATTCTCCTTTTCTTCGAATAGATTTATCATTCCTGCTCCCTTGTCCCCTTAACCCACAACAACTAGAAGGTCTTCCTGTAGTTTTTTTATTTTTGCCCGATGTGCTTGATTCTATATCTTTTCTTATCTTAGCTGGTTCTCAGTTTTACTCTTGGTAACTTCCAGCTTAGATAACTTTCAAGTGGTCTTCAGCAAGTTTGTGAACAATATGTCCCCAGTCTATTTATGAAAATTAATCATTTCTGGGAGGGGGATGTCTTCCATGTTCATCCTTATTTCAACAACTTTACTATTAGTTTCTAATCCCAATTTCAATGTGTTCTGGGTCCGGTCCCTGACATCAATGAATGACACATCCTGACTTGAAATATTCCTCACCTCTGCACAAAGTTTTAGAGTTTCCTTTGCAGTCATATCCTTTTTTGTCTTTTCATTTATCCAAAATCTCCATCTTATCCCTGAATTGGGGCATGGAGTAAGTTGGGGTGTCAGCAAAGGAATATTTGTTGACTTCAAAAATAGGTCTAGTTGTCATCATCTCTTATTCATCTTTGTCCTCTATAGTGTTTTGGACTAGTTGACCTTCTATTTCAATCTTGTGCCTCTTTGGGGACCTAGAAGTGTCCTCATATTCAATGTTCAAGGGGCCTGAACCCTCTCATTTACTGGTTTTACCAGAGTAACTAGACAGAGGAGTAATGTTTGTTGCTGCTTAAACCACCTTTGAAATATCAAGCATTGATGAGGTGATGTCCTTCAAAGAAGAGTTGGAATCCTCATCCATATCAACATCTTTGGGATTTTCCTTTGTGTAATCATCCCAATTGGCAGCATCTTCCAACCCAACAGCATGTTCATGTTTGAAAGGCTTCCTCTTGACAGCTTTCCTTCTCTTTGAGATGACATTAGAGAAAATTTTGGGTCTAAAATGGGCCTTATAAGAAAACGAGCAAACAATAAATTCTTGTGAGTAGGAATTCAAGAACCAATAGAATTTCAATAAAATGAGTCAACCATAATGGTTGACTTGACATATTTTTCATTAAAAAAACTACTTTTTTTGTTTGTATTTTCAACATATCTCTATGTGTTTTTACTCAAATTTTGAGTGGGAGGGCTCATTGGATGCATAATGTAATTATGGATCCAGTGCATACCCACATTGAATACTTTTGAAGGACTCTTCTACCCAAAAAATAAGAAAAACCTGAGAAAACATGATGATGTCATCATCACATGTTTTCAGGTATTTCTTATTTTTAGGGTAGCGGGGTACGTTAAAAGTATGCAGTGTGGGTAATTGTTGGATGTGGAATTAAATTTCACATCCAACAATCCCTCCTGCTCAAAATTTGAGTAAACAAATAGGGAGATATGCTAAAAATACAAACAAAAAAGTAGTTTTTTTCTTTCATCCTCCAAAATTAATAAATATCATTTTATTATTTTAACTATTATTTTATTATTTTCATTAAGAGGCTTATTTTAGAACTCAAATTTCCTCTGATGCATGATGAGGTTCATACTCAACTGCATGCTCTTTTGGAATTTACATTTCCTTCAACAAGTTCTTAATCATGAGCAAAGCAGTTTTGTTCTTAATAGTAGAAGGACCTACTTCCTAGAGGTACTTGATATCAGGAGACTTTTTGTATTTCAAGAAATTCTCTATTTCCACTATCATCTTCTTCCTAATAAGCTCCATAGAAAAAACCATGGGGGTAAGGAAGGAAGGAAACATATATGGGAGACAAGTGAAACCATACAACCTGATGACCGTCCCATTTTTAAATAAGCACCAATCGCCTATCCTGCTATCTATGGAGTACTGCAAAGTATCCCTCATTTCAGGTAATAACCTCAGTAGCCTTTTCTAGAACATAACATTGTATATTCTTGTCATAAGGAATTTCATCAACTTTGTGTATTCCTTTCTCATATCCTTGGTCATAACCATCTCAAGTAACTGGAAATTTTCTTCATTGTGATCAAGGAACATCTTCAACAATTACGATTGGAACCTGAAGGTTTTGGTTCTACTAATATTTATCAACTGAGAATGGATATTCTCAGGGAGAAAAACATTGAATTTGAGACATGAAACCTGTAAATTCTAACCTGGCTCACTTGAATTGATTGGGAAGGTGCTTAGGAAAAAAATCAAACTTATGAGATGCTCGGTGATATATTTATCGGTGTCTAGACCTAGGAACCGGCTTAACAGCGTAATAGTGTACTGGGTATCCTTAGTGAATAGGTTAGAATCAAGGGGAAATGGTTGGTCTAATATATTTACATTAGGCTTGAAGCATTTCCTGAAGAAGTCTTGTTTCCTTTCTACTGGAGACTCTTTGAAGCATTGCAGTATGGACTCTTCTGTGTAATATTGGGCCTTTAGGGAAAACTCATCAAGGATTGAAAATGCGTTTCTAATAGCTAATGAACTGACTGGGCATAGGACTATAGAGCTAGTAATGTCCATAATTACTCTATCAGAAATAGAGTATTTATCAGCACACCAGGAAACACATTCCAAGAAATTCAGGGTTTGCTCAGTCGTGAAAAAATGGAAATATGACTGGTGTAGGTTATGGATATCGGTGCCTTGTTCCCTAAGCAGTGTCAACTTCTCCTTAACATCACTAATTGGTTTGCTTAGAAAAAGTGTGTCAAACACCTCGACATCCTCTTATAGCCCAAAATGACACATCTCTGCCTGTGACCACTTTCCCATGATTTCGTCGCATGTCGGCACTTCATGAAAGTCACTGAATGTCACTGAAAAAACACCTATCTTGGAGGACCCATATCTTTATTTTTGTAACTCCGTTTGACCTCATTTCTATTCCATTGGAAAGGTATTTTAGTTAGCTAAAACTTTCTAGAAGACACCAAAGTCTGAAAATGCCCAAAAATACCTTAAAAATGTGCTTTTGTGTATACGCGACTCTCCTTATGTGCAACTCGCGCCTCACTCGTGACTCTTGTGTTTTGCAAGTCGCGCATGCATATATTCCCGGGTTGCTCTTCTGTAAACTCGCATATCATGCGTGGGTTGCTCTATTTCATATTTTCGTATCTATTTCTTAACATTAAAACATAAAAACACGCCTTTTGAGTTAGTTTGGGTAGTTATGCAACTGACTCCTTCAGTTGTAACCACTTTGGCTTCGTCCCTAACTCTTCTTCAGCATATAAATAGAGGTAGGGAGGTCCATGAAAGGGGACTTGAATTTTTGCACTGTTATGCTGGAGGAATTGGAACTCTCTTTGCCCACACCTTTTCCCTGGAGGTCTTCCCCTTGTGTTGCAGAGCTTGGAGGCTGAGTTCTTTGGAGAAGAGAAGCAGCAGATCTAGATCAAGGTTTCGTGAGGTGCCAAACCTTAAGAGAAGGTATATTTGTACTTGTTTTCAGGATTAATAAAGATGTGATGTCCTTCTTCTTCCCAAATCATTGTTCAATGTGTGATTGAATCTCTATTTCTGATCATATGATGATGTTATTCAGATCATTTGTTTATGTTTATTTGATTATCATTGTATTATATGTGGTCATAATGGTTTGAGGAAGGTATAACTTGTTTTGCAGGTCTCTTGGAGTGGGAGGAGCAAGAAGAGGATTGAAGAGAAAGCTTGGACCAGCCTTCAGTTAATCAGGTGTGGATCTTTCTCATCTCTGAAACTTGCTGTTATATGCTTGCTGAACATTGTGCATCTCTCTTTCAACCCCAGTACGTTGATGGCCTCTTAAACCCTAGCCATAGGATACTTTCCTTTACAACAGAACTGGCGACTCCGCTGGGGATAGCCTTGTCTGTTTGGGGTTTTTCTCTTGATTTCTTTCAGCTTTTGCATTGTTTCGGGTCCTTCTTGCCACCTAGGAACACTTTTTCAGTCTGATTACAAACTTCCCCTACCTTCTTAGGGTAGTTTTTTGACCTTTTTGGGATTTTGTTACCTATTCGCGGGTTGCTGTTCTAGACAGTCACACATACAGTCTTGTATGCACAGGTTGCTGCACTGGACAGTCGTGCATCATTCGCGAGTTGCCCTTATAGACAGTCGCGAATGCCCCTGTAAACAGTGTTTTTTCCTCTTTTTGTGATTTTTCTTCTGTTTCTGGGCTGTTGGGTAGGTCTTTTAGGGTCTTCTGCAGGTGCATGACTCTAGGGAGTTAGTGTCATCCCTTTTGGTTGTTTCCTATCTATGTGGTAAGCCCCTTTTATAGCATTAGGATTTGTTCTTTGCTCTTGCCCCTGCCGCTTTTGCTTGGTCTGATTTTTGGCCTATGTTTTTTATCAGCCTCTGTTAGTGATCTTTGTTTGATTTCAGAAGCTTGTTGGTGCTGGTTTCTTTATTCTTTTGTTGGTTAACTTCACCTTGCCAAAGTTGTTGACTTGTTTCTTATGCAAGCCTTTCTTCCAAGTAGAGTTTATACTGACTTTAGTTCATTCTAGAGTTTGTTGGGTGGTTGTATAGTAGGGATCCTTTTGTTTTGTTCTTTTTATCTGCATGCTTTGCTTTGTAGGTAGTTTTTCTTTTGCACTTATAAAAGAAAATTTAAAAATAACTTTTATTTCTTGTTTTTCCCCCTACTTCTTTCTTTGGTTTGACCTTGTTGGACAAGGTACTGAGCAGCCTTTGTTTGTAGGTTAGATTGATGCTTGGGACTTCTTGACCTTTGTTTATGTCAGTCTTTATGCTCAGTCTTTTCATTCCAAAGTGTTGGCTTGTTTACTTTTGTAAGCTTTCCTTTTAAAAGAGGTCTATATTCAACTTTAGGGAAACCTAGGGTTTGTTTTTGGGGCATAAAGTAGTTGTCTATTTTCTTTGCTTTCAGTACTTGTTTGCATAAGTAGATAGGCTGATTTTTCTTTTGCATTTATAAAAGAAAAATACAAAAACATGTATTTGCTTTATATGCATGTAGATTAGGTTTTAGTCTAGATTGCATAGCATAGCTTTGTTTTTTGAAAAAATATATAAAAAGAATTTCGTTCTTTTTGGCTTTCAAGGTTCTATTTGAAAAAGAAATATAAAGAGAATAGCTATTTGCTTTTTTGCATTTCTTTTCTCTTTGCTTAGTCAGTTTGTTTTCATTTTTTGAGTCAAAACACCACATCAGTTTCATGCCATTTACCCTCTGAGTAAGGAACAACCCTTAAAATTAACGTATAATTTTGAAATTTATTAGTAAGATTTTATTTTTAGGGCCTTCCACCTACTAGCTTAGGCTAGGCTTGTGGGATAGGGAGTGTAAACTTCCCACAAGCTATAAACTCAGACGTAGTGGACCATTCATTAGGTAAATCCTTGGTTCTACCGCTGTATCTGGGAAGCTCCTCTCAAACGGGAGTTAAGCACGAGGCCGCGTGGAGGCTTGGATAGAGGGGATAACCCCCCGAATCCTTGTCAAAACGTAACCCAGGACTTTTGAGCATCTGGGGACTCTGTCTAGGCAGAGTTTCAGGCTCAGCTACCCTGCCCATGCGTACGAGTCCGGCTTGCGACTATCCCCCCAGACAGTAGGTATTGTCAAGGTAGCCTTTAGTCTCTTTGACATTTAGGGTTCATACACAGGTAAACCGAAAGGTTATTTCTAGTTGACCTTGGACAGACTTGGAAGGTAACCCTTGTGGAAAGTGCAGGAGGGTGGTGGGTGATTCCTCCGCTTGTGCCTGAGAACCCCTCAAGGACGCCAAGTAACTGTCTATCAGCTTTCTTCTGGAAAGTACATCTTATACCCGTTTGTCTGCTTGGGCTTTAGGAATTTTTAGTGAATGCTGTGTGGTTTGTCTATACTTAGTGGGCCTTTAGGTGTCTGCTTTGTAATTTTGGTTGATCATCAACCTCAGACTTTGTCTCTTGTTTTGAAACTATGGCTAGCACCCCTTTGAACACAAACCAAGGAATCCCCATGATGGGAGCTCCTTGTCCTATTCCTCTCACAGGGAATGTTGGTGTTCCCTTGATGGCCACCTTGAATCTTCTAGGATTCACCCTAGGGCTACTGGTGTGGTTGTTTTCCACTCCAACTGTCATGAATGCTCCTGATGCTTCTCAAGTAAGCTCCTTATATCAAGGGCATCAAAACACTATCTCCCATTCACCTGTAGTTAGTTCTCCTCCTCCTTCTACCTCATGCGGTGAAAGTACTGATACTAGTAACCGGCAGTCTAAAAGGAGTAAAAGAAGGAGGAATAGGAATAAAGAACATAAGCAAGGGGGAACCCGTTCAACCTCTGCAATTCAAGTTGAACCTCACCACCCAGCCTCTATTGTTCAAGCTGGGGGCACCCATCCAACCTCTGCAGGTCATGTTGGATCTAGCCACTCAACCTCTGGTGTTCAAGCTGAGTGCACCCATTCAACCTCTGGTTTTCAAGTTGAACCTTCCAACTTAGCCTCTGGTGGTCAAGTTGAGTGCATCCATTCAACCTCTAGTTTTCAAGTTGAACCCTCCCATCCAACCTCTGTTGTTCAAGTTGGATCCATCCATCCAGCCTCTGGTGATCAAGCTGGTGGGATCCTTCCAACCTTTTCAAGTCATGTCGGGTCCTCTCACTCAACCTCTGTTCTTCAAGCTGAGTGCATCCGTTCAACCTCTGGTGTTCAAGTTGAACCTACCTATTCAACCTCTGCAAGTCAAGTTGATATTCGTCATCTAGCATCTGTTGATCATGATGGTGGGATCCTTCCAACCTTTTCAGGTCATGTCGGATTCAGTCGCTCAGCCTCTGGTGTTCACGTTGAGTGCACTAGTTCAACCTCTGGTGTTCAAGTTGAACCTCCCCATCCAACCTCTGTTTTTCACGTTGGATCCGTTCACCCAGCCTCTGTTGCTCAAGATGGGGGCACACACTCAACTGCTGTAAAGCATGTTGATCCTAACCATTCAGCCTCTGTTGTTCATGTTGATGGTGCCCGTCCTACCTCTGCCAGTCATGTCGGACCTAGTCTCTTGGCCTCTGCAAGTCATGCTGGGGGCAGTCTTTCAGCCTCTGTGGTTCAAGCTGAAGACAACTCGTCAACCACTGCAAGTCATGTGGACACTGTTGACAAGTCTACCCGTTCAAAACACAAGCTCAAGTTTCCTTGTAAGCTTTGTGAGGGAGATCACCTTACTTATAAATGCCCTTCTATTGCTGAGGTGCGAAGAGTTTGGATTCATGGTCATCCCATTTTTGAACATTCTGGAGTCTCTCAACAACCAGCCTCTCTTAGTGAGGTTGGACCCAGTCATCCGGCCTCTGTTGTTCATGCTGGGGGCAAATTCTCATCCTCTACTAGTCATGTTGAGAGCAAACAGTCATCCACTACTAGTCATGTTGACTCAGTTGAGAAAACTGGTCGTTCGAAGCATCATCTTAAGTTCCCTTTTGTGTTATGCAAGGGAGATCACCTTACTCATCTGTGCCCTGCTATCCCAGAGGTGCGAAGAGTGTGGTCCAAGACTCATGGATTTTCTTCTTCTGAACACCCTATAGTTTCTCAACATCCTACTCAACCTTTGGTTGATCAAGTGGTCGAACAAATCTCAGATTTGGTTGATCCCACTCTTCTTTCAGAGAGTGATCCTCATGTGATTGAACCAATGTCATCTTTGGTCAATCCCACTCTCCCTTCGGAGAGTGACTTTCACCAAGCAGTTGAATCGATTCCAGTATCAATCAACCTCACTCTTCCTTTGGAGAGTGAAGTGTCTACTAGTCACATTTTCTTCACTGCCAGTTCAGATCTTACTAAACAAGGGGGCACTGAACTTATTTCGGATCAACCCCCACCAAGCCCTCGGATTGCTTCCTTTGATTGGGATAGCCTAGTTGAGCCGCGCCTTCCTTCTGCCACACCTTTCCAGATAAAGGTCAAAGTTGAACTCTATACAATTTCTCGTTGCATTGTTGATGAATGAGCCTCAGTTAGTATTTTGTCTGCTCGTGCTTGGCGAGGCATGGGATCTCCTAGCCTTGTGTCGACTACTAGTCAGTTACTGGAGTTTGATAGAAGAACTTGTGTAGCCTTGGGAATTCTTGCTCAAACACCTGTTACTTTGGGTGGGAAGACCGTCTTAGTTGACTTCATGGTGATAGAAGACCCCTTGGACTTCAACATGCTCGTTGGACGTGACTATGTCTATGCCATGCAAGCTATGGTGTCAACATTATTTCATGTGATGTACTTTAATCATGGTGAAGAAATTGTCACTATTGATCAGTTGGATTTTCTTGATTCGTCTTCTGACCTAGCTAGAGACCAAGTCTTTCCTTTATTGGTTCCCAGTGTTTCTGTAGACACCACCCCACCACAGGTGAACTATGTGGCCTCTTGTCCTTTGTGTTCAATTGCTACTGAGAAGAAGCCTCTGTTTTCATGCTTTCCTTCTCGGGACTTGGTCCCAGCAGTTGAACTAGTGAGTCATCCTATACAGACTGTAGAGTCTTATCTCTACTATGTCGATCCATTTGAAAGTTTAGACATGTGTCCTATCTCGGATCATCTCCTTCCTTTGGATGAAGTCTTCCTAGAGTCTTTGATACAGTCTGACCTTCTTTTGGATGTTGGTTCAGTTGTGACTAATTCTAACCCTGATTTGCCTAGTAAGCCCGACTTTTCTTCTTATATTGGTCCTGTTGAGTCTTTTGACTTTTCTATTGAACCACAAATCAGTGATCCTGATGAGTTTGATTTTTCTTATGAATTTTTCAACTCTCGTGATATTGAGTTTGTTCCTACAGACTCTATCTCCCTTGTTGATTTTTGCTCTCTTTCTGAGGTTGATCTTATTGATTATAAACCCTCGAGCCTTGGTCCTATAGAATCTTCTTCAGTTGATTCTGCCTTGACTTTACCTTTTATAGAGGATAGCAAAGTCACATGTGTTTCTTCTAAAGTGACCCACATCGGATCGTTTCTTCTGAATATGATCCTGATGTTGTTGTTTCTTGGAGACAGGATTCTTAGTTGGATTCACAACTTTTTACTAACCTCACCTTATTGTTCAAGTCGTAATTGCATTTGCATGTGCCCTGCTCACGCTTTTGAGCCTGATGCCAGCTTCCACGCTTTTAGCTCGTTGTATAAGCCCTCATCTTTGTTCTCATTATCGCCCAGCCTTGTATCATTTTTCCTTTGCAACTTGACACCTTTTACCCTGAGGAGACATTCCCTGAGTGTCCTTATCTTGCTCATTTTCCTTGCATTATGCATAGTTCTGTTCCTTGCGCTTGGAACTAGTTTCGCCTGTCTATGACACTCGTCTCCTCGCATTTAGAGCATTCTTTCTGCTCTCCTTCGAGCTCATTAAAAACTGTAAGGAGGCCGCGAGTTGGCTTTTTCGGACTCGTTAAAACTTCACAGGAAATATTATGAGTTTCTTTAGGCCCAAATATGACTCCTCAAAATAGACTTGACTGCCGAGTAAACTTGTCCATTCAGGCTCATTAAGAATATGTGAATGGGCATCCACATTGGTGGTAGGTTATCTCTTTCTCGGACCATGTGGAATAATACGAGAAAGGATCACTCTCCTTTCTTCGGAATTGAGAAGAGTATTCTCAGGCATAGGTTTATCTCTTTTCCGGACCTGGGGGACTAAACTTACAGAAAAGGAACCCCCAGTATGAGCTTAGTTTTCTCTTTTTCGTGCTCTGGACCAAAACATGAAAAAGATTTCGAGTGTACTTAATGTCTTTGTCATGCTCGTTAAACCCTAAAGAACAAAGCATCGAGTTTATTGTTGTAAGCTCCATTTCTCGTAATCAAATGGATCTTTCCGAGTGATCTTGCCTTCCTTCACACTCATAAAACTTAGGCTATATGCTGTTTTTGAAGGAGCGTTGGGTAGGTGGTAATTTAACCTTTTTCGGACCTTCCTGACTAATTACGAAAAAGGTGTGCCTTTTCTTCTTCGGAAGTTAAGAGAGTTCTTCTGTTGTTTGTTTTATACTTTTTCGGCCTCAGGAGACTAAATTGTACGAAAAAGGACCCCTTGGAGTCTTCTTTGGAGTTTTCAGACTCTCTAAACTATGAAAACACCGTCGAGCATGTACTAGTTCGAGCTCGTAAAATCCATGAATTAGTGATTTATCAAGCATTCTTCTTTCTTTTCTTCGAGCTTGTCAAAAAATGAAGATGGTCCCGAGTTTGATTTCTTGGACTTGTTAAACCTTTACGAGAAAGAAGGGAAGGGGAAGGTTATTTCCATGTCTTTTATATCATGGCAGCAAGTCTTATTTCCTTGAACAAAGCACCAGTTTTGAGTCTATCAACAGTTGGGTTCTAGTCTTTTGACCTTATCCTGATTCAGAGTTTCTTACTCCTCCAGTTGGTCTCTTTTCCAATTATATGGGGAATCTGTCAATGTCTCCTACATTGCAGATTTGTTTCGTTGGTCCTATTTTGTGTCAAAAGCTGCCTAAGTCACTTTTGCGTCGTGCTCACTATTCAAGGATTAAACCTTTGTCGGCCATTCTGCAATTGCCTTGACCTTTTGTGTCGGCCATTCCCTGGTATCAGTTCATTACATCATGTCTTCAGTTTCCTTGTCGTGAAATTCAGTACCAATTCTAGATCCAATTAGTCTTTGAGCTACCTCGTGTTGGTTGATGAAGGATTCCTTAATGCCTTCCTTCCAACGGATCTCTTCCTATCGACTACAACACATCTTGCTCTGGGGACGAGATTTAGATTTTTATGACAGTACCTTGGGAATTGTTGTCCTTAATGGCAATTTCCCTTGCTATTGGGTAGTTGGGAATACTTTAATGTCTCCTACTCGATGGATTCTTCAAGTGTTTGACTTCAAGTCCTTGTAATCACACTTGTTATAATGTACTAGGTACCTTGGGGACCATTTTCATTAATGGTGGTTTCCCTTGCGTTTGTTAATGGTTTTCATTATTGACCGGTAATCAAATGACTTCCTCCATGTTCGACTTCAGCTCCTTTATTCGCATGGTTAGGATTTGTGCCTTTTTTGGGCGGTTTGGATTGAAGACCTTGGGCCGACAGTAGCATTGTCATCTTTTGCTATTGCCCGAGTTGCGCAAGACCTTGTTATACTTTATATGACATTTTGCTGAGACATAGATCCACCTTGTATTTTTGTGGCTATGATTGATTGTTGAGTATGGATCCACCTTGTTCATTTGTGGCCATGACTCCTTTAGATTTGATATGGCGCCTTTTTGCATATTGAGCGACCATGATAGTTTCATCAGTTATACATATGTTGGATCCGCCTGTATCTTTATGGCGATGATTTGTATATGGATGTGTATGTCCCAGAGATCAGTTTTCTGACATTTATCTCTCTTACAGGTACCTTCACTCGAGCCTTCGATCTTGGATTCTCTTCTCTCTCCATACTCAGCTATTTCCTTTATAATGTATTTTGGCTATCATCTTCCCCTATAACCTCACACATTAGGGGGCATCTGTTATAGCCCAAAATGACACATCTCTTCCTGTGACCACTTTCCCATGATTTCGTCGCATGTCGGCACTTCATGAAAGTCACTGAATGTCACTGAAAAAACACCTATCTTGGAGGACCCATATCTTGAGTTTTGTAACTCCATTTGACCTCATTTCTATGCCATTGGAAAGGTATTTCAATTAGCTAAAACTTTCCAGAAGACACCAAAGTCTGAAAATGCCCAGAAATACCTTAAAAATGTGCTTTTTGTGTATACATGACTCTCCTTATGTGCAACTCGTGCATCACTCGCAACTCTTGTGTTTTGCAAGTTGCGCATGCATATATTCGCGGGTTGCTCTTCTATAAACTCACGTATCATGCGAGGGTTGCTTTTCTGTAAACTCGCGTATCATGCGCGGGTTGCTCTCTTTCATAGTCGCGCATCTGTTTCTTAACATTAAAACATAAAAACACACCTTTTGAGTTAGTTTGGGTAGTTATGCAACTGACTCCTTCAGTTGTAACCACTTTGGCTTCGTCCCTAACTCTTCTTCAGCATATAAATAGAGGTAGGGAGGTCCATGAAAGGGGACTTGAATTTTTGCACTGTTATGCTAGAGGAATTGGAACTCTCTTTGCCCACACCTTTGCCCTGGAGGTCTTCCCCTTATGTTGCAGAGCTTGGAGGCTGAGTTCTTTGGAGAAGAGAAGTAGCAGATCCAGATCAAGGTTTCGCGAGGTGCCAAACCTGAAGAGAAGGTATATTTGTACTTGTTTTCAGGATTAATAAAGATGTGATGTCCTTCTTCTTCCCAAATCCTTGTTCAATGTGTGATTGAATCTCTGTTTCTGATCATATGATGATGTTATTTAGATCATTTGTTTATGTTTATTTGATTATCATTGTCTTATATGTGGTCATAATGGTTTGAGGAAGGTATAACTTGTTTTGCACATCTCTTGGAGCAGGAGGAGCAAGAAGAGGATTGAAGAGAAAGCTTGGACCAGCCTTCAGTTAATCAGGTGTGGATCTTTCTCATCTCTGAAACTTGATGTTATATGCTTGCTGAACATTGTGCATCTCTCTTTCAACCCTAGTACGTTGATGGCCTCTTAAACCCTAGCCATAGGATACTTTCCTTTACAACACATCCCTATCTTCGAAGGCTTCTTCTACCTTCAAAAATTCCTGGGTTTGAACTTCAAGACTTTCAAATTGAACCATTTTTAAGGTGGAAGATGAGACAAAGGCTTACCTAGTAATATTTGAAAAGTGGTCGAAGTTTTTCGTATGCTTTGGATGCTCCTCCACTGTTATAGCTCTCGCTTTCCATTGCTCTGGAGAATAAATAATGTTGTGAATTCACGTGCACGGTATTCTTTATACCTTTCTGCACTCTTAACTACCTCATATCTTCATTCTGCAAAATGATTTTTGGCCATAAATGGATTTACCCATAATAGGATAATCCATAAAAATATATGGCCCTTCCTGACCATTGATCTCTCTGAGATGCAATCTACATCATCGATGTTATATGCCTTGATATCCATTTTGCAAACCCCTTTATTTTATTCCCCTTAGCATCTTAGAATTATGAAACAAGTCATAGCCGCAGATATTTCCCACAAGACATATCAACCATCAGAGGATGTGATTTATACCCTATTTCGCAATCCATCAACACTCTAAACCTTGTGTACTTTCTCATTGTGAAATAGATCAAGTCCATCGGTCAATTATCCCGCCACATCTATGTCATCGAAGGTGTGGGACCCTACGATATTTTTCATTGCTTCCTCCTATTAACCATCATGCACCTTCTTGCTACAAAATTAGCCAAGACCAGTGATGGGATCCATGTCAGATCATGACCATTTAAAAGTGTGGGGCCCTCCAACACTTTGCAGCCCCACACCGTCTTATCTATCACGCAAGTTTGGGAGGAAAAATAATTCTCCTCATTAGATCTTCCCCATCTAGAATCCTGATCATTAATTTGTGCAGTCCCCCCTAGTTATCGCAGCCCCGACATGCCTTTATCTATCATCTATCTTTCACTATGAAAACGCATCTCCACCATATATCTGGCCTGCTCAAAATTGTGATCGTTGGAATATAGAACATATAGCAAATTTCAAATACCTCAATGGATTAAATCTTCACACATATTTTCCATTGCGAAATCCTCTATATCCTTCGATCCGCATTACCTGCCCATATGACGATCGATCTTGCTCATCGTTTAACCTTGCTCCACCCATGTCGAGATTCTTGCAAAAATCGTTCATCTTTCCTTGGTGAAATCCTTATCAACCATTGATCTTCTTTGTCCTAGATCTGTGCCCTTTATTTTTTCCCCTAGATAACTGGGAGCGGATTTTCATATTCGAACCAGAATGCAGGGTCATAGCTCAAGGATTTTTCAATTTTTGTCTCATGCCATACCGTGGGATAATTCGTTTTGCTACTCATGTTAAGGAAAAGTCTCCCAAGAAACCTCCAAATTACTAGACATGGAAAGTTTTTCCTATACCCCCTTCAATTTCATTGTTTTAGACCTGACCATTGTTTTAGACCTAAGCAAGGGAAATAGTGTAGCTCCCTATGCCGAAATCTCTAAATCTTAGGATAAGTGCTAACCCAAAGACTTTTATATTTGAGTTTCCAAAATTCTTCCTCCTTTCTATGGGTTGAGTGCAAGGTATTTTTAAATTCATCTTCTTGTTTGATTCCTGTTAGGCTTATCTCTTTGACCTCCATTTCCATCTAATGAACCTCCAAATCTTCTTGGGAGGATTTTGTCACAAGAACAAGGGAAGAAAGAGAGCAGTTTTCCCATTGCTTTAATTTCCATTTTACTCTCCTCATTTCCTTCTCCAATATGAACAAGGGGGAGCCTCTCACATGTCTAAATTCTAGGATTCCTTTACCAAGTCAAACAAATAGGGTTGGTTTTTCCAAATCATGGAGAATCGAAAGGTTATTGGACCAAGATCTATCTCAATATCTATACACAAATAAATATGCTTATGGTTTGAGACACTAGAGGAAAGGATAGTTGAATAGACTCCTAGCACTAAAAGGAATATATATTTTGAAACAAAGAAATGATATAGCCTAGAAACCACATGACCACTCCCAATTCTTTTGTTGGACCATGCAAAAATTTTATTCTTCAGAATAATATCAATTAGGTCCCGTTTAATGAAGAGGTCCTCTAGATGCTCACAAAAAATGTCTCTTACTATGGAACTACCCTATTTCTCCTTAAAGGAGAAAGTAAGGTTCATATCCCCTCCCAAAACGAGATTGAGGAAAAGGAAGAAGTGATCCAAAGGGAGGTCCACCATTCTTTTTTTTTCAAATAATTAATTGGGGTATAGATATTTAAGATAGATACCTGAATGTTCATTTACAAATGATTTAGGTAGGCCAACATCCAATGTAGAAATTTCATTTTCAAAGTTTGTTCACATCTTCTTCCATCCAATAGCGTAGCAATTCCACTCGATGTTCCTATGGAGCTCAAAGACTCCCCTGTGACCGTCTTCCAAAGTCTCTTCATTTTTTGAAGCAATTCAATATCCTCCATTTTCATCTCCTGGATTAGGAGGATTTCTGGTCTTTCTAATCTGAGAAGATCTCAGACTGCTTCTTTCTATTTTCCTCCCTACCCACTACTATTATAAGAGATTAATTTTGTTACTTACTTCTAGATTCCCCCACTAAGGTTTGATTTTCATGTTGTTTGTCCTCCTCTTACATTTGTTTCCATTAAATTCTCTATGGTTGGTTGGGTTCTAATCATTTTCCCCCATTCTGATTCCTCCTCTCGTTTTTCTTTATCATTTTTCCTCCCTTTCCTTGTTTCAGTCTCAACCTCTGATTCTGCAAAGTCCAAGTCTTGTCCATTAGGGGAAAGATATTCTGCTTCATTTCTTTTTTGGGGGATATATTTTTATTATAGGTTGTTGCGTTATTCTAGAGGATCATTTTCTCCATTATTCCCAAATGGAATAAATCCTTCATTGCCATGAATTAGCGTTATTTCCCCTTTTCTTCCAAAACCTCCTCCATTACTTCTCAACTATTGGATCTACAAGCTCTCTATATTTATAGATGGATCCACTCATTGGTTTCGATCTTAGTCTTCATCCCTATATTCATTGGCAAGGACATTGTACAGATTATTAGCAAAAGACCCAACATTCTTCTTGGTAATTTCCAAAAATCCACGGTGAGGATGTGACCCACAAGCCTTAACCTTACTTCCCAAATGAGCTTTGGTCATGTGATTACTTTTGTCCACTACTTAGTAGTTGCAGCTGCGGGGGATTCTGCTTACAAACCTCAATCCTCAGCAAAATTTCCATACTTGTGAAATATATAACACTTGAATGAGAGTCGTTCTTTGTCAACCTCATAAAAATGCTCCCAAGAATCTAGTTTTAGTTTGATAGATTATGGTAGTCCCACATCCACGTTTACCTCGACTCAAATTCTAGCATGATCAACGAATTTACTAGCATGTTACCAATGGCCTGCAAGGCCTCGGTATTCCAATAGTGCATGGGAAGGTGAGGAAGCCTCACCTAGACCAGCACCCCCAAGAGAACATCTTGGGTTGGATCAAAATATGGAGTCCATTTGTTTAGCTAGAAGCCCCTTAGCCCCATAAAATAGGGGCCACTTTTGAAAATTAGGTCTATATCTTCTCGTTTAGCAAAATGGAATGCCAAAAACCTTTTCCCACAAAGAAGATCCTCATATTCCCCTTGATCAAGGGTTTCTATTCTTCATTGCTCACATCTCTAATGATCTCCGAGAGGGCCAAAGACTAGTAAAATGGCCAATCAACCCTTTCTTTCTCAATGACCAAGCAAATTTATGTGAACCATCCTTGGGCAAGGAAACTTCTAAGATGACATCGAGCTTCTTAACAAACTTGGATTTTTATGCAGATAAGGACTTCTTACCTTGCGACTCGATTAGCTTTGTGAACGCTTCGATTTCTAATGAGATCGGAGGGAGGAGCTCTCCCAAGCAGCAATGGTTCCCTCTTACCACTTTACACACGCCCTAGGAAACTATATTACAAAGTTAGAGCCAAGCTTTCTAAGATATAACTCTATGATATCTAAATTGCCTTATATAGATTTAAATTATAAAAGTATGTTTGCAAAGCATTCTACAAAGTGAAAAATAATCTATTGATGCTAAGAGATGTTTTAGATTGTATCCTTTGATTTTTATATTTATGATTTTTTTATATACATAATTGGGTTGGACCACTAGGTAGCGAATTTGATTGAAAAAGGACGTAAAGGTGCTAAAAAAACATTTAAATAATAGGATTGATCATTTAGGTGCTTTCAATAATTAAAAACACTTAAGTTTATTAGTTTAAAAGTATAGCTTTTTTGCTATTTTAGAACCTAAGCAGTTAACTTAATTGCTTTTATCCTTCTTTGTCCCGCTAATTTGAGTGATACATTAAAACAGAATATCAAAGGGAAAAAAGCATTAAAGAAAAAAATATTCAAAGCATGGGTAAAATGGTAAGGAAAGGGTGGCGTGAAGCAATTTGATAGAAGTTGCTGGAAGGTTGATAGGGATTACGATGAGAAAATTGCCAATGTGGGGCCAACTTATGTTGGCACTTGTGAGAATTAGGAATATGAATTCATCATACTCTACGAGAGAGTCCGGGTCCATTTTGATATGACACAATGCAACTGGGCAAGTTGTTCGACAGAGTCCGGGTCCATCAATATCACACAGCGGGGAAATTTCATGATTTCTCGTTGGAAATGACAAGAAGAAAAGGCCTCGAGGCTGACGATAAAGCTATATTAGATGTGGTATTTGAAAGCTCCCCTCGAGGCGTACATATAATTCGCAGCAGCAGAAGAGGACTAAACGGGAAATACAGTTTTTCAATTCGAATTCTAGAAAAGGGAATTTTCCATCTTTTCGGTTCACAGATTTGTGTATTTGTGCTAAACTTATATATATGGTAGAAAGCTGAATTGATTTGCATAACAGAATTTAGCTGTTCGCTTCTGTCCTGGATTACTGGCCCAAAGCGAATCATGACATTCTTTCTTACCGCATTTAGGCGCGTACACACAACTTGGCCGGAAGAAGAGCACCCCATCCAGATTCAATTCAACATTTTGGTTGTTCGGGTTTCATTGCGTCATATCTCCATAGTTTTTTTAGACAATCTGTAAAAGGAAAAAGCTATAGAGAGTGTTTTCCAGGTTATAAAAAGAATAATTCAAGTCATTTTTATTCTTGTTTGCTAAAAACAAGTTCGTTTGGTTACTTTGATACTGCCTGTTTTTATACAACCCCTATTCACAGTATGGTGGTGTCCTGCTCATGACTTGAAGGTAAGATATGAAGGAGCGGGTTCACTTGGGTAAGGTAGGTAAGACAAGAAGGCAGACCCGGTTCTAATCAGTTCGGTAAGGTAGGTTATTCTTGTTTTAGTTACTAGTTATAACATGTAAACTCTAAATTCTTATATATATTATAGTATAGCTGTAAGTAAAATGGTATGTGAATGTAGATAGACACAGCCAACCACTTAGTTTGTAAAGACAACTTGATGTCTCCATTATTCATGCTAGATTTTTAGAGTTCATATAACCACAAAACAAACACTATTTAATAAACAAAAACTAATATGAAGAAACAAAAACAAATAGTTACCCATATCTTTAACCACCCTTTAAGCTAAGCTTGTTTAAATCTTAATCAAGAAGCATTTAAGCATAACAAGATACACTACAATGAAATGAATCCCTGCTCTGCACTTGCAGTTACACTTGGGTTAATCTTGTTGATTAAGTGAAACAAGTCCAAAATCAGAGATTTTATGTAAATGCCTATTGGCATAAAAACTTGGAACCAAAAAATAAATCTTTACAATATAGTTATTTAATCTTGCACTCTTAAGAGTGCACCTTAAATTGTAACATATAAACATCTATTGACTTAAGAGTATCTAATTTTGAACCTTTTTTATGCAGCTTAAATTGTAAAATATAAACACCTTATTTAGAAAAATGATGAAAAACCCTTATACTCTATATGTAAAATATAAACACTTGGCCAATCTTTGTTGTAATGTTGTCACTGTTATAACTTGCAAGTCTGGGAATACCAATTTGCACCAAGTGGAAACCTGCGACATTTTGTAGGAAAAAACATTGTTGACAATCTTTGGAAATACAAATTTACAGTGAGAACAAGATCTCTGCATCTGATTGAATCCAGCATTACAGCCTATTGTCTGTCTCTTGAAGAAGCCTGCCGGGGAAATTATTATGCAGTTTAGTAATGTATTTTTCGAAGTATTAGGTCGCATTCATTAAAAACCCTAGCCCTAATGTCCAAGGTAATATACGATAATGAAGAACCCTAATTTGCACGATAGCAACAGGCAATTAGAAAAAGACCTAGAGACTAACAAATCATTGAGACGGTTTCATGTGTTATCTGGTGCGTGTGTAAGAAAACAAGGAAAATGATAAGATAATGAAATTTTACTCCTGGTGCGTGCGTAAGAAAACCAGGAAACTTCAATATAATTATAGATATGAATGTTGCATGAAGAGGGGAATTACTGGGTGAACTGTGATCCATACTGGCGCCGGCTTAATCCCATACGGCCATATTACCACCGCGAGATCTCTGTGCAGATCCAAGATCTAGACAACAAACACTCGAGAGATCAAGAAATAAGTTGAATTATATTGAGATTAGTTATTACTATTGCTAATAGCCATTGCTAATAGCTATTGCTATAAGACTAATCAATCTAAATCTAAAGATAAGAGTTAATATTAACAAAAAAATGTTTTTTCTATTGTAAGGTGCATTACCTCATTTCTCATATGATCAACAAGAAGAGGTAAACACTAGTAATTCTTATTGAATTTTATCATCAATATTGAATTGATGAAGCTAGTACAAGAAGTAGCACTCTCCTTAAACCTCCTAATCCTAATCTTTTTTGGGAATTGCTTCCTCAAAAATTAAAATATTTTAAGAACCTCTCAATGTACCAGAGAACAAGAAGTGCAACATCTCTAACATATAACTCTAGTAACAAATAAATAGTTTGGTTCAAAATATGACAACATAATTTATAACATTGAATGCAATATTCATCTTCTTATATAGGTCTCTGAAGCATTTGCAGAAAATCAAGCTATTATGTGTATGTCATTTTCCTGAATAGAACATCACTCATCATATGAAAAACAAAGCATATATTTTCAAACCTAAAAGTTTATTCAAAAAGTTATTATTAAGAATGTATCCATGATGATGAGGGTTTGTGTTCACTTTTCTACTAGGGTTTGCAATTAGGGTTCAAAACTGTCTTTATGACTTCCACGGAACCTGCTTTAAGCCGACCATTGGAAGGACCTCCCAAAGATCTATGAAAAAGGACTTGGGGTTGGCTGACCCCTCCTAGTCACATCAAGTTTTTCTCTCTATTGAGGGTTTTTCTTGGTACTTGCTTTACTCTAAAGATTGGAACGAAAGACATTCCAATCCCAATGGAGGACACTAACAATAGAAGAAAAAATACTGCAGACAAGGGAAATAGCGAAGGCCTACCCCACACAAGAAACACATGTATAGCTTGTATAGAGAATCGACCCTCTCTTAATCTCCCAACAAAAAGAATCAAAGCAAAGCGCAGAAAATGAAAGACCATGCCCTAATCGAAAAGTTCATGGGATTTTGTCCCACTGAATAGGTGCTTCGAGGATGGATAGACGCAAAGTGGAAACCCAAAGCACATTGTGATTTGAAAGTGGGATGGAAAGGATTTTTCACTATCATTTTCCACCATCTAGAGGACAAGGCTATATTTGAAGATGGAGGGCTTTATTTCTTCAATGATGCAAGAATGCATTTAAGAAATTGGGTGGTGTTGTTAGGAATTTCGCACCTTGTGCATACAGAAGTTGTTCCTGTGGTCTGAATGGTTCATATCCAGAACAAATAAGTCACAACAAGGCTGATAAACTTCTCTTAGAAGCTACAGACACCTAGAATACAATCTTCAAATATTGATGTGGTCTTTCACATATGGCAAAGATCTCCAAGTAGATACCTGCAAAAACACATCAAACAAAAAAGATCAAAGTATCAAAGCATTATCTATAGATCTATATTGGTGACTAAGAAATCCAATAATAAACATGCAAGATTATACAAGACAAGTTATATGGGAATAAAAACAACTTTGCATTAATGAATAATGAAAGAGTTACAACCTGCGCCTTAGTGTTGAATGCAGCCCTTCACGAAACAAATGTCTTATCCCCAATAGCTCCATCTTGCTCTTCTATGTTCACTCTAATGAATGAGGCTAGAATATCAAAATGGCAACATGCCTTTGCTCTCTCCCAACCATCGGGTATGAGCCTGTTTACATAGGCCTCAAATGGATAGAAATGGTTGAGATTTTGGTGGATGAGGTGGATAGGAGATCCACAAAGGATGGATTTTGAGCTCAATTGGCCCAAGTGAATAGGGATAAGCCCCGCCATGAATCTTTTGATCTAGAAGCTTCGTGAAGCTTCCTTTTTTCACTTTTTACCAAGGGCACCACTCCTGCTTCTTGATGACAGAGCGGTGTTAGGAAGAACCGCTCTTCAAACAAAGAGGAAAGGTGGTGCCACCACCTATCTTCAACACAACTTAGGTGGTGTTGAAGAAAGCACCACTCATAAGCTTAAGGGTAGAAGCGGTGCTAGATTTTTATGTGCAAGTTTGACATTTGGATCGGGGTTTTCACTTCAAAATTTGGGAATGAGAGAAAACATAGATGCTTAGGATCTTATCACATGTTGGTGACGAGATTTGGGTGTAACAGAATTCCCCCCAAAGAATGAGGCTAGAGGGATATGATAGGCAAGAGCTTTGATAGAGCAAGTTATCACTTTCGAGGAAAGAATCGGCTTTATCGCATATCAACAACAACCAGACATCTGCTGTATATCAATACTTTTGACTCATGAGGAAATGTGTCTTCACCATGGATGCAGACCAATACAAGGTAGATCCATGGGATAAATAAACAAACATGGCTACTAGAATACAGTGTAGATCCATGTGATAGAGGACTCAAATTTGGACATAGATACCAAACATACAACATAGATCTATGTCATACATACACAAATTTGAGCATAGCCATGACCATACAAATTTGGATCTATGTTGGTACTTTGTACAATATACTCCATCACGACCTAGGGAGAAAGTAATTAGTGCTTTATAACAAATATCGAGAGTCTTCCTCTCATCTTCCAAAAAATACGATCCTATCCATGTGATTACAATGATTTGAAGTTGAACATGGTAGAAACCACTTGATTACTGGTCAATGATGTGATTCGTTAACAAGTGCGATGGACATTACCATTGATTTCAATGATTCCCAAGGTACCCTAGTACAATCTATTGAGTGTGAATAGATGTTTTGATGTAGAACACCCAGTGAAATCTATCAATCAAAGGTCAATGATGTGAACCTATGTCAATAGTGAGAGAATCTATCATTTGGGAATACAAATCTAAAGGTACTAATTTTGTTTCCAAGACTAATTCCTAGATAATGAGTTGATGTCGACAGGAATAGTCTCATCGAAGGAGGGCAATGATGAATCCCACTTTGACGACACGAAACTTGGAACAAAGTTTTGGAATGTTGTAGATATTGTAGCCATATAAGGACTGACTCAAAAGTACTGAAAAAAGGGCTATTTTAATTGCAGAGACAAAACTCTTACTTCCTTTGAACATCAAGCGGCACGACAATAGACTTGGCAGCATGACTGGACTAGGTGGACACACAGTACGATAGTGGATAATGCATTATTTTGAAAGAATCAAAGAAGTGACATGACTCATGAAAGTGGATCAACTCGTAAGTCAGCTGAATACCCAATGGACTAAATGATATGGAAGTGCTATGTTCAAAGGTGAAAAACAACTGCCATTTATTCACAAAATGAATTGGTTCCCTTCCCTTAATTTTCCATCATGATTGATGAGTGCCTCTTTTTGTTTTTATGAGTCCAAAGATGGTAACAAACACTCATTTTAGCTCATCCAAAGGCAAGTCCATTCTCATATATTTCATGAACCTGAGAAAGGAGGGGTTGTTCCCTGAATGGGTCTCTCAGTGTTTAGTTTAACGAGTCCAAGGAAAGAAAACTCGACATCGTTCATGTTTAGAGAGTCTGAAAGAAGACAGAAGAAAACTCTGAAGGGTCCTTTTTCATATGATTTAGTCACCCAGGGTTGAAAAAGTATAAAATAATGCCCAAGGGAACTCTTCCCTTCATGATTGGATGGAGTGTTCCTTTTTCCTAAATAGTCCATCTGAAATGAAAAAGAGATAACCTATTATCAGATAGACAACTCTTCAAATACTTTCACAAGTATGAAGAAGACAAGTACTTGACAATCTTTTCATATTTAGGGAGTCCGAAAAGAGTTTAAAGGAGACTCCATTAGGTTTTTCTTCATGACCAGAAGTTTTTACGAGCCCAAAAAGAATCTGAAAAAGACTTGAAACTTTGATGTTGAGTTCTAAAAGCATGACCAAAGTGTCGAAACAAATACTCAAGGACTTTTTCCATTTTCTGGAAGTATGAAAAAGTAAAAAATAAACTCCTCCATAGACACTACTATTTATCTTTTCACCCGTGCAAGAATTTAGAAAGTTCATTAGTCTCCTAAAAAATCGAATAAACAAATTTATAAACTATATTAAATGATGTTTTCATATTAAAATGATTGAAAAATATTAAAAATAATGTGAAAAAGTCCTAAAAATACATTTAAAAGCCAATTGAATAGTAAAAAACTAGTCATTTTACTATTCACCAGTTTATGAGAGCATTTGGGAGACTTTTGGAGCCAGATCTTCAACCGGATATTCCAAGAGCATCCACTATCCATTTTGAGTACCGTCAGAGCCAAGTAGATGCTAAAACCTTACTCTTTCATTTCATTGCTTCCATTTTTGTTTTGGCTCAAGTTTCAGGGGTCTTTGAGCAAGCCCTAAGCCCGAAATGCAAGCATCACTCCTACCCCTTACGGGAAAGGCGATTCCAAATAAAAACCACCTATGATCAGTTTCACTCAGGCAGTGCTACTGCTCTGTGTAAACAGAGGAAAGGAGGTGCCAGCTGTGAGGTTGGAAAACTAAGTGGGCAAGCCAAAAGAAAATGTATTTGATGATTTTAATGGTTGGATATCATTTTGACTAGCTCACTTGTTGTTTTCAGCAAGTTTTATTTGGTAAAAAATGGTTATATGGAAGAAAGATAACATGATAATTATGATGACCTGGCTGAGGGAAATGCGGGGTGCATTGCTGCTTTGAGAGGTTGTTCCCTCTTAAAAAATTTCTTCACTCTAAGTATGATATCCTATGAGAGCCTGCTAGAACATATCCTACACATGTGGAACCCTCAACAATAGTATTTTGAAGTTGGATCTCATGTAATAACTATAGAGGTAGAAGATATCTACTTTCTGATAGGATTTTCTAGACGAGGTGCTCAAATTTCATTAACTGATTCCCGAGGAGGGGATGTGACCACCCAGGAGTAGATAAACCGCTACTGTGTTTCTGGTACGAAGATGTTGGGGAAGAATATCCCCATAAAGGTGGTGGTGGATGATGCACTTCGCACTATTATTTTCACAATGCAGAGGCTGGAGGGAAGCTAAGGTCCTCACTAGGAATCGAGAGTGCATTTAATGTATGCCATAGAGGCTATGACACCCACTATCTTTAACTGGACAGATGCACTACTTCCGGTCTTCAAGGACTAGCTAACTAAATTTAGGCAGGGGGAGATGAAACAGTTTGGCTATGGATCCATCTTGGCTTGTTTCTTTTTCGAGCGGGTGCCCCACATGAGGCCCCAAGTGATCTTTACAGAGCTAAGGCCCAGAGACCCCCATATGTTGAGGTGGGTAGAGCTTATGGCTCACACGGGGGGCAACAAAGTCAAAGTGAAGTATGATGCTAGATTTTTCTGCTGGTTGGAGGACCAGATCCTCATTATTGAGGATTATGCATATGCAGGTATCGAATTCAAGGGTTACCCTGACCTACCACTTCCACTTGGTGTGCAATGGGGAAACATCAGTAAGAAACAAGACTCTAAAATGTTTATTATGTTTTTGTATTTTCATGTTTTTATATTTTTATGAGTAACAAGACCTAAATTTTCTCATGCAGATGTTGGTACCACATGACGTGGGGGATCATCCCCAATGGATAGGCGAGCGAGAGCTCAGTTTGTTCACCAAGGCAATGACCAGTTGGGAGAGCTAGAGGAGAACTTGGAGAGTTTAACCTTGGATATACTAGATGTAGATATTGATGACCTCTCGATGAGGTACCAGAGGCACACTACGGGAGTGCCAGGCCATTTTAGTTGACTACTATGTAGAGTAGTGCGAGCTGTCATGTGTTATCATGATCATCACTAGGTGGTGTCCTATATGATATATTACTGAAAGCTGAGATAGCTTCAGGATTTTGTATGATGTTATATTTACCTAAAAGCCATCGTTCTTCAATAAGATATATTTTGCTAATGAATCAGCAACTGCATTATCTGCCCTAGGGATATGCCTATAACTAATAACCTCAAATGAGCTTTCGAATAGATGCACTCTCTGGTAGAGATGGATTAGTATGAGATTTCTTATGGTATAGACTTGGTTCAACTGGCAAACCACTAACTATGAGTCCATGAATACTACCAAATCACGAATGTCCCAAGATGCAGCTTTAGTCAGTAGACCTATTACTGCATGATACTATGTGATGTTGTTGCTAGCTATACCAATACACACCACTCCTGAACTGACTAGATCATGTGCAGAGGAATACAGAACCTAAGCACCTGAATTAAGGTTTAGGGTGTGGCGGCAAGCATAATCGGTGAAGCCATAAAAGGCTATCCGATCTGCATAACCAAAACATGGTATAAACAGTCTAAACACTAAACTCAAAACCATATTGAAAATACTAAAACACACTGAAAGTAAAAACTGCACATATATACAAGGTACCATAAACAAATGGTCTAAGAATAATACCTCTTCAGGTACAACCCATTGCAAGGTTTCCCTAAAGGGGATTCCGTCATAATCTACAAGGTCATAGGTCCCTTTCTCTAAAACTTTGGAAACAATAAAAAGACCATACCACATTGATTCGAACTTCCCTTTTCCTATTTTATCATGTTTCTAATCGTAGGTCGGAACTAGGTCACCTTCATTAAACACACGAGGCTAGACATATTTATCGTATTGCACCTTGACGCATTTCTTATGTGCCTCATTAACTAAGGCAGCATCTCGTCTAGGCTGGTCAGGATTGTTTAAGTATAGAAATATTTCTTCCTTGGTGGAAGTATTGGGGAGAAGTTCAACAGCAAGTTTCAAACACGAAATTTGACACTAAATAGGTAGGACAGCTTATATTCTGTATACTAACTGAAAGTATATAAAACTAGTCGTTGTTTTAACTGAAGTTCTATAAGCCCAAAGAGAAGAAAAGAGAGTCTGGTGTCAGTTGGATTTCTGATCCCCAAACATCCGACACAACATAGTTTCCAAAAATTTGTTAATGGTCTCGACCTAACCATTAGCCTACGGGTAATAGGGAGTTGATTTTTCATGGTGAAAACCCAACTTAGCACTTAACTCTGCCATCATCTGATTCCAGAAATATGATCCGTGATCAGTGACTATAGACTGTGGAAATCCAAACCTAGCTATTACATGATTGAAAAGGAAGAGGGCGGTAGTCTTACGATCCTCTGCATATGTAGGCACAGCCTCAACCCATTTAGTGAAATAATCCATGGCTACTATGATGTAACCATGCCCCCTGGCTAATGTAGGCTTACAATGCATAAAACTAATCCCCTATTTGGCAAAAGGGCCAACGACAATGACAGGGTGCAACAGAGCAGGGTGGGTGTGCTTTTTTGGATAGAAATGTTGGGAAGGTGGGATTTTCTTAATAGCCTTGTGACAATATTTTAATATTGAGGGACAAAAATAGCCAATGTGAAGGATTTTCTGAGATGTAGCCGTCCCAGAAAGATGACCGCCACAGACTCTAGAGTGGCAGTCATTAAGAACCTGTTCAGCCTCTTTATTGGTGAGGCATAGTTGGAGAATGGAATCTATACCATGCATGTACAATGTATCATTCAAGATAAGGTAATATTTTGCATGGTGATGGATACAGCGACGATCATCACGAGATAGATTGGGATGAAATCTCTGTGTCTGGAGATAAATGATTAAATATCCATACCACATGTTGATAGTGCTTATCAGGAACAAAAATTCATCTGGGAATGAATCACTAGGATCAGAATCCATCAAAGCACAGGGAAGGTCACACATCGGTTCTGCAAATACCAATGATTTCTTTGAAGTAGCTTTGGAAAACTCAAGGTCAAACTCCTTCAGGATGACAATCCAATGGGAGTATTTACCCCCTAGCACCTGACAAGATAGGATGTAGTACATAGGGTTTTGGTCTACAAGTACAGTGGTGGTGCGAAGCAAGATGTAATGACGAAATTTTTGGATAGCATTGATCGTGGACAATGCTAACTTCTCCACATGTGAGTATCGAGTTTCAAAATCGATAAGATTATTACTAGCGTAGTATATCATGTGTTCTTGGCCATTCTAATCCTCTTGGGATAGAACCATTCTGATGGTAGTAGTAGAGGAAGCAACATATAATAGAAAATCATTTGAATAATATGGGGGGTGTATCATGGGTGAATGGGTCAGAGCATGCTTAAGATTATCAAAGGCTCGTTGGGCCTAGTCATCCTAGAAAAATGGAGTATCCTTCTTAAGGAGATGCATATAACCATGTGTTTTCTTGGAAAAGTTACAAACAAAAGGACGAAGAAAGGTTTCCTTCCCTTGAAAACTTTGGAGTTCAAGGAGGTTGGTTGGGGCAGGCAAGGCGAGTATAGCAGAAATATTTAGTGGATCAATCTGGATGCCATCTATAGAAACCACGAATCCTAAGAGGCATCCCATCTCAATGCAAAAAACACATTTGTGTGGGTTCAACCAAAGTTTTGTAATGGTGAAATATCAGGAAAATATCTCTAAGATGTTGAGGATGGTCTTCTCGTTGTTGTGAATGCGCGAGGAGATCATCAAGGTACGGATCCACAATGTTTTTAATGTCGTGAAACATATAGGACATGGCGCATTGGAATGTGGCTCTGGAGTTCTTAAGGTGAAAGAAAAAATTTTGATAGGAAAAGGTTCCCCACGAGCATATAAATGTCATATTATGCTGATCAGCAGGAAATATCTCAATCTCATTATAGCCAAAAATACATCCATGAATGAGAAGATGACACTTTCAGCATAGTTTTCAATAATCTGATCGATGTGTGGAGTTGGAGAATTGTCCTTAGGACAAGCCTTGTTCAAGTCTCAAAAATCAATACAGACTCAAATGGTTCCCTACTTTTTGTTCACGGGAATGATGTTCAATACCCATTCCATCAGGGCTACACGATAGATGAATCCTACCATGAGAATTTTTTTAACTTTGGCTTTGATAGCCGCAGCCTTCTAGGAATGGAATTGTCTCAATTTTTGCCTAACTAGTCTTGCCGTCGGATAGGTTTTTATCTCATGGACCACAATATATGGGTCTATCTTAGGCATTTCTTCATAATACTGGGAAAAAATATCTTAGAATTCTTTAAAAAGTGCTCTATACTCTTTATTTTCTTCTATTGGACAATTCTTCCCTACATGAACATGTTCAATAGTTTCAAGCTTGACCGATATGTCGATTGGAGTCATTTTGGTAATGTTGCATAAATTTCCTTTAGACTCAGAATCTTGCAACATGATAGGTGTTTGTGGAATGTCGACAATATTAGTACCCAAGAGAGATACAAAATCATTATCTGTTTAACTGGTATTGGGGAGGAATGAGGACTTGTGATGATGATCCTCCCTTACTGGTTCATTCATACTCGTAATTTCTATAATGGAATCGTCTGACAAAAAAGTCTTGGAGAGATAATCCATAGTAGGAAAAGAAGGTTCTAACCAGTAGGGTAGGTGGTAAAGATCTAGAGCCACATGATGAAGATCATCTGCATGGACATTGAAAACAGATTGGATGGCATCATAAACTGCTTCATGCGGACTAAGAGAGGATGAATCAACAGCTTTCTTTCCCTTGGGATCATATCCAAATGTAGAGATCATATTGATGGTCATCGTTTTTGTGCTAGAAGGAGCTGATGGGAACACACCCATAAGGGTGGAGTCTTTCATCATTCCTACCCAAATCAATTGATAAGGAGGAGGGGACTGACCTAGCAAAGGGATGTTGTTTTCCATGGGGGTAGTAACATCTGGCATACAGAAATCAAGTTGATAAATTGTCACAATCTTTCCCAAATGTGGAAACTGGAGAGTTCTAAACACCGTCGAAGCGATAGTGGTCATAGCATAAAAAGAATTTCTTCCTAAGAGAATATTGTAGTCTAACAGGGCATCCACTACTTCTACTTGGATAGAAATAGTTTTTCCCCCTAGCTCAACTGAAAGAATTGGCATGAGACCATGGGGTTGGAAACCTCTTCATCAAAGACTTTTAGGGTTGTCGGTGATTTCATAAGCTCAGGAGAGATAATGGTTTTGCAACAAGGTAAAGACAAAACTGAGGTTGAAGCACCTTCATCTAGAACAGTCCTAAAGACCTTTTTACTAACTACTTTTGTTACGATCTAAAAATCGAGTTGGTGAGGTAATATAGATTTATGGTTCTCCGGGTTGAAGTGAATAAAATTCATGTTATCTGGGTCTAGATATCCTAAGGCAGTTAACAAGTTTTTGTGTTGCTTGGGACAACTTTGGAGCACTTACAAGGTAGAAATTGCACATGGTTCCTAAGCAAGGTCTTCAACAACACTATAGAACTATGCAGCTTGGGCATTAGGGTTAAAAACAACTTTCCTAAGAGTACTCTTTGGAAGATGAAAAATCATGTTGATATTAGGCTTCTCAATAGTTAGGGGACCATTATACGAGGATGTAGGAGAACCAGTGGAAGGAGCTTTATCTGAAGAAGGATTTTCATTTTTTCTTCTCCTCAGTATTGTCATATGACTAAATACGAGTTGTCAAACTAACATTTTTTGATGACATCATTTGAATTTCCTCTGTAGAACTAGGATTTCCCTAGTTGGACATGTGGTCTACTAGTTGTTGCTGAGAAGGAAAAGGATCCAAAAGGACTATTGGTGTGGGTTTATTCTTTAAAAACTTATTAATTTCATCACGACGGGGACACCCCTTCATGAAATGATTGCCACCATACAATAGGCAGGGATATTTGGCTTTCCTTTTTCCTTTATTGTCATTCTCCAAGGGCTTAGGCTTGGGATTTTCCTGTTGGTTTCCGAGTTTCTTATTTTTACCTTTTCCTTTTTTATTACTACTGGATGATTTCATACTTTGAATAGCATTCACCTTAGCGAAAACCATAGGATTAGAAGGAGCAGTAGTAGAAGGACTGGTTTGTTTTGGCAAGTTTTACCGTTGACGGGGGCTGGATTGAACCAATAACCCCATCGACAGGAATTTTTGTAGGTGGCTTATCTGAGTCCATGCTGGGATGAGGGGCTTGAGGAAAAAGGTCATAAAAATTTTTGGATTGGGAATACACCAAGTCCAGATACTGAGCACGACTGATATCCTTCTCTTCAGTGACATCACCTCCCATAGCCACATCTCAGGCAATGGGTGGCAACAAAGACTTTGTAAACCAATCAGCTAATAGTTGGTCAGGGATAGGAGATTTAATGAGCCTTCTATGCCTTCTCTGCTCATGGATATGATCTGATATATGTGTGGAGGTGTTTTTCCATAGAGAGGTCAAAAGGTATGTACCTGTTTCGTAGCGAATGGGTAGCTGAAAGTGTGTGAGGAAGACAATTGCCAAAGCACTAAAATCCACAAATGAATGTCATGGAAATTTGATATACCACTTCGCGGCCGTATCAGTCAAAATGTGCTAGAAGAGTCTCAATCGAATAGAGTCATCCATGAAGGAGTTTGACAAACACCACAAATGGAAATTCATAACATGATTCTTTGGATAATCTCCCTGCTTACCATCGAATTTTGGAATGTCCAACGGTAACTTGATTGGAATAGGGGGCATGAAGGATTGTGTTGAATGGGGTCATTAATCAACTTGGACAAATCAGGTAAGTCCAAAGTTGCTAGGAAAGGTAACTGATGATTGGGCTCTATGTACTAGTAGTATTGATAAGGCATGTATCCACCAGTAGGGTCATAGGTTGATTGATATAATGGTTGTTGAGATGAAACCTCTCAAAGATGGACCTCTATGATTAGGGCTTCTAGATCCACCGAGACCATGAGGACCATTAGGAGGATGACCGCCAAGACCTTCGATACCGCTAGGGCCACCAGGACAACCGAGACCAGCTGGATCAATAGGACCTCCAGGACCACCAAGCCCCCCAAGACCACCAGGAGGAGGATAGCGAGGCCCTTAAGGACCTCTAGGCCCTCCAAGAACACCAGGACCCCCAGGGGGAGGAAATCCATAATTTGGCCCTTCGATGCCTCTAACAATATGAATAGGTATTCCCCCCAATGTTGGCATGTAGAACCAGTTGGGTTGCCCCCACAGAGTAAATGTATTTCGAGGATATGGAATTCTAGTGTAGGACATGCCTGTAGAAGTAGGTTGATAAGTCATATTTCCTACAGGTACTTTATTTTCTGGGTATCCATACCCTAAGAGTCCTGATTAACTATAGGTTGTACCCCTAAAGGCTAGCCTAAACTCAATGGAGGGTTAACTATATTTGTATTGGTAGGATGAACGTAAACTGAGGATGGGCCTGCAGTAGAGGTCTTCCTATTATTAATAGAAACTCCACTAACTGGTAATGTAGATTGTGCCGGAGGTTTCCCCCCGATGTTAAAAAGTACTAATGCAACTGAATTTGAAGGTTTTCCCCCAGCCATAGAAGTCATGGGAGGACTAGGAATAGACCTAACATTAACTGTAGGGTCAGAGCTTTGACCTAGGTGATGCGAAGTTTCAACAAGTTCAATAGGTTTCATAGAGTCATCCAGTGAACGATATCTATCTTGACAAGGATCCGTATTATGGGGAATAAGAGCTGAAACAGGTACTTTATGAGGCGCGTGGGTTGCAAAGATTGTATCTGATATCTGGATTCGCTCTTGAAAATCATGTGCATGGTGAATAAATGCTTAGATTTGTTTATACTCTTCTTCACTTGGTGAAGATTGTTCAAGAGAGGGAATATTTACCCCAAATGAGGCAATGGCCTGCCCCATAGAAGTTCCCCAAAATGGAGCATTGAAACCATAGTCTGGATGAATAGAACTATTAACACAACCTTCCACAGGGAGCATGGACATAAGTGTCAGCCATAGGATGCTATTGGACCAAGGGAGTGACGTAAGAAGTGAATTGGTCTCCGCTCTCTACAACTAGGTTCTCTTCCACATGGGAAGTAGTTGTAGCTCCTTGGTCGGTGGCTTCCATTGGACCTTCTCCTGTGATAGGAGGAAAGTCAGGTGGAAATCCCTGTGTTCTTCTAGACCGTCTCAAATGAAAATCAGCTAGATTGCATAATCACTAATCTAACCTAGGGTTTAAAAACTAAGAAAAAGCACACCAAAATTTTTGTCCTACTCAAGCTACAAGACAACATGCAAATTCAAATGATAGGATGAGCTCAGATAGTCAGTCTCTCAGCAGGATTTTCAGGTAGGTGAGTAGTAATCTCCCCGAATGTTGTTTCAGTGTATGCTCCACACAAGACGGGCAAAGGTTTTTCCTCAAATGGACAAGGTATCCTAGTGGGGTCCCCCGATATACTCTAGGTATGTGGGAGCTCAAATCAGTAGTACTGCTATCTAATGCACAACCATTCACAAGGGACCTTCTAATATACAATTGATTATGTGAAGTGCCTTTCTATATACAAAAAGGGTACGTGAAAGGCCATTCGATATACCGACGGTACATGGAAGAACCACGTGAGTATTGGTTTGTAGTGTGGACAAATAACGACAACTCCTATTTTTACAATGCTCGAACACGTCACTAACCTATCACTCAAATTTCTATACAATTTTTAGGCCTATAACTACTATTAATTTTAAAGTGGACGGTTAGGTGAATGCATGGAATTTTTACAAAAATGTAAAATCATGCAAGTATGAAATGCAATTTCACACTTTACCATTCAGAGTATGCCAAATTACAAGAAGGAGAGAGGGTATTTTCTTTTCAATTTTTCTTTGAAACCAAAAATTCTCAAAACAACTATACAAAAAATCCTTTTCCGAGTATACGAGCAAACAACACTTCTTCAAATCAAATCTTTTGAAATCAAACAGATAGAGTAAGATCTCTTTTCCAAGAAGAAAGACCAACAACAATCAAAAGTATAATCGATAGTTTTCTATTTTTTCTATTAAACTGGAAAGATCTAACTAAAAATACTTGTATTTTTTCTTTTGATGAGATGACTATTTGAAATAAAGGGAATAGCAATGGAGATCTGAAAGCTTATGAGGCTAATCAGAAGATCCAAGAATTTGTCCTAAAACAACAATATGAATGAATCTTAGCAAAGAAATTTTGTTTTTTTAGAGCAAAAAAAAGTCTTTCACAAACTTGATGGAAAACATAAACAAGCAAACCTATGAAATGAGTCTTTCCTCTTAGTATTATCCAATAGGAGTCAGATATCTAATCTAGTCTAAAGCTTCCAAAAACTCCTTTAAAAATAACCAAACTTACAAGCAATAGTAGTGATGAATCTAACCTAGCCTTTCGATTTTAACAAACAAAAATTTACCACAAAAAAAAATTCATATTTCAAACACTAGGGTATTTGCAAACAGGTCTGGACAATGCCAATTGAACACACAAAATCAAAAAAACCAAAATTTCCTTACAAAATATTGAAAAAATCAAAGGTCTGGAAAGCCTACCTGGCACCGCTTCCAAAGGGTTGTTGACAGAGCAGTTCTGAGGAGGAACCACTTCTTGCTAGCTTCTCGCAAGCTGTGGTACCGCTTCTTGATATCTACGCACAAGCAGTGGAACTACCTATCATCCACTACATAGTCGTGATTCCCTGTAAATGTCCAGAACATAAAAAGGGAGAAAAAAAATTAATTTGGAAAACTAGCATTAAAACTGATGAATCAACAGAAATAAAGAGCACAAAAAGTCAGGATGCCTCATATCTGAAGAGATATCATGATATCAACTCAAAAACCAATTAGTTCATATTGTAGATCTGAATGAAATGATAAGAAGTTGGACCTTGGATTCGGACAAGTGTTCAAAGGCTAAGGAAGATCAGATCTATTGAAGCTCTTCCCCAGTATGGTCGACATATTTGTTGTTGGGAATTTCGCACCTTCTGCAGACAGAAGTTGTTCCTCTATTCTGAATGGTTTAGATCCAGAACAAATAAGTCACAACAAGGTTGATAAACTTATCCTAGAAGCTGCAGAGACCTGGAATACAATCTTCAGAGATTGATGTGGCCTTTCACTTATGGAAAATATCTCCAAGAAGATACCTGTGAAAACACATCAAACACAAAAGATCAAAGTACCAAAGTATTATCTATAGATCTATATTGGTGACTAAGGAATCCAATAATAAACATGCAAGATTATACAAGACAAGTTATATGGAAATAAAATGAACTTTGCATTAATGAATAATGAAAGAGTTACAACTTGCGCCTTATTTTGGAATGCACCCCTTCATAAAACCAATGTCTTATCCCCAATAGCTCCAACTTTCTTTTCTATGCTCACTCTAATGAATCAGGCTAGAATGTGAAAATGGCAGCATAACTTTTCTCTCTCCCAACCATGGGGTATGAACCTGTTTATATAGGCCTCAAATGGATAGAGATGGTTGAGATTTTGGTGGGTGAGGTGGATAGGAGATCCCCAAAGGATGGATTTCAAGCTCAACTGACCCAAGTGATTAGGGATAAGCCCTACCACAAATATTTTTATCTAGAAGCTTCGTGAAGCTTCCTTTTTTCACTTTTTACCAAGCGCACTGCTCCTGCTCCTTGGTGATAGAGCAGTGCTAGGCAGAACCTCTCTTCAAACAAAGAGGAAAGGTGGTGCCACCGCCTATCTTCAACACAACTTAGGTGATGCTAAAGAAGGAACCACTCCTAAGCTTAAGGGTAGAAGCAATGCTAGGTTTTTATGTACAAGTTTGAAATTTGGATCAAGGTTTTCACTTCAAGA
The DNA here is from genome assembly GCA_001517045.1 of Pseudotsuga menziesii. Lineage (NCBI taxonomy): Eukaryota > Viridiplantae > Streptophyta > Pinopsida > Pinales > Pinaceae > Pseudotsuga > Pseudotsuga menziesii. The sequence goes on along the minus strand of LPNX010081575.1, from coordinate 444,980 downwards.
TTTGGGAATGACGAAAAACATAGATGTCTAGGATCTTATCACATGTTGGTGATGAGATTTGGGTGTAACAAGTGGAAATATTTTTCCCAAAGAAAGAAGACTTCTCTTTGGCTTCGGTCTATATTAGAATGTATTCACTTCCTGAAACATTATGGGATGAGACCACCCTCTAAGAGATTGGTAATACCTTAGGAACCTTTGTGAGAATTGTTGATCAAACCAAAATAAAAAAATTCACATCCTATGCCAGGATTTGTGTCTACATGCACATTGCTAGAGCCCTCCGTAATGCCATCTGCCTAACTCATGAAGACTATGATTGGATTTAGCCTCTTGACTATGAGCATATCCCCTTCATATGTCAAAATTTCCATGAGAATGGTCACCTCTTCAGAGATTTCCCTACAAATAAACTATAGGTGGACAAAGAAAAAGAAGCAAATATGGATGATCAAGGTTTTCAGAAAACACACAAGAAGAAAAGGAACCATAGGAAACCTACTGATGAAAAGAACCAAGAATATAATTCAACCACAAGCAATAGCTTCGAGGTTCTCAAAGAATAAATTGAGTTCCTGACCATGGAAATCACTCGTGAATAAAACTACGAGGAACCCATCCAAGAGAAGGCTGAGCAGCATCGGTTGGGCCAGATGGAAGGAACCTCTCCAAAACTTGCTGATATCCCAGGAAAAATCCATTCAAATCATTCACAAGAAAAATATTTTCAAGTAGCGGTGGATAGACTAGGACCTGACCCCCTTTAATAGGAATAAATGAAAGAAGCCTTCCTCAAATGATTGGATATACTTGGATTGGAAGACATGTGCACAAGAAAAGCTTTCAAATCCATACCTACAAGGAAGATCGAGTTGTTGTAGGAAGACCTAGCCAAAGCTAAAGAACAAAAAAAATTAGGAGTTCATAATACTACCCAAAAATACAAGCAAAAATCCCAAATGGACTCCAAAAAAAGGGGTCAAAAATCTTCTCTCCAAAGAATAAATCGGCTAAGAACGACCCTGGTTGAAGATGGACAATACGCCTAGGTAACGGAATTCTTCTCTTCCCCCACAATATTTATCCAATGAATATCCTCCCATGGAATGTATGAGGTCTCAACGGTCATTCGAAACAAAGAATGTTGAAAATGAAAATACAAAAAAGATAGGCCTCATGTTCTTTTTATTAAGGAAACCAAATGCTTGAGTGAATTAGCTACCAAGATCATGTCCTGGATCTGGAAAATATGTCCCAATATAGCTATTGATGCTAGAGGATCCTCTAGTGGTATCTCCATCATCTAGAACCCCCTTCTCATTACTCTAAGTGATGCAGCCTCCTCCATGCATGTGATATTTTCCTACTTTCATTTGACTGGAACCAACAGCAAGGGATAACTTCTAAATGTGTATGGACCTCAAGAAGTGGGTCTAAATATCTATATTATTAGCTTTTTGGAATTGTTCTCTAATAGGTATGATGACTCCCCCATACTCATTGGTGGTGACTTTAACATGATAACCACATTGAAAGAGAAAAAAGGAGGAGTCAAAGATCTCTCAGCTGATGATCTACACTTCAAAACCACAATTAGATCCTTCTCCTTAGTAGATATCCAAACATCCTTAGGTTTTCTCACCTAGAACACCAAACTAAGGGGAGTCCATAAGATTTCCAAATTCCTTAACTGCTTTCTGGTTTGTGACAAAATTATTACATTGGGAGGGATTATTGATGCTTTAGTCGTTCCCACAATTGGATCCGACCATTGGTCTATCTCCCTTTCCTGGCATAGCCATGGAAATCCCCTCTTTAAACCCTTTAGATTTGAAAATTTATGGATCACACATCCCACCTTATTAGACTCCGTTAGTTCGTGGTGGAAGAATATGACAGTGAATGGTCAATCAAAGATGGCCAGGATGCGTAAAAAAATCAAGCAACTTCGAAGACATCTCTGGCAATGGAACCATTCTAATTTTGGTAACATATTTGAGGATAAAATGGATACTCAAGAAAGTCTAAAGTCTCTCTATTTAGGCACTATGGAACATGGGTACAACAGGGAAACAAAACTCCAGAAAAGTGATCTACTCAATCAACTAAGCCAAAGATGTGATCAAGAGGAGATCTTATTTGGAAACATAAATCTATATTTAAATGGCTAAAGGAGGGGGAAAAGAACACAAACTTCTTCCATCGCTCTACTATACAGCACAACATGAGAAACAAGATTATTAAGATGCACTCAGAAAGTGGGGAGATTCTTGATGAGCATGAGGCAATGTCGAAAGAGATTACTAGATATTTCATTGATCTCCTCACTGAGCCAAATATATCATGTGAGGAAGCAGTCACCCTGGTCACTCAACACATTCCCTCTTTTTTCAACAATGATCACAATGTGTCCCTAATGCAATCGATTCACATGCAGGAAGTGGAGGCGACAGTCAATCAAATGGTTGATGGAAATGCCCCTAGTCCAGACGGCTTCACCATTGATTTCTTCCATCATTGTTGGATTTTTTTAAAAGAGCAAGTCATAGAACTCATAGAATAATCTCACAAAACAAGATGGATCTTGTTAGCTCTAAATGCCACTTACCTCTCTCTAATCCCAAAAGAAACAGGAGCCTCCCATCCTGGTAAGTTTCGCCCCATCTCTCTTTTCAATGTTATTTATAAGATCATTTCTAAATTCGTAGAAAATCGACTAAAACCCTTCTCCCTCTGCTTATTTCACCAGAAAAATTAGGATATGTTGAAGGTCGTCAAATTCTAGATGGAATCATCCTACCTCATGAAGTGGTACACTCCCTTAAAACTACCAAAGGACTGGGAATGATCCTGAAACTGGATCTATCCAAGGCCTTTGATAAGATGAGCAGGTACTTCATTGAAAAAATGATTTTATCTTTTGGATTCTATCAAGATTGGGTTAACTAGATCCTCTCCCTCATATCCTCAACCTTCTTCTCTGTACTAGTGAATGGATCTCCCTCCTCTAGCTTTACCCCCTCACACAGCCTCCGATAGGGTGACCTACTATCCCCCTTTCTCTTCATCCTCATAGCCAAAGGATTGGGGAGATTGATTCAATCAGTGGTCTCTTTGTAGGCCATGCGAGGGTTCTCTCCAAGATGAACCTCTAATAGCCTACCAATAGTTTGTGGATGAAAACCTCCTCTTTGGACACTCCTAAGTGCAAGAGGCTCGCACTATTCACTCAGTCTTAGACACCTTTGGAAAACTTTCAGGGACCACTATCAACCTTGACAAGTCTCAAATATTCTTCTTCAATATTGGATTGGTTGCACAAAGAAACATCAAGCATATTCTCTAATTCTCTGTCTCCTCGCTCCCATCCAAATACCTAGTGGCTCCCTTGTTTGATTCAACTATCAAACATTCCTCGTGGAAAGAGATTTTGGACAAACTGGAAAACAATATAACCTCTTGGATGTTCTATTTCCTTAACCTCCCCAACAAGGTTGTCCTACTGAATTTTGTTCTCTGGTATATGCCTCTCTATATTTTCGTTGTCCTAACCCCTCCAAATGGGTCCAAAAAGCTATCAAAACCCTCGAGAGGCATTTTCTTTGGGGGAGCAACAATAACAAAAATAGATGGTCCAGGGTCATCTGGAAAAAGGTTTGTCTTTAGAAAAAATATGGGGTCTGTGTATTAGGGACCTTGAGCTAAATAATCAATCCCTCTCAGCTAAAATTTGGTGGACCTAGATCTCAAAAAACAACTCTCCATGGTCAAAGTTGTGGAACAAAAAATATGCTCAGAACTATCACACTCCTCACTTAATGAGATTCAATGAATAAATCCCTAGATCCCATATATGGAAGGAGGCCAACAATCACATGACACTTATACAACAACATAGTTTCAAGGAAATAAAGGATGGAAATAAATCCCTCTTTTGTTGTGAATCTTGGCAGCAGCTACCCAATTTGAAAACTCTCTTCCCAGATAAAGACATCCAGACCTTCATTCACCTCAATTAGAATCTTATAGCTAAAGACCTCTGGAAACCTTTGACTAATCGAAACCGTCATTGGAAAGATCCCTCGACCTAGGGCATCACTCATAACAGGGATTTCTTGGACACTTTATGGTAGCAAATAAGTAGAAACCTTCTGAACCAAAAACATGTGACGAATGTCATCATATGGGGCCACCAACCTTCAGGTAATTTCTCGGTGAAGGAATCCTACTACATCCTCTTTGTCACGCAGGAGGTCGAACCTTCCCGAACTTGGAAACACATTTGGAAGCCTATTATATGGCCCAAGGTCTCTAATTTTGTCTCACTTCTACTATATTGTCACATACTTACTTGGGAAAATATGGTGAGAAAATTTTTTCAGTGCCCCTCTAGATGATGTCTATGTCATTGTCAACAAGAATCAATTGATCATCGTCTGGATACTTGCCCCTTCACTAGTGCTATTTGGGACACAGTAGCTTAAGCTTATCAAAGGACCAATTGGATCAAAGGTAATGTCACAGATACTCTACAGCAGTGGATTGAACTCATGTTCCAAAGTAAAATCCCCAATCAACTATGGAACCTCACCCCCAGGTTTGTGCTGTATAAGAACGTCTCAAAGGAACTCGATAACATGATATTTAAGAACACTGAGAGATCAGTCAAAGTTATATGGGAAACAATAAAAATCAATATCCAGGAAATTATTCACTCCAAAGGTTGGACCAGTCCCGATATCCCCACATCTCAAAGTGAAAATCTCATCAGGGAGTCCTTAAGTTTCACCGCTACTAATGCCCCATTTTCCCCTGGAATTACCAAGATGAGTGGAAATCCCGGAGCACTGGGAGCCTTCTCCCGATAAATTTTTTAATATTAACTTTGATGGTTCCTCTAAAGGAAATCCTGGGAACGCGGGATTTGGGGGAGCTATCAGATATCACAACGCGAAATAATTCAGATTTTCTATGGAAGTCTTGGTCTTGATACCAATAATGCAAAAGAACTTGAATGTTTGGTGGTAAGACTGGGTATTGCAGATAGGAGGAGTATTTGGACTTTGATTGTGGAGGGGGAATCTCAAATTATTTTATCCATGGCCATAAAAATTCATAACAACACACCTGTCTCCAAAGCATCCTTCATCTCGCATCTTGAGCATGGGAAGGGATGCTTGGTTGACAAACTCAAATGCATGCAAGCAATCCCATTTAATCACATGTGTAGGAAATTGAATCCTCTGTCGTACTTCTTGGAAAACATTGGTGTGACCTCCAAACACTCACCCATCTAAGGCATGCTAAGGGATCCTTTTGACGACACCCAAGTGCTCAAGTGTAGACAATTGGACATGTTAGATCTCTCCTCCCTGGATGCGGGGGGCAGCGAGCCTGATCGACATCGTGGGGTGCCTCAGTCTGTGAGCCAGATGTGTGGAACCACACATAATTGAGGGATGAACATGACCTCCATCTCCCTTTTGATGAAATCAAGATCCCTCATGTGGACAGAAATGGATGTCACTTCATGGCTCTCATCCCAAGCTAGATCTCGTCAGAAAACCTCATTTGAATTCATGCCAGTTCAGGTGCATTTAATGGCTACTAGTACACAATTAATGCAAGGTCCATTTAGCACTATGAAGAGGAAAGCCATGAAAAATCACAACATAGTCTCCAGTGGTCTATTTATTTTTCTGTATCGGTTCGTGGGATCCATTGCGAAACCTATGGTTTGGTTTCCACCCGAGGGATGTTCTATGCAGCCTAAAGTCATGTTCTGGTTTATAATTATGGTGTCTATTGGAATCCTCCACTGGCCCATCCTCCAAGTGTTTGCAATGTTGGAAGGATTCAACACTTTTGTCAGTCACTTCATCTTACCCCATGCAACCAGCCCTTCCTATAGCACTAGGGTATTTGGATCATCACCATGTCAAGGAAACATCGTACGCTCTCGCATGCCAATAGCAAGAGAGGGAAGGCCCAAAGGGGGCTCAGTATTCAATTGGATGAGGGGTATGAGGAAAGTATTTCAATGTCATTCTATATCCTCATTGAAGATTGGTAAGGCAAGGTGGTGATCCATCGTTTAGCTATAGGGTATGGTGGAAATAGGATTAACCACTACTGGACTATTAAAAACATGTTAGGAAATATAATGGAGGATATGCTCAGTAATTGGAGTGTTGCTCATGATACAATCCTTGTTGTGAAGGAAAAAATAGTGGAAATAGATGGGCAGCTCAACAGTCTGGATGCCACCTTTACATGGAAATGCATGGCTAGCACTGATGGGCAAGTTGGACACATGGATGGAGGAAGTGGAAGCACAATAGGTGGCAGGTTAAGGGATGCCAGCTCAGTATCGGTGCCTCATTTGGATCAAGATCCCCCATTCCCCATCCCGACCACCATTGAACCATTGTTCAAGAGGGTGAGGGAAGAAGAAGGGATAAACAATAAGCCCCCTCATCTCGTGTTAGCGACCAATGATAATGCCACCAACAACTCAATGGAATAAGGATTGGTATGCCCAATAATTAAATAAAAACCCCCCTCTTGATCATGCTCAAGTCTTTAGCAAGGTCGCATGCCTCTCAAGATTTGGACTGTTATGTCAAGTTTTTTTTTAACTATGTTTAGTTTGCTTGCACCTTTGTTTATTTGGAAGGAAAAACTCTGTAATTATGATCCCTACCTGCTAATTTGGGTTCCTTAATGTTTTGAACATCCTTTGTAATAGTTTTCTCAGACGGTGCTCCATTTTTTATAGGCTTAGGTGGTGGTTCCACCACTTGAGACCTCCTATGTCCAGGGTCATTTTTGTAATTTTTGTTTTCCTAGATTAATATAATTTGCAGGATTACAACAAAAAAATCAAGAATATATCCATTCCTATTGTTATAGTAAGTTAACCCTCTACACCAATTTCCTTGTTAAATCTTGAAACCTTTATGTAAGTGGAAAGGTTACACTATCCATTGTTACCTTCTCTGTCATGAAAAACTTACCTCACCGTAAATTCTCTATAATTAAACTAGATACTAAAATATTAACTTAATAGGTAAAATCCATGCCAATTTGTTTTATCTTGATAATAATTTCTATTCAAGATAGTAAAAATTGCTTGGTCAAAATTCTATGAAGTACTTCTAGATTTGTATAAAATTTGTATACAAATGTGAAATTAAAAGCATGAAATCTTAAGAATGTCCAGTAGGAAAAATAAAAGTTGAAACATGCAATAGAATCTAAGCTAACCCATTTCCAAAGAAATTTGGCTTTTGTCCATCTCTTATCGATGAGCCGATTAAAGTTCTAAACTTTCTAGAGGTGAAGTAGAATGAAAGAATAGAATGGTACCAATCACTTCTTCAAAATAGACATTGGACTATATGAGATGTTATATTAGATTCCAGACTGATGGCCATCTCCATGAGAGTAGAGAGAAACAACAAGTGTCTCCATGTTTACTCTATGTGGTAGCTAACCAAGTTTACATGTAGCACAGGTGCATGCCCAAGATATGTGGGAATATGTTTGAAGGGAATGTAAAGTAAACACAAAATCCAACGGAGATGAATTTTTGCTATGTTCTTTCAGAGCATGCTTGGCTTTTATTTGGTTTGATTTTGAATTTATATCTCTTGTTGGATTCTTATAATTTAATTGCGATCAAGTAAGCTTCAAACATAGGTAGATCACATCACAAAGTGATGTGTATGTGTTGGAAAATAGAATTGAGGGAAAATAAAATAAGGAAAATAAGTAGGGTACAAAGATGCCAAAAATATAATCAAACACAAATTTTTCTGAAACCTTTAAGTTGTTTAACTTGTACATATATATTGAATTTGAAATTGTTATCTCTTTTGTCAAAATCTCTTACAAATGAAATTGAGTCATTCCCAATAGAATTCAAAACAAACTTGAACTTACATGCCAGAATAACTTCTCATTTTCTCCCTCTCTCCCTCCTTGCTTAAATCCTTTCAACCTTCTACATTTTCAGGTATAGTTATTTGTAGCAACATGAATGCATTACACCTATATTTCATGCATGGTTCAATAAGTGTTCATTCATTTGGTTTCTACAGTAGTGTAACTTATACAATATTCAACAACTAATTTCAGGTACAAGACAAATAAATCACAAAATAAGCATCACAAATTCGAAACTGTTTTAGAAAATATGTCAAATATCAGATTCTGCAGAGTTAAGGGACTTATGAGTGGTTAAACATCAACCAAATAAAGTGAAACTTGCACCTTTTTCCTCAGCAAAAACATAAATAGTAAAACTAGCAAATTTCATGTGAATTTTCTGGTCTACATCATTGCATTGGGTGGAAACTATGAACATATTAAATTAGTGGAATATTGTATGAATAGTGAATCCTCATCGTCCATAGGGTCCATTGTTTAGCAGAATTACGTGTCGATATAGACTTGTTAGCACCTTAGGTTAAATATAGTGGGACTAGATCTAGTGCTCGACTTTAATGCAATAAACTGCCTCCTTCTGCAAAGTTTAAGTTTCCCAAAAACAAATGTAAGTTGCATACCCTCAATTGAATGAAATAATAGGATGGTATCAATCACTTCTTCAAAATATGCATTCGACAATCTAACACATGATATATTAGAGTAGAGACTGATCGCCATCTCCGTGAGTTCAGAGAACAATGCGTTGCTTCTTTTAAAAAAATGCTCAAAAAGAATATGAGAAAAGAGTAAGGCATCATCCAACTCAACCCATCCATTGCCATTGCATTTGATGCACATGTAGAACAAGAATTATGCAGTTCAGAAATTCATCTATGATAAATAGAATCAATGATGTAAACTCATCCACGATTAATTCATCCAATTCATCAATCATTACTAATGAATTCAATTCACCAATCAATATGTGCATGTATAAAACTATCACACCTATTTACTCCATGTATAAAACTATTGCACCTATTTACTTGTAAAGGAATATCTTTATAACAAATATAATCCATTTAATTGATAAAACAAATTCATCCAAACTCTAAGTTTCTTCATAAATAAAACATACATAAGTTGCACACCTATAATTCAAAGCATGTAGTTTAAAATCCTTTACGAAATTTAGATGTGTTACTATCCATTTCCACTTATCACCTAAACAGAAATGAAGTAATTAGGTTAGTACAACAATTTTATGTTCTCACATATATATACTAAAAGGTACGTTATCCATCAAAACTAGATAAAGCATCAATGCAACAAATATCACTGCCATACGAATTATTACTCTAATTTGACAGATCTTATTACAAATGATAGTTTGGTGGTTGAAACTTGGATGCATGTGACTCTTTGAGGACATTGAATCTAACATCTTTCTAAAAAGAGAAAACAATGAGAAAACAATGGATAGCATAAGGATATAGGATACAACTAATGTAATGGAACGTTGAGTTTAGGTAATTATAAAATAGGAATCATACCATCGGTGGCATTTGAAGTGTTGAAGTAGTTGGACGCTAGATTCTGATAGTCCATGATACCCAACCACTCCATTCAATCCCAGATCATTTGGCATCCCAACCATCTCGATGGTGGTCTAAATTGACTAATACTTAACTCTTTGATCCAGTGCTTCACTACTTAGATATCTACAACAACCAACCGAGATTATAATGGGGGATAGATCAGGAAGAACAACTCTTGACCAGTAACATTGACATGGACATCTATCATACCTCAACCAGCGTGACATAGAGAACCTGGAAATAGTTAGCACACACATAAATCCCATAGTAAGTAGAACCTACCCGCTGACATCCTCGATCTTGAAACCAGAGAGAGCACTTTCTCACCTACACAGGGACAACCAAAAACATGGGATGCACCTATTTAATGTTATATATCTCTAGGAAGGAAAGTGAGGTGGTATAATGAAAGGAAACCTTGGACCCAAGAACTAATGGAGATATTTTTCTTTGGCCTCGATGCCTGAATCCAAAATTTAAGGATGGGTTTAGCTGGCGAGTGGTTGGATGGGATTGTTGCCATAAGATTAACTTGGTACCTCTTCGAACCACACACCTTGAATATGGAATAGATATAAGATAGGATGCATTCCAACAACGTATCGATTCTACCTCACAACAAAGGCATGCAAGTAGCTGACAATATGTAAGTGGTATTGGAAAATGGGAAGAATGGCTTTGTAATTACTCTACAATTCCTTAATGAGTCGAGCCATAACCCTACTGTCGAGAAGCCACCCAAGAAATCGAAGAAATAATATTAAAAAAGAACTGACATGCATTTAAATAATTGTTGATATCATTTTTTTGATGGGTTTTGGGGCACATGAATCCAAGCCAACATCACATTGGCAAAACCAATGACAATTTAAAAAAATCAATAATTAAAAAAAACTATAAATAAAATTTGGCCTGCAATAAAAAAAAAACCTGTCTAAACTCCAATTTTTTTCAAATTGCTCAAGATTAATACACCTAACTGAATCATATATATCCCATGACAAGTACATAATAAACATTAAGTAAAAAAATACAATGTTGACTCCAACATAAAGTTTAAAATAAAAAAAAATTATATTCCCCAATATTGTCTACTATTATATAGATGTTCACATGTACATTGTTGAGGTGCCTTCCCAGCACATTAAGGAGAGTGCCAAGGAATATGGTTATGTACATTGTTGAGGTGCCTTCCCAACATGTTAAGGAGGGTGCCAAGGAATATGAACCACCTTAGGTGAAGATAATTGGAATTACATGCAAGTCATATCAAGGATTCGATCACTAGGTGATGGATTATGTATGTTGAATGATGGTTATCTATAGAGTGGTTCCTAGATATAAGATCAAGAGCTCAATTTGAACCCTAATCTTGAGTTGATATGAGTGAGACTTCGCTGTAATATGATGGAATTGATACATCATGTTTTATTTTATCTTGACTTATTCAAGGGTTTGAGAGTTGGTTGGGCTTCTTCTTTAGATTCATCTACTAAGTTCTTTCTCCACTTCTACAATATAGGCTTATAATGACCTCCAATATCTCTTCTTCCAATAGAAATATAACCAAAATCCCTTCCTCCCATGAAATTCACCACCCTCTCTTCTTCTAGTAGCATACCAACCATCATCTCCTTTAATAGGAAACTAGCCACCATCTCATCTATATGTATAGATAACCACCACCTCTTCTCACATGATACACCTCCCCTCACATGATAAATTAGAAACAATTATATGGTAGAACTACTTATTCCTTCACATCATGGGTTTAGCTATCACTGGAACTAACTTATAACAATTTTACACACACGTATAAACCAAGAGGATAGCTTGATTGGTTGACTAACCAAAAACGTCTCTCGGAGCAAAAGTTGTGTATCTATTTTTAAAGGGAAATTGAGGTATATCAATCATTAAATTTGAAATGACATTTATAATATTTAACTCTAATTATAATATTTTAATGTCATTACATAATTTTTAACCATTTTTTTAAATTAAACCTTTAACCATTTTTAAAATCAAAAATTTTGTCATGCAGGTGATACAATATATATTAATTAAACATAATTACAAACCTTATTAAATGACCCAATTAATAATTTCTTAACTTAATTAATAATTTAATTTTTTTAATATATTAAATCTTTTAATTTATTCTCAAATATTTTGAATAACTTTTCATTAATTTTGATAAAATTAAAATTGGTATAGTTCAATATAACAAAACAACAATTCATCTAATTTTATATAGTAATAACATGTTCATATAAACCATGAAACTAATTCTAACTAAGATTTATCAATTCGTTTGATTAAATATCTTAATAAATAATAGAAATAATTCTAAATTTTTATATGATATACACAATGAAAATAAAAACCTTCTACTAAACTGTTAGTGATAAGAGTTGCTAATATTAATATTTAAAATTTTAGTGAAGTCTTTATGTATATAATCACAAAACATTTATAAAATATATTTTAATAATTTTAGAAATAATATTGTTTAATTAAAACTTTTATTAAACTATGAAACTAAATATAAATTACATTAGTAATAATAAAAATATATTTTAAAAAAAACCTTTAGGGTAATGCACGAAGTTGGTGATCCTTTTAGATGCAATTGGATTTCTACAAAACCTACTCACATTATGGAAATCAATAATGTGCTTATGTTAAGAACTTGGTTCAACAAACCCCAAACCTTTGAAACTACTTGACATGCAGGCTAGGTGAAGACATCGCACACACATTCCTAGGAATAGAAATAACACAAGAGATTTGTAATTCATGGCTTGCAAAATGTGTTTGCATGATTTGCAATCCATGGATTACAAATTGCGTGCACAAATTAAAATCTATGTTTCCTCCATTGATCATTTCCAAGGCACTAAACCACATAGATATTGCTCATAACCTCATAATAGCATGGATATACCAACTTATAGACCAATGATAATATCAATAAACTATGTGGGGTGTTGTGAGGTACATTTCATGACCTTCATTATCTAGAAGCTTCCGTTATATCCCAAGGCATAGGTTTTCTCCCTCTATAATGTCTAGTTCCCTTAGACTGATACCTAGTGCTAAAATCCTCGTAATGGTGCATGTATCCTCATTCAAAGCCAAAGATACCCTCAAGAAGTCATATGTAATGATTTGAGGTGTCATTTTTCACGTTGGACAATTAAAAGCCTGTTTTACAACATAGGGGTTAAGTTTACTCCACCAACCATGTTTAGGGCCTTGAGATCCATTCCTAAATTTATCCTTGATATTCCATTTGATATATGAATGATACCTTCAAGAGTTCATGTTTTCTTGTTCGGTACATTTTCCTTGTCTCTAGATGCAGAGAAGCTTCCTTTAGCGATTAATTCCTAGAATTATCATTTAGTGCCCAAGGCCCATGATGTTTCCCCATACAATGTCCAATGATCGAAGACCAATACTCAGTGCTAAAAATGTACCCACTTAGAGGAAGCATATACCTAAGAAATATTTTTTGTAGTTTTTTAACACATTACTCTTATCCTAGATTCCTAGAATCTTTCTTAGGGCACGTGGATCATATTTTTGGCCATGACCATGTACAAGGAATCAATACCATACACAGAGCTCAAAAATGTGTAATGGTTCCTATATCACCAATTTAAGACCAAACATCCCCTTGGGCAGTCATTTATGGTAGTTTGGCTTGTAAATCATAAACCTTGAGTCATTAAAGCTGACTTTAGAACATAATTCCTAAGCTTCCTCTATGGACCATGGCTAACATCTCAACACCCATATCTAGTGATAAAAAAACTCCTAAACGTTCCCATATACAAATTTGGAATCAAGGATACCCTTGGGAGATCATGTGTGGCGGTTCAAGGTGATGTTGTTAGTCTTATATACTTAGCATCTTCCTTTAGGTCCTAAGGCATTATTTTGCTTCACCAACCTTCTCTATGGCCCCATGACCCATATTGATTGCTAAAAAAAAATTAATGGATCCCATATCCTCTCCTAGATTTTAAAGATCTCAAAGAGAGGTCATATGTGGTGGTTTAAGGCTCATTCATGGCCTTCAAGCCTTAGAATATATATTTGGGTCCTAATAAAAGATCTAAAAGAGAGTTCATGTGTGTTGGTTTGAGGCTCCTTCATGGCCTTAAAGCCTTAGAATATATATTTAGGACCTAATGTTAAAGCTCCCTCCCTTGACCATGGAAAGGAACTAAGAATCGTACTTAGGGCACAAAACCTAAAATGATACCCATATCTTGACTCATAAGAAAATGATACCTCAAGAGGTCAAGTGTGTTGGATTGAGGCATTGTTCTTGAATTTGGATGCTTTGAATCTACATAAGTAGTAAGTATTATATTCCTCCGTTAATCATATTTAGGGCCTCATGACCTATCCTTGGTGCTAAAATACTTATAATGTTATGTGATAGCCACTCAAAGGTTTAATATCCAATAATAAGGGAGTAACATGTGTTCCGGTACACAGGGTACTCCCAAAAGACCGAACACCTTCAGAAACCACTTCACACAAATAGAGCACAGATCAACACATCGATGTTTGTCACATGGTTAAAACCCTCGAGATGGAAACAGTCCATGACCCCAACTAAATAGCTACTTGGAGCAATTTATTATGCAAAAGAAAGAAAGTTACATATGAGCTTGCCATAATCGATCGACTAGCCAAGGACCCTCTATGCTCTTTAAATAGAGATCATAGACCAATCGGGTGTTAAGCCATGGATCAATGGTAGGTATGATCTAAGAGAAGTTGAACCATTGGATCACTCTATGTCTAGAACATATCGTGACCATCAGATTAGAATATTTACAAATGCATACTAGTGCATGCTAAAGAAACACACTTTTACCTAACGAATATATTACACAAGTTGATCTTAACTAACTCCTAAGTGTCTAAATATCCTAACATCCCCCCTAAAGAACAACTTGGGATAGGATTGAAGGATTTACAAAAGTGACACTATTAGGAGAAGGAAGGAGGAATTAGAGCCTATCCCCCCTTAAGGACACATTCTTGAACTCCTAACATAGACCGAAGTTTAGAAAACTTCGCTTCTTTAAGAGACTTGGTGAAGATGTATGCAACTTGATCATCTGTAGGGCAATAGAGCACTTCAATAACATGATCATGAACAATATTTCTGATGAAGTGCATGTGTGGCTAAATGTGTTTGCTGCACTGATAAAGAATTGGATCTTTGGCAAGCTTGATGGCACTTTGATTATCACACCAAAGTGGAGTAGGCTACTGCTGCTTGAATCCAAACTATGAAAGGATCTGTCGAAGCCATAAAGCTTCCTGACTGGCATTAACTATGGCTTGATATTTTGCTTCTGCTGAAGAAAGAGCAATAGATTTTTGTTTCTTACAAGCCCAAGTGACAGGTCCAGATCCCAGATTGAAAACATAACCTGTAGTATACTTTCGATCATCAAGATCGCCAACCCAATCTAAATCAATGAAACCAACCCACAAAGGTTTCCCTCCTGTACTGTAATGAATCCCAAACTGAATTGTACCTTGAATATATCGAAGTATTCTTTTTGTTTCTTTCCAGTGACTTTCATGAGGAGTTTGCATATAACGGGAAACACGACCAATGACAAAGGAAAGGTCAAGACAAGGGTGAGTCAAGTATAAAAGACTACCAACAAGCCGATGATACAAGGTGGCATCTACTTTAGGGGAAGTACAAGTGACAAAAATTTTGACTCCAGACTGGAAGGGAGAAGGGGTTGGTTTACAATCTTCCATGTGGAAGCGATGAAGAAGGTCACAAGCAGACTTAGACTGGGAAAGAAAGATTCCTTCCTTAGTTTGCAAGACTTGGAGACCAAGAAAATAATGCAAATGTCCTAATTCTGACATTTCAAAATTTTAATTAGGACTTGATTTCACATGGGTTATAAGTTTAGGGTCACTACCAGTAAGGATAAGATCATCAACATAAATAACAAGTATGATGAGATGGTTTCCTACTTTCTTGGTATAGACATTGGGGTCAAAATGGCATCTAGAAAAACCAGTGTCAAGGAGAAAGATATCCATTTTGGCATACCAAGCTCTAGGAGCTTACTTAAGGCCATATAAGGATTTCTTAAGGAGAAAAACAAGGCTAGAGTTATTCTGAACATATCCAAGAGGTTGTTCCATGTAAATTTCCTGATGTAAATCACCATGTAAGAAGGCAGACTTGACATCCATTTGATGGACTTCCTAGTTATGTAAGGCTGCAAGGGAAAGAACAAGGCAGATGGAGTTCATTTTTGCTACAGGGGCAAAGGTTTCATTGTATTCAATCCCTTCAACTTGGGAAAAACCTTTGGCGAATAACCTTGTCTTTAGTCTTTCAACACTTCCATCTGATGCATACTTAGTTATGTAGACCCATTTACATCTGACAAGTTTTCTTCCTTTCGAAGAGGAATAAGATCCCAAGTATTGTTCACCATTAAGGAACGATATTCTTCATCCATAGCTGCATCCCAATCTGGATTTCCTGAAGCTTCTGCAAAAGTTTCTGGATCATGATTCTTGGAAACTTGAGCCAAAAGAGAAGAGGCTTGCTAAAATTGAGAACGTGTTCGACGTTGATCTCTAGGATCACTGGCAAGATCACCAGCTGCTTCACATGTTGAACGGACCCATCGAGGAAGTATTGGTGCTGGTGCAATTGGAGGAACATGAGCAGGCAGAGGTGGATTTTCATCCTCACTGTCATCATCAAAAACTGGAGTTGGAAACCTATCAAGGAAGCTAGAAGAAGAAGAAGAATAAGGCACAATAGCTGAATTGGGCTCGAAAGCCAAATATGGCACACCTACCAAGTTAGGCTCGCAGGCCAAGAGATTTTCATCAAATTTAACATCTCTTCTAATGATTATATCATGAGAATGTGGCTAAAGAAGTCTATAACCTTTTACATCTTCAGAATATCCAACAAATATGCACTTTTCACTTTTAGACTGTAATGCTTTCCATTTTTCATCTAGAATGTGAGCCCATGCTTCACAACCAAACACACAAAAGTGACTTACATCTGGTTTAATTTTACTCCATGCTTCTTCTAGTGTTATACCCTGTAAAACTTTAGTGAGTGTGCGATTAACTATGTAATTTACACAATTTATGGCCTCAACCCAATATTGAAGACTTAGTCCCTTAGATTGGATCATACAATTAGCCATTTCTTTCAAAAGTGTTGTTCTTTCCTTCAACTACACCATTTTGTTGTGGTGTATATGGAACAGTGTGTTGTTGTTGGATTCCTTGTTCAGTGCAAAAAGTAGTGAACTTATTGTTAACATATTCTCCTCCATTGTCAGATCTTAACTTAATAATTTGATGACCAGATTGTTTTTCAACAAGGGCCTTGTAGGCTAAGAACATGTTAAATACTTTTCTCTTAAGTTTTAGGAAGTAAACACAAGTGCGTCTGGAGTAGTCATCAATTAAAGTTAAGAAATATTTGAAACCAGAAAAAAAAGCAGATGGAAGAGGGCCACACAAGTCACTATGCACAAGCTCCAAGGGAACCGAGGCGTGCCAAGAGGCACGTTTGTCAAAACTATCCCGATGATGTTTTCTAAGTACACAATTGGAACAAAAACCATCCTTACAAGATACCAGTGGAAGACCAGTCACCATATTGTATTTACATAGTTGTTGCAATGAGCGATAATTTAAGTGACCAAATCACTCATGCCAAAGTTTGCTCAAGTTATCACTATGAGCAACAAAAACTTAAGGAAAAGGTGATGACCCAAAGTTGTTAAATTTGTACAACTTGGTAATATCATCAGCAGTTCCAGTAGCAAGAATATTTTGAGGATTTTTAAAATCCTTGATTACAACTTGGTGAGGTGTAAACATCACAGTTTTACCTTCACCTGAATGAGTAATTTGATAGACTGATAACAAATTGTAGGAAATTTTTGGAACACATAGTACATTACTGAAATGACCATTTTCTACTGGAACTGTTCCAGATCCTAAAACACTTAGATATCTATCATCACCAACAAATATTTGTTTGGTGTTACATTCATGCATAGTAGAAAAGATGGCTTTATCCTTAGCCATATGATAAGATGCTCCAAAATCAATGAGCCATTCAATTGAAGTAGAAGAAGAAGATGCAGTATAAGAGTAACCAAAAGCACAAAGTGCATGTCCATGAGAGGTACATTCTAAAGACGAATCTAGGCTAATGTGATGCTTCTTTATTGCTGCTTCTGAGGCTGCCATCTTCTTAAAACACTTAGATTCATCATGATTATCTTTCCTACAAAAATTGCAATGACGCTCAGTCTTCTTTCCTTTTTTCTTGGATCCTTTGTCATTTTTTAAAGAAGGAGCTGACTGAGAGGGTTTGGGACCCTTGTTGTTTTTCTTATTATTACGAAAATTTTGTTTCTTGGGAGGCTTGGACTTTTCTTTCTATTGGGACAATAAGGCTTTCCTAGATGTATCTGCATTGTTACTTATTCCAAGATGTATCTGCATTGTTAATTATTCCAAGATGAATGAACTTATCTTGCTCTCTAATTAAGGAATAACAAAAGGATTCAAGGCTAGGCTCTTGATAGCTAGTTGCAGTCAAGGATTCTTTCATGGAGTAGAATGTAGATACAAAAATAGAATATGCAGGTCCAAGTTTTGAAAGAATATGATAAATACATTATTTGTCTTCTTTCTAAATCTTGCATTCTGCACATAATTGTCTAAAAGTTTTATACTTAGATAAATAGTCTTGAATGCATGAAAAATCATTTGGATTCAAGGAAAGCAACTCATTCTCAAGTTGATGACCCTGAATTTCATTGTATTTACCAAACACAGATTCCAACTTTTCCCAAGCGAGATTAGGCTCATCAATTCCAGATATGTGGAATCGCAAATAAGTATAGATTGAAATCCCAATCAATCCACGAGCTTCATCACATCTATTTGCCTATTTAATTTTCTTATCATCATCAATGGGTTCTGGTTCTTTCCCTGAGGTTATCCTGAAAAGTCTCCTACTTCGCAGAACATCCTCTATACGAGATTTCCATGAGAAATAGTTAGAACTTGTAAGTATAATATCACAAGGGGCATCCATACTATAAAATAATGGCTGAAAGAATAGAAACTAACTATCTGGATGCAAAGAGCTCGTAAAAATGTGCAGTTTAAAAAAAAATGACACTTAAAACGGATTCTAGATTATGAAGTTATGCTTGATCAAAGAAAACGTCGAAGATGTCCCCAATAGTGACATGGCAGATATTAACTTGACCAACTAAAAAAAAGAAGCCCGCTCTTCCCAAGATCAACCTTTGACAATCACTTTTATAATAAAGTTGCTTTGAAGTGAATAACTTTTGTACAATAAGTGATGTTCACTTTTACAATAATGTGACTTTTAAATAGTGTGGCAATAAATTAAAAGACTTAAGTGACTCACTTTTATTTTATTTTATTTATGTGAGATGCACTTTTACGATAAAATAACTTGAAAATAGAAATTGCATGCACTAAAAAATAACTTAATAAGACTTGAACACAAGGCCTATTAAGTAATAAAGCAACTTTGGACCAAGTGAGCTAAGTTCAAAAGGTACGTAAAATAATGGAAAGAGAAAAAGGGTTCTTTTTTTACTCTTCTCTCTCGTTCTCCATGCTTGTTTTTTTTCTTGCAAATCACAAAAAAAAATGAAAAACAAAAACAAAAAAAACGTTTTCCACACAATGGGGTTAGATCTTGGTTAGCTTACCTGGAAAGTCTACATTTTCAAGTTTTCTCATTGTTTTTTATTTGCTGTGATCGCACAAGGTGCATGGAAAAGAGAATACATAGCCAAGAAGATAAGAAAAAAAAACTTTCCTTTATTGTTTCTGATTCGCCGCGATCACGCAAGGTGCACGGTAAAGAGCATATGCAGTCAGGGAAGGCCACATTCTGAGAGTAAAACAGAAAATATTTAATAATAAACTGATAAAATATGAGAGATTTAAAAAAATCCATCACTGTAACATTATACCTTCAAATTTATCGAAATGGATGTTTCTCGAGAAAATAGAAATGGTTTTCGGTGAAACAAAACCTATTTCCCAATGGAAAAAGCACTCTTGATACAATGGAATAGCTCCCATAGGCGAAAAATGCACAGAAAATCCAGAAACAAAAACCCTTTCAAACTTTTGGCAACACCAGTTCCATATCTTGATCAAAACCGAAAGTGTCTCTTCATAAAAGCTATGATACCATGTTCGGGTACACAAGATACTCCCAAAAGGCCGAACACCTTCAGCAACCACTTCACACAAATAGATCACAGATCAACACATCGATGTTTGTCATGTGGTTAAAACCCTCGAGAGGGAAACAATCCACGGCCTGAGCCAAATAGCTACTTGGAGCAATTTATTATGCAAAAGAAAGAAAGTTACATATGAGCTTCTCATAATCTATCAACTGGCCAAGGACCCTCTATGCTCTTCAAATAGAGAACATAGACCAATCGGGTGTAAGCCATAGATCAATGGTAGGTATGATCTAAGAGAAGTTGAATCATCGGATCACTCTATGTCTAGAACATATCATGACTGTCGGATTACAATATTTACAAATGCATACTAATGCATACTAAAGAAACACACTTTTACCTAATGAATATATTACACAAGTTGATCTTAACTAACTTATAAGTGTCTAAATATCTTAACAACATGTGGTGGATTAAGGAATTGTTCATGGACCATGATATTTGGTAGCTAAATTTTAGACATAATTCCCACATTTCATTACCTATACTTTGAATAGGCCGAACATCAACACCTAGTTTTCAAAAAACAATATGGTGGAAATATGCACACTCATAGGTGAAGGATCCCTTTGGGAAGTCATTTATGTTTGTTCAAGGAACTATTATTGGATTTAGGTGAACAAAATATTACTTTAGGGCCTAAACCCCAAGATTCCTCTATTAATCATGTTGAGACCCTACAAATCATATACTTGTTCTTTAAAAGTAAAAATGGTGCTAATATTTCCACTTAGAGGATAAATATGTCCTCAGGAGGTCATGTGTTTCATTTCAAGTCTTTTTTCTTTGCCCTTTTTTCATATCATCTTCATGTTTAGGTACTAATTCTCAACCTTTGACCCTCAACCATGTCAAGATACCTAAGACCCATACCTACTGCTCAAAAAATCATATTATTGTAAATATATCCACTCAAAGGAAAACAATATGATCAAGAGGTCATGTGTGTAAGATTGCAATTTCATTCTTGAACTTTGGTGTTTAGAATCTTACTTTAGGGAATAAGTCTAAGGTTTCCTCCCTCAACCATCTCTAAAGCCTAGACACTCATACATAGTATCCAAAACCTCATAGTGGCACTTGTTTCATGAATTAGAGGTAAGTATAACCTTGAGAAGTCCTATCCAGTTGTTTGAGGTGTTATCCATTTCCATGGAAACATAAAAGATTCATTTTGGGTCATATCTATATATTTCCTCCCTTGACAACATCAATGTCCTTAAGACCAATATTTAGTGCTAAAAATATCCCTATTTCCCTACCATATCCTCATTTATAAAATAAGGATACACTCAAGAGGTTCTAAGTTGTATCTTGAATACAACCCCTATACTTAAATACTATAAACTTGGAGTGCTACAAATTTAGAAAACTAGACATGGAAGTTCTATTCCCATGTTAGTTATCAACATGACCATAATGATGAGAGGTGACTATAAAAAAATTGTCATAGAATAGCCTACATACCTTCCCAACTCATTATCTCATGTGGATCCTTACCTTATTGGTGATACTAATATTTTCTCTATTGTTGAACATTATGCTAAAACGTTTGTAGGTTGCATAATGATCTTCATGTCTTCTTCAAAAATAGTGTTATGATTGGATGAATATATAGTCTATATACTATATAAAAAGCACCATTATTGTTCACCTATGGAACTAATAGGTACATCTCAATAATACTAATCTTTCCCTTCCCTCATTTTCAACTATGTCAAATAAGGGTTGAGAGTCCTAACTCCAAACACTCATTAGAATTTACTGATATTGGAAAGGGATGCACGTTGGTACATTTGGGAGATGTCAAATTTTATCCTTATCACATTTATCATGTTATCCATTATTATAAAAAAAATTTACAATAGTGTATGAGTGTACATGTCACCTTCTTGTGATATATCTACTACCTATCATCTTCTGAAATTTGAATTTCTAGGATTTTCTCCTAAATCTAGTAAAGATAACTAACAAAGGTAGGGCATATTATATTATGAGATAGTGCATTCCTTACTCTCAATAACCTCATCCATAACATTAAAATTATATTTGCAACAATAAAATAGATTATAAAATGAACCTTGATTTTCTATTTGAATTATGTGTTACTCTATTCTCATTAATGAAATATATACATGAGAGGATTTGGCCGCATAGATAGAGAATTTTGACAATATTAGTTAGGTAAATCATGTGCTACCTCAAGAAGGTAATTCCTCCAATATGAATACTCCTTTGTCTCTTCTACCCATACACACCTCTAAATATTATTTTTCATTTTTTGTAACTAAACTAACTTTAGTTTAGTGATCATTTAGTTATATACAAAGTTTCTTGTGACCAACTCTAAAATACACCTTTATCCATGGCATAACCAAATGTTTATATGAACCATATTCCAAATGCTACACCTAATATGTAGACATATTTGATGAACTCCAAATGACACACATGTTTTATTCAACTAATAGCATGCACATGATTTGTGTTTTTAGTATCATGCACATGATTTGTGCTTCTAGTATCACACACATGTTTTGCAAGAAATGGAATATACATGGGTGTGAAAATTTGAATTTTTAAATAGCACGCATGCATTAATTAACACCTTAACCAATCAATGCCACAAATTTACTTCTCACCTCTAATCCTATGTGTCTTGTTTGGAATTAGCGTTGGAGTAAACAAGCCTGTGGTATAGAATTTCCTAAACCATTGATAATTTAACATTTTTTCCATTTTCTCAATAAGTATGTATTTCGCGGCTCACTACAATATGTTAAACACAATCATGGAAGATGAAATTGCATACATAAATAAAACTCTTTCTTCATATTACAAATATGTAATTTTTTTTCTATTATTTTTTCTATTTATCTTTCTATGTAACTCAACTCAAAAAATACACCATTACTATTTATGCCATAATTTTTTCATTTGTCAACCATCTCATCAATAAATTTTATGTTATAATACTAGATATTGACCTCTACATGTTATAAAATATTCAATCCAACGTTATTGCATTAATACCTTCAAAATATAAACCAACACGTGGTGTACTGATTTAGAGTTCTTCTCACTTAGATAATTAAAAATAAATCAAATTACTAGTTTTATTTTTGGAAAAATAGCACTACAGTAGTGTTATTTGTTATCTACGTGTTTACCAATTTTTGTATATTATTCCATCGTTTAGGTACTCAAAGTGTGCATCAACATTGACATATACCTTATTTGTGAAAAAAACAATATTAGAAAAAATCAAAATTGAGCTAGTTATTAAAATTTTCAATAAAAAAAATGTATATATTCAGAAAGTCTATTCAATTTCTTACATTTCATGTATTTAATAATAGCAAGATTCATTGCATAGATATATCAAAATCGTCCTCATATGTTGAGGTATTTATGTTTTTTTAGTTTTCTATCGCATCTAACGCATCAAAACAGACCATCATTAGCTTGCACTCACCCTCTAATTCAACTAACCTTGATTATAATAGTTGTTAAATTAATGTTATAAAAGGAAAGGTTTTTTCTCAATTCCTATAACAAGGAACTATACAAGGAACCTAAAGTTTTGAATGAATGATTCATTTCATTCAAAATGTGATCCCCACCTAGGGAGTAGAAAATACTAAGCCTTAAAGATGGAAAATTTAGATTCCCTTGTCAATATACAATGTTTACCCTTCACTTGAAGCCTTAGGTTTATTCCAATGTCAAATGAGTTCTATTCTAGACCTTAAAATTAACTTTAGAAGCTCCTCCTCTCCCTTTTCCATTACTCCTACTCAAACTATATTTTATATGTATCTCTCCTCCAAGCATTCTTCCATAATCATTTATGAGTCAAATAATAATGTACTTGGCTTCCTATTTTTCAACCTTTTGAATTACATAAATTATCCCAAATACTTCTTCATGTATGTATGTATGCTTGTGAATTCGTCTTTCCCCCAAATGATTTGTTACTATTTTGACTATGACTAGGATCTTAATTTGGATGCATTTCATTAGCTTTTTGCTTTATGAACGAGAAGGGTATGTGTTTGAATGTGTTTAGTGATTTGAGGATCATTAAAAGTGGCATGAAAACAAGGATTAATAAATCAAATCTCATTATACAACCACACCTCAAGACATAATCCCCTTCCTCCTTCACAGGATTTAAACTCTTGGAAAATTATGGTGAATAGAAAATGATCCCGTTTCTATCTCTATCAGTTAGCTTTACCAAGTCACTGGGATATATCAGCCTTTTTATTTAGCATTTAATTCATATTTCCTCACAATAATACCGGTGACCATACTAGGGAAGGAGGAAGGGAGTTACCTCTTGAATAAGTGCGGTTGTTTGATGAGATTTTATCTATTAATCTTTGCTTGCTTTCTTCTCTTAATTATCCTCAAATAACCTACACATTCAAACACATACCCTTCTCATTCCTCAAAGATAAAGATAATTAATTTCATCTAAATTAAGATCTTATTCGTTACCAAAATAATAACAAATCATTTGAGGTAACTGAATTCATTTAAATTGAATCAAGAGAAAAAATAGTACTTACATCCTTATCACTTGTGGTATTAACCTCCTCCAACATTTAAGTTTTCTCTCCTTCACCCTTATCCTTTGATCACCGAAGCCTTTAATGAATGAAGACTCGTGCTCTTTCTCCATCATTATGGCATATTCATACTCTCCAAATTGTCCTCCCAAGTATCTACCCTACTCTTTCTCCATCGTTATGGCATCTTCATGCTCTCCAAATTGTCCTCCCAAGTATCTACCCTAAATGCTTCTTTTATAGCTTTGGATTTGGGTGAAAAAATAAGAATATCAATGTGTGATGACCATCCTTATTAAATGAGATTTTCATAGTTTTAATGTGAACTTTATCACCATAGTTAATCTTTTCACATCTTAATACACGCTTTCATGTATTTTCCTCCACTTTAAGCTTAAGGTGACTTTTCTTAGCTCGATTTTAGTAATTTAATGACCATTTGCACCATTCTTCAAGGAAAGTAGGGATCGTTCTAGGAAATATTGGTATACTTTAGAATCGTAACTCAATATTCATGTTAAGGACGAACTTGGTATAATACACTTGTGATTCTCATCATTAATGGTGTTAGAAATTGTTATAGCAATCACCTTCACTAAATATGTCAAGGTGAAATTGATATTCATAATGATCTTTAGAATGTTTTTTCATGTCTTTGTTTTCTATAATAAGACGTGATGTTCTTCGTCAAGATGTTCCAAAGAGATTTAGCATTGCTCAAACCCAAGGGTGTTACGGAATAGTTTAATGAAAATTTGGAGAGTGGTTATCTCACACTCAATGGGTAACATTTTCTTGATGCTATAAACTAGATGGAAGGGAGTGGATCATGTGGTAATTTTAACCAAAGTCCTATATTCCTTAACTATTGAGAATTGTATGTGATGTTGATGGTCTTGTGATATGGTTTATTTGGAGAAATAAACAAAGGAAGAAATATAGAATGGAAACACACACAAGAAAAAATTTCAAAAATTACAGTACTACAACAAAACCAAAATTCTATTAATGAATGGAATGGAAAAACATTGTAAACTACAAAGTAATACAAACTATCTTATATGGTCGTAGCTTATCTCTGATTAAAGATATGTCAGCTACGCTCATTTGCAAGTGTTGTTTACAAAGTGACCATAAAGGGCATTTTATCATAATCTTAAAGGGCAAAAATCTCTAACATCCAACAACCCAACCTTGGGAGATGAAGTGCCAAAAGGATTATGGGCCTTGAAGTGGCTAGTTGATACGTCAACTTCTTGTGGGCGCAAATTTTACATGCAATATATGTTTAAGGTGTTTGATATCTCATTGGAAAGAACTAACTAAGAATTGCAACTTTTGATTGGATCTAGGGAATCCCATGGAAACCTTTGTCCCCTACATAGGCCATAAAACATCTTTTAGGTCCTTAAAATGGCCCCATAAGTTAGGTACCCAAAAAACCATAGAAAATTCCAAAGAAGATGGATAACCATTCTAACTTGGTGGAAAATCTGGGTGGCAACCAGTATCCACCTATATCATCTTTTTTTTATTGAACATCCATTAGAGCATGGTCTTGAGGAATTTATTGACAACTTCAACCTACGCATTTTCTTACGGATAGTAGCAGGTGGAAAACCCATGGATGAATCCCAATATGAATGAAAACTCCTAGATATTAACATTATGTAAATGATTCTCATTTTTAGACACTAATTGTTTAGGTACACCAATTTGTGTAATGATGTCATTGAAAAATAATCTATTGTTGGTAGCGCTAGTGTTCTTCAAGGTGGGAATATCCTCAGCTTACTTGATAAAGAAATCGACCATGACAACAACATACTTATTGGCATTAGAAAATTCAAGCCAATATTTGATAAGTCAATCCCCCATTTGGAGGATGGGTTGACATCAGTGACTAGGTGAAACATAGCCATATGAGCTTTAGTTTTGCTCAAGAATATTTAACCATTTTCACATCTTTTCATAGTGTGAATATAGTCATTGAAGAGAAATGGCCAAAAGTAGTAAGTGAAAAATAATTTTTTGGTAGTTTCCAACTTAGATAAGTGGTTTCCACGTGAAACACCATGGAGATCATTTAGTACATGATCTCCCTCATAATGAGACAAACACCATCGTAGGATGGTTTTAGAGCCTTGTTGGTAGAGAATATCTATCATTATAAGGTAACAAGGATATGGGTGACATACACAA
This sequence comes from Pseudotsuga menziesii, assembly GCA_001517045.1. NCBI lineage: Eukaryota > Viridiplantae > Streptophyta > Pinopsida > Pinales > Pinaceae > Pseudotsuga > Pseudotsuga menziesii. Next base: position 418,313 of record LPNX010081575.1, on the reverse strand, counting down.
TGACAGTAATAATGTGGGAGATGTTAAGTGAATTTATGTTTACAAAGATATGTGATTATGTCTCAATAGCATGGGTCTTTAGAAGAAAGTATGAACAAATGTTCATTAGGCAACTGATTATTTACAAAGGGGTCCCACTGTGATAGTTGAGATATCAATTATGAACTCGAAGAGAGAAAATGACTTCTTACTTTTATGGGTAAAAAAATCTAACTCGAATTATTGAAGAATAAAAATCCATCGAGTGATTTTACCATCGATAAATATGTTGCATGGGGTTTGACTTTGCAATTATGGACCTATGGTATTCTTACATAGCAAGATGTAGTCGCATAGTTTATGCACTAACAGGATTACAACTAAGTCCCACTTATCATCATTGTTATAACTAAGTGGTCATCTGAATAATGTATAATTGATATAGGAAGTGATGTGCTCATAGTTATCCTCAGCTCTTTGAACTAAGACAATGAGAATTGAGAAGGGTTACTCCTATATGTCTAAGATAAAATCCTGATAAAATTTTGGTGGGTAAATCAAAGGAGAAAAGGTATGTTCCTTATTTAATCGTTCAAAGAAATTGTGTGCTTGGTCATCCCATTGGAAAGGCATTCCCTTTCGAATGAGATGTAATAATGCACACATTTACATATCATAATTAGAGATAAAGAGATAAACAAATTTGGAATTCCCTTGAATGTTAAGCAACTGATGTTGTGTCTTTGGTGGGGAAGTTTGACGATGCTTGAACTTTCAAGGGGTTAACAGTGATCCCTTCCTAATATATGATGAACGTGAGAAAATATTATCCTATGACACAAATGATGCATTTGATTGGGTTCAAGCCTATGGTGTATGACCAACATCGTAAAAAGAAGGTGTGAAGGTTATTGAGATGGTTAGCATGCTTTTCATACTTCATTTCTAGGTCCTCAAGGTATTCCAAGATAATATGGTCCAAGTATTTAAACATGTAGGAAACAACATGTTGAAACGTGTCTTCAATATTCTTAAGTTTGAATGCCATAACATGATACGAAAAGGTTTCCCATGGTCTAGTAAAAGCCATTTTCTATTGATCATGATAGCAGATTTATATATGGTTGTACCCATAAAATATATTAATAAAACATAGGAATTCATGTCTAGCACAAGAATAAACAACTTGGTCAATGAATTTGATTGGAAATTTTCCTTTCAAAAAATCTCGATTCATATCTCAGAAATCAAGATGCAAGGATAGTTCCCTATTTGTTATTAACATGGATGATATTGGATACCCAAGATGTGTAGGAAATACGATAGATAAACCCTTATTAATGGAGTTTATTTGTTTCTTATTTGATAGAAGTTGATTTGGATAGGTGCACTAATTGTTATTTCTTCCATACTCAAAAAGTGTGAAGCCCTGTATTGAATTGATGTCAGATGATGGCAAGGTCGATCTAGAGCATTTTAGAATATGATTAGGTGAAGATATCTCTAAAATGTTTTAACAATTCTTTGTAAGTGATTACTTATTGTGGGTAACAACAAGCTCCAATTTAGATGTTCTCAATGATGTCAAGAGTAATGAAAATATCCACCTTGATGCTAGCTCAAATATTGTCCATGTTTCCTTCGTAGAAAGCATCAAGGGAAAGGATAGGATTTTTTAACCAATTCACATGGTCAAGAGGGATAAATTCCTTTGCTTCAATGGTGTGTTGGTTAACCATATTGGAAGTGAGTGTGTTATGATTCATTAAGTGGGATTTATGTTAAATATCATCCCATGGTGTTTGAGGGGCATTCATGACTTCCAAGATTTCCTCATTCAAGTGAAAAAGGAGACTAAGAAAGTTAATTGGAATATTTGGTCCAAATGTGGTAGGTTTTGGAGTATGGTCATTTTAAATGATGGCATGGTGTGTAATTTTTTTGTCTATCACACTATATGATCACATGGATTCATATATCACATTTGACAATAGATGTTTAATTCAAATGGATGGCATAGGTGTATGTCTCAATAATGTACTAGTCATTGGTCTAGATGGTAATGATGGTTTGTCATGATTCATAGAAGTGATGGATGATGATATGTAAAAATGTCAACATGTTGGTTTGTATCATTTGATGGGGGAACAATATCCTCCTAAGGTAGGACTTAATGGTAATCCAAGGGGGGAGATATGTTGTGTTATTCCCTTCGTTAACACACAAAATTTTCTCTTGCATCATAAGGTACTTACCATATTCCAAATGATCCATTTTCATACCCACAACTTACCATATAATCCTTCATATACATAAGAAATTAAAAATAAAATAATACCACAAGATACATACCCCTTATCATTAAAATGGAATTATCCCAAATTAGGGATTAATGTCAAAATTAAGACATAAATCCACAAAACAAGGGAAGTCGACACCAAAATTTAATCCCTCCTAAATTCAAATATTACCGATAGTAAAAGGAAAAACTAGTATGGTATTTGAAACCCTAAAATGTCAAATATTTCCTATAAATGTGGTACTAAGTCTCCATCCCTTCCATATCTCCATTTTTTGCATTGTTACTCTGTCAAAATTTCCATGAAATCATGTGACCCCTTTTTTACCTTCCATCACTTTATTCTGGTTGAGCTTCGACACCTTTGTGACTTTGTGTAGGAGATACCAGACTGCACAGATCCAGGAGAAAAACACTCTAAACCAGCTACAAGGGCCCATTTTTTTCAAGGTATTCTCTATACGCGTAATGCTCCAAAGGTTTTTAATAAGAAAATAAAGGTTTTATTTCATGAATTTTCTCTAGTGTGTAAAAAGAAAAATAATTTACTTATTTTTTACTATTACTGACATTTACTTCAATATCATTTACGACTTTCATGCTATAACATTTTGGTTCATTTCCTATGTTTGGCTTATAGCATAGTTTAAATTTTACTTGTTTTTACCTATTTTTACCACTTTCTCTAACACACTTGAGCTTTGGGAACCAGTTTCCCATTGGCTTCCTATCTCGACTTCACTAAGATGGAAGCACCCACATTTTCACCTATGTGAGTGTGGAAAGACTCACAACATGTTTATTTACTCAAGGAATGTCTCTTGTTCTTCTCACAAGATGGGGTATTGGAGTGGGTAATGTGTCATCAACCCACAATGCCAATGTGGGTGAGGGGGGTATTGGGTGGTTCTAGTTAAATGAATTATTCCCATGTATGAAGGTAACATATGAGCACTATCTATCCATACCAACCATTAAGGGAAAAAATTGTATCCTTAGATGTCAAAAAGAAGTTATTGGTGACAAAATGAAGGGTACCAACCTAGATGTGATGAATAGTAACAAGGGTAGTTCAGGATATGGGAAGATATGGTCAGCGGTGGATGTAATGACCAAACTAAAAATGGGTAGTGCATGGATGATTCATGAACAATAGTTTATTATTTGATTTTTAAATATATTCTTGTGGAGTAGAAACTTATTATATTGTGGACGAGTTTGAAATAGGGATCATGCTTGTTGGCATGGATAACAAGCTCCTAATATCAAGAAAAGGTTGGGCATAGGTTAGTGATATGAACTATTATGTTGCACATAGAACATTGTTGTGTGTGTGTCATGGGGGGGGGGGGTCATATAGGTGGATTACTAAGGGAGGTTATGATTTTTTTCTCTTGGGGATTGATGCCCATAGTGTGGAACTATTTTTTACCAATGATTGTACTATGATTAGTGTTATCAGCCATGGGATATTAGATGGTGAGGAATTAACTAGAGTAACTAGTGTAAATTTGGTATGTACATATGGTTTTAGTGTTATGTATAGGTATAGGGGATTTAAATACCATATGGGGTTCCTAATGATGAGTCCAAGCAATGTGAGGGTGTCCATGATTGGTGTTCTTTGTATGCTTGTGGGAGAGGAGATAAATGACACTTTTATGAATGGTGCCACTAAAGGAAAGGGAGAAGGATCCTTATTCAATTCAACACTCAATTCCTAGTGAGGACATAGATGTGGAAGAAGATAATAGTTGTTGATATGTAGAGAAAAATACGGTGCACATGAGACTATTAGTTACTGATGATATGACTAGTGAAAATATGACATATTCCCTCAACAAGGACCAATCTATGTATATTGTTGGTCCAATATCTCCTATATATGGTGGATACTCATTTCCAAATTTAGGTAAAATGTTATCTAGTTTTTAGAAGGAAACTAATGATGGTAGTTAAGGTTTACTCATGTCAAGGTCAAAGTGCATTATAAGGAGTAAGCTTGAATAGATTGATGGTGAATAATGTTGTTAGTAGAGGATTATTTTAAGAAGGGTGGTATTATATAACCTTAAGAGTGGAAATAACATTAGGGTACTAGAATAAATCATTTATAATGTTCTTGTTATATGCTACTCTCATATGAGGATTGTGAGTAGTAATTCATAAAGATGGATTTGGTATCCTAGGGATAAGATCATTACTAGTGTTAACCCAAAAAATACCTTGATGAGCTTTACATGACCTACACCACCAAAATACATCTATTTCATTACCCTCATTTGAACCCCACAACCTTACAAAGGCTCAAAAAACACAAAAAGGGCTTAAAACCCCCTAAAAAGAGCCAAAATAGCTCTCATAAGGGCTAAAACCTCCAAAAAGGGGATAAAACCCCTCAAAGGAGCTTAAAATACCCAAAGGATCTAAGAATTGGGTGAAAGGGGCTTAAAGCCCAAAAAATGGGCTAAAGCCTTGACCAAGGGCTTAAAACCCTAAAAGCTCAAGAAAAAACAATAAATACAAAGGTGGGGATCACTCTCAAAACACTCCTTCTTTTCCTATCGTCATGCTTCCTGTGTGAGTGCCTTGAGACCCTTTCCTCTCAAGCCATTCACCCCTCTCCTCCATTTTCCCCATTGCTCCATTAGCCAAAACCCCATTTCATAGAAAGATGCTTCCAAAGCTAGTGCATGGTGGCCCATTTCCACAAAGGCTGAAGGTATAACCATGTGTTTCTTGTTGGTAGTTTAGTTTTATAGATTGTTTTTACTTGCAAGTTTATTTTCTCACAGTTTGATGCAGGTTCTCCACTGATTACTTCTTGCATGTTTATTTTTATAACATTGACTTGGAGCTCTTCCATTAACAGTTTCTTGCTGAGTTTCCATGGCTCAGAGCTAACATCTCCTTACAAGTTTTTTCTTCCACCCATAGGAACCTTACCCTTCCGTCCTATAGATGGAAGGTAGTCATTCCTGCTTGTAGCTAGGGATAAATCCCTACTACATATTAGCGACCATACCAAGTCGATCCCACAGGATCCCTGGGATTTTTTTAAGTTTTCTAGTTTTTGTTAACCTAGTTTATATTTCTATTTAAATCTAGATTACATCTCTATTTTTTGCATTTATATTTATAGTCAAGCCCCCTTAAGGCCGACCCGAGCCTGTTCGCCCACAGTACAAGTTACTGTCGGTCATTCCTAGCTCATATTTTAAATTTTTTTACTTTTTGAGCCTGGTCACTCTTATCGGGCTGAAAAGTGCGACCAAGTTACTCATTTAGCCCCAAAAGGAGCAAGTTCAATCCCAGTTGCTACATCGCGCCTGTTGTTCGTTTCGATATGACCCCTTCACCTATTTTTGGAAAAATTCGGCGACCCCCTCTCCACATTTTCCATGAAACGGCCGACCTGTCTCTTAGGATTCAGTTTTTAGTTGTTCAAACTGTCAGTGGGGCTTAGCCACCACTGTCTAGCAACCTATTTCCCTCTGCATACAATTTATGTAAATTAATGATAGATTTGACTAGTTATTAATACATATGAATCTATTTTAAGGCTTAGTTAAAGTACTATAAGTTAGTTTTTAGTTTTTAATTAAACATTGGAAATTAACCCCTTGCCTAGCCCTTACTCCTCTACCTATTCATCACCCTCCAGGTATTCTAGGATAAGATGACGGGTCAAGCTCATATAGTAATCGAAACTTGCACTTGTGATTGCTTTAGACTACTAAAAATGGGTGACTTGGAAGGTAGAGGGGGTGGTAGGACTAGGGGACCTCACGATGTTCATGTCCTCCCTGTTAATCGACCTTGCACTAAGAGAGTGACCTGAGTATCTATGGGTGGGGTTAGTCCCACTATGTTGAGATCCCAACACTCTTTCTTGGTTGAAAGGGAATATAGGTTTAAGGTAGTCACCTAGAAATTCTACCATAGTTCAGGTTCATTAGGTGCATGTTTCAAGTTTTTTGTTAAAAAATTCACTAGTTTCATAATAGGTTTCCCATTCTATAATATCTATAACAAAAAAGAAACATCTACGAAGTATTTATGAACCATAATTGCAGTCATCAAACTAAGAACAAAAACTAATTTAAAAACAGTCAATCTTTCATACACTAACCATGCACACAACAACACCAAGTAAGATAACCAAACTCAGTTCATGGCACTGAGCCAGCCATTAAAATGTATCAATTTAAATTAATTCAAAACCTTGTAGTCTTTAAGGACATAAGTACCTAACTTCCTTAACCATGGGAAGTACTTGGGCTTAGCCCTGAAACTCATTGTGAGAAGTACCACTAGAACCCCAAAGTAGCTGGCCACTGAGAGGAATTTCCAAATGAAACAGGAAACGACCCCTACCGATTGACTAGCACTCCTGTGAGGAAAAATTCAAGCGCTATCTCCTAGCAGTCTTGGTGGCCAAGTGACCACCTGAAACCCAATAGGAAGCCACTAAAACTGAGGTCAATAACATCACTACCAGATTACACCATTCAATCTTCCAACTAGACACAATGTTGATCCCCCATGCTCTTCTTCACACCTAAGAGGCAATCGACCATAGTTCAGGTCCTTGAACGAACACCGTCAAGACCATTCTTGATGACCCTCTACACCATCAGAAGTCCACACAGCCTCTGACTAAGACTCAGACTCATATCAATCTGATTCAGATTTACGCATTGCACCATCTATCCCCATGGCTGGTGTAAACCTGGAACCATCTTCCGGACTGGTGATTGGTAGTGTATCGATGTCCATACCTCACACCACCACCAACACCCATGTTGGTGGTTTGAGCGCTGTTATGTAGACTATCATAAGTTAGCTGCCTCCACCCATACTTACTAGTAAACTGTCCCACCTATCATACCTGGGGGCAGTGGCCCTTCCACTCACACCATCCCACTTGTCATACATAGGGGCAGTGGCTCTTCTACTCACACCATCCCACTTACCATACCTGAGGGTAGCGACCTGTCCACAACTATGCCACAGGTGCCCCCAATCATTCAGGGACATCATGTTCCTGCAAACCCCACCAACATTGCCGGTCCCTCCCATATTATACTTGGCTCAAACCTCCCTTTCATGGCATGCCTCAACTTTCCCGACTTGGCCAAGTTAACGAATGACCCTATCTTTCATCAAGATTTTTGGGCCCCCATTCCAACCAAGCTCCCTTTAGGTATTCCTAAGTTGAAGGGAAGGCAAGGGAGTGCCCCCAAAACCATATAATTATGTTTCATCTATGGTTCTCATCAAACAACATCATCGATGACTTGATCAGAATTAGACTGTTCCAACACACCGTCACAGGTGCTGCAGCCAAGCGGTACATTGAGCTACCACAAGTCAAGTACCCAGAATTCAACTCCTTGCCTTTTATTTTCCTGCAATATTTCCAACTCCTCGTCAGATATGATGAAAGAGTGGAAATATTTCTATCTTGCCGCCAAAACACTGTGACCCACATCACCGACCACATCCATGAGTTGAGGTGACATCGTAGCTTGTGCAAGGTCAAGCTTGATGGTAGGATCTACCTGGATTGGTTCTTGAAAACATTGTTGATACCTATATCCAAGGACATCACCTCTGAACATCCCCAAACAAAGGAATAGGCCATCTTGAAGGCCCAATAGTTTTACCTCATTTACGCATAGTCTGGATACCTCTACACCATCATTCCAGATGCTCCCCGTGCAAGAACCTCCTACTGAGATGGGCCAAGGGCATCCCATGCCTTAGATGGCACCATAGGTTCTTTCTCCCACCAATCATAGCACCACCCGACATCACCTATGATGCCACCACAACCAAGCAATACCCTTAGTGTTTCCTACCCAAACCAAGCTCCTGACTATGCGAGAATCGTGTCTCAATCTGGAGCTACAACCTCCTATGCACAACCTGCTCCATAGAAGCAGGCCCATGCACCTACTTGGGTGACACAACAGTATGCGGGATAGATTCCCACATGTGTAGCAACCCCAGTCCCCTAAGTGTAATATGTACCACCAGTGCAAGCCACTCAAGCACCCATTCGAGCTTCGCCACCATTGTTGGGACAAGGGTTTGCATAACAAAATTTTCCCAACAAACTAGCCCCCAATAATCAATAAGGGAAAACCAGAAACAACCGATCCAGGAATGAAGGAAACAACCAACCACAAGGAGGTGGTCAACAACTGAATCCTCCCAACAATGATGGGGCAAATCAGCCAGCTCAAAACCCCCAGCAACCAAACCATCCTACATGCAATGCTCCATTATGCACAAATCAACTGTGCAAACTATGCGATGTCTACGAGAACTATGCACATGAATGCCCCTTCATGGGTCACACTAAGTAGACCATTAAGAATGAAATTCAGCATGCTACCAATACGACATCCCCAACTCTACCCAACCCAACACCACCAGGACCTCCTCCTATGTTTCTCCAAAACCCATTTCTATCCCAAGGACTAGTAGCAACCACATCTACTCCCCAACTTAGTCCCACCACCCCAATTACACCTTCGATAGCAGAAATAGGTGTTCAGCACCTGCTAGCCTTGACAACCAAATAGGTCAATTCATAGACCATGCAAAATCAATATGGGGCCAACACCGAACCCGCTGACCCATCAGTGGCATCCACATACAAAACAACCAGTACACCTCGTCACTTACCCCCTTTTTCCCCATGCCCCCCCATACAGCGGGTTTCCAACAATGTCACGACTAGATCTGATGTAAGCTATAGCATCGTGGATGACTTGGCCCAAAAACCTATGGCCATGTCTTCTCTTGAGGTACTTAAAACTTTCCCAACACAAAAAAAATCTTTACTAGCCACCGTCGGTGTTGTAGACTCCTCTGACTCGAAGTTGATCACGTTTAACACAAATAATAGAGAACCGCGGATGCCATAAACCATTGCCTTCCAAATCCCAGTATCCATTTGAAATTTGGTCGTGCACCAGTGCATCATCGATGAGAGGGCATCCACATGTGTCATGTCAACCTTAGTTTGGCAGAAGCTTGGGTCCGCAATTCTGCAACCATCCACTACTACTCTGCGGGCTTATGATGGCCACGCCACTAAAGCCCAAGGTATCCTCCCGCATGTTTCCATCACATTATCCAGGAAAATAGTATTGATTAGTTGGACTATAACCTTCTCCTAGAAAGAAGTTATATGTACACCATGAGAGTTGTAGCATCAACTGTTTTTTGTCTCATGATGTTCCCTCACGACGTGAAAATCATGATGGTTCACCAATTAACTTGTCACGATCCACAAGGGCTAACAACACCACCCAACATTATCCCTTCAGTCAACACCATCATCGATGACATACTTGCCTTCCCATTATTGAATGTGGGCCTTGGGTTGTTTGTCGACACCACCATGATGGCCTCCTTCCCCTTTGTCTCACCATCGCTGACACCAAATGAGACTACAGATTTGTGCATGCTCTCATCTAGCACTGCCACACCTAAACATCAACCATAGTTGTAACATCATCCTCAGCTGCAACATAATTAGCTGTAGTATTATGCACATCCGAAACCACAACCCCATCCCCACATGAAACCATCAGGGAGTTATTTGGGCTCCTCCCCAGTACAAACAATTCCCTTCCTATTTACCCTGCCTGGTCTCATGAGTAAGCCAATAATGTCTACCTTAAACTTACCCAACTTCACATTGGGGATTCCCGCGTGGTACCTCGATCTATTGTCCCAACCTCCAATTCCCCAGGTCATCTTAACCCCCATGCAACACATTGCGGTTGAATCTCTTCCTCCACTCGCCCCGCAAAAAGCAACCACTACACCCACACCCACACTGCCCCACCCAAAAAGAGCCAGGGGAAAAAATGTAAAACCTACAACTAAACCCTGGTAGATCCCACCTTGTGCCATGTGTGAAGATCAGGGCCATGCAACTCAAAACTACCCTGACATTCCCATGATCTACGCACATTTGCATGCCATGGATACAACAGAAAAAATCCCCGTCATTGAACTCTCGAGCAGGCCAACAGCGAGGAATAAGTCATTGAGAAAAAACCGTGCTTAAATCCCAAAAATGGGGCTAAACCCTTGACCAAGGGCTTAAAACCCTAAAATCTCAATAAAAAACTATAAATACAGGGGTGGGGGTGACTCTAAAAACACTCATTATTTCCCTATCGTTATGCTTCCCATGTGAGTTCCTTGAGACCCTCTTTTTTCAAGCCATTCACCCCTCTCCTCCATTTTCTCCATTGCTCCATTAGCCAAAACCCCATTCCATAGAGAGGTGCTTCCAAATCTAGGGCATGGTGGCCCATTTCCACAAAGGAAAAAGGTATAACCATGTGTTTCTTATTGGAAGTTTAGTTTTATAGATTGTTTTTACTTGCAAGTTTATTTGCTCATAGTTTGCTGCAGGTTCTCCTCGAATTAATTTTTTCAAGTTTATTTTTCTAGCATTGTATTGCAACTCTTCCATTAACAGTTTCTTGTAGGGTTTCCATGGCTCATAGCTAACGTCTCCTTTCAGGGTTTTTCTTCCACCCACAGGAACCCTACCCTTTCATCCTATTGGCAGAAGGTAGTTATTCTTACTTGTAGATAGGGTGAAAGCCCTACTAGGACACTATTCTCACCACTTCCAGGACTTTTCTGAGTTTCGAATGGCCCTAGCAAACCTTTGACAACATGCCCTTGAATCTGAGATCACTCTGATTGAAGAATTCCACCCCACACCTCCTTCTTCAGACACCATGTCCATTTACATGATGTCCAGTTCCATAGACCCTCTTATCTCCACAATCACCAATGGTCCATCAGACCTATCTCACTGTTGCTTTTGCAATGAAGAGGAGATACTTGAAGCCTTAACCGCACCAGAATACCCTTGGGACAACATGCACCACCACTTATTCTTCCTCCCCAAAGAACTTACATCGCAGTCTGACCAGTTTTCCGTTGAAACAAAGGATTTCATTCATGGGAAAGTCAACTAGTTCAAAAATCCCATTCCGGCGCCAGATGCCTTCGAAGAAGGGAACATGGCCAATATTTCACCAACCATTAAAATCAACATCTCAACCAATCTTAAGTTTGGTTGAGGAGATCATGTTGGGGGCATCTTGCTCCTTGGAATAAGTCACTTCCTACAAAGCTTTCTTCCAAGAATTTTGCGACATCTTTTCCTGGTCCTACATTGAAATGCCTGGGTTGGATCCATCCATTGTAGAACACCACATTGGCACATGGCCCGACTAAAAAAATGGCCCATCCATCCCTCCAAATCTATCGTGGTCAAAGACGAAACAAAGAAGCTGCACACGGTCGACTTCATTTACGCCATTGCTTACACCACATGGGTTTCAAATTCTGTTCTTGTAAATAAAAAACAGGGTACCATCCGCCTTTGCACAGACTTCCATGATTTGAATTGGGCATGTCCCAAAGACAACTTCCCTACACCCTTCATCGATCAGATTATCAATGCATTCACTGGACATGAGGTCATTTCCTTCATGGACGACTTTTCTAGATATAACCAAATTTATATTTGAAAAGAAGATCGTTACAAGAATGCATTCACAACCCCATGGGGTACATTCGCATATTGAGTAATGCCCTTTGGTCTAAAGAATGTTGGAGCTACCTTCCAGTGTGCCATAACATATTGTTTCCATGACCTCATCCACATCATATTGGTCTACCTAGATGACCTTACCGCTTGATCATGAAAATGAGCACAACATATAGACAACTTGCAGCAAGTATTTTTGAGATGTCGCAAGTACAAAATGTGCTAGAACCCTTTCAAGTGTGTTTTCTATGTCCCAACAAGCCTTCTTCTAGGGTTCATCGTGTCTCACAAAGGAATTACTGCTGACCCTCTCATAGTCCAAACCACTTTCCCACTAACATCACCTCTTTAAGTGATGTGCAGTACAACTTGTAGCATAGTATTGTCCTTTTTGTTTTACACATTTTTAAGGTGAGTCTTATGTATTGTTTCCTTGATTGCTCTCATCACCTCTTTAAGTGATGTGCAATACAGCTTGTAGCATAGTATTGTCCTTTTTGTTTTACACATTTTTAAGGTGAGTCTTATGTATTGTTTCCTTGATTGCTCTAGATGGATTCTACCTCATGTCAATACATTGGATTTGCTGACGGAGCAAGTAGATGGTCTCCAAACCTCACCTCGGCTGCATGGGTCAGCTACTCCCCATCACATGAGTTGATCCATATCGACAGAATATGCATGGGAATTGTGACCAACAACCAGGATGAATATGATGGTGTCAATGGCAAGTTGGCCGCTGCCCTCCAGTTGGGAATCTGCCATTTCGATGTGTTCTTAGACTCCCAGTTACTTGTCTCTCAGTTGAACAATTATTACCAGGTACGTGATTTCTTCCTCTTTAGAAAATTCTTTCACACTAAACAGATGGTTAGAACATTTGAATCCATCACATTCACACATGTTCCTAGAAACCTCAGTAGTGTAGCAGATCAAATGGCTAATGACATTCAAAACTGGCATATTCATCATTGGACATAGGAAACATACAAAAAACAATATCATGCATCATCACATATAAACATGCNTATATATATATATATATATATATATATATACCACATGTCCAAAACATCTCTAGTACAAAATGAGGAGCTACATATGCTTTCTCAGCTGAATATATATCGCAATACAAAAAATAATATGTGCACAAACGCACTAGGGGCAGCCCCATTGGATGCTAGTCCGACCCAAACTCATCCTCATCATCTAGCTTAGTGTCATCATATTCCTCAGAGGACTCATCATCCTCTGCAAGAATATCCCCTCACGCTGCCTGACGAACATAATCACAGGCCACTGTCATCCTCCTCATTAGAGACGTCAACTCCAGAGGCACAATCTGAATGGCAGCAATCAGCTCATTATCTAAGTGCTGCCAGCCTATGTTGGAGATCCCTTCAGCAAGCTGGTCCTAATGTAAAAAAATAGCATCCATTTCCCACCGCCGCCTACAAGGGTTCCCCACAGGGATCGCTGCCTCTGCAATCATGACCACCCACCTCTGATAACTAAGTGGTGGACTAGGACCAATATCTGCATACGAAAACAAAGACGCCATCATTCTTTGCATATAATCATACAATTATCAACCAACTAAACTACTCTATGTATAAAGATGAACAAAAAAAATCACACATACATACCAGCAAGTCCTCATGCCTGGCCTGGAGGACGAGGCATATCAGGGTCTCTGTGATAGTCCATCCCCACATAAGGGTACTCCTCAACCACCATTGGGATCTGCCACCATTTCTCTAGCAAATCCTATGTAAAGAAGTGGACCACTCTGTCGCCACCCTCTCGCACCATCATCTGACACCATCTGCGCATCTGCGGCTCCCGCAGACAACTATCACGCACGGCCTGATGCAGATGCAAAGTCGATACTTTCTCAAAAACGAAAGCACATAAGAAAGAGCCAAACCAAAATCCTCCCCAGATTCTCTTGAATATTCAGCTAATGTCAAACTGCTAGAAGGTACATCTGGGCCCACCCATAGTAAGTGACCCTCATGGCACTATCTACCATCTGCAACTTTCCTCTTGATATCTTATGGTTCCCCATGGAACCCAAGATACGCCACACCATAGTCACAGCATCCTGTGTCGACAAGTCCTCAATGTCACACATCAAGATGTGTGAACCACACACGTATGAAATAGTGTAACAGTGCCTATCACAAAAGTCCTCCATCGTCTCTCCATAAGACAGTATTGGCACCAAGTCCCCAACGACTCCCAACATCGAGAGCCCAGTCAAAAAATACACATCCACCAGGGTAATCTCAACACACTGCCCCTGGATAATTAAATCCTCCTCCACAATATACCAAAATCTCACGAGAGTCTATAGCATTACATGTAAGCTCTTCATTAGGGGAATCGTCATGAACTTCAGCAGTCCAAAACGAGCCAATATACCATGCACATTCCCATCCCATAACGCCTCCCCTTGGAGGTCTTTGTAGTCTCTCTCACACCACTTAGTCTCAGGCATCCTGCACTAGCATAACACAGCTGTCAGCCACATATTTCAGTGAAAAATCCACCCAGCGATGAGGTCACACCTGTCAAGCCAAAAAGGGAGACCAGGTTGGTCAAAACAGCCTCACAAAAGCGACTAGGTTGCACTTTTTAGCCAAACAAAAGTGATCTCATATCGCTCCTTTCTGCCTGATAGGAGCGACCTAGTCGCACCTTTTTGGGAAGAATGAGCGACCCAGTCACTCCATTACCCTCGAAAAGTGCGACCTGGCTTGTAGAAGCACTAGTAGGCTCACCAAGGGCCCTCGGGTGGGTAAATCCAAAAAGTAAACTACTGAAAAAGATATATTTTGTGAGAACTCTTACATGCAAGTCACGGATCTCGAAACCAATGGTCAAAATGAGAGAAATCAACAAAAGAAGTTCGGGGACCTCCTATCCAACTCAGCAGTGAATAGTGAAAATGACACTTCACAAAGTGGTCCCCACCCATTTATAAGCCCCATTTGACCTATTTTCTTCCTTTTCACATAACTGGGCCATACGGAGTCTGTTTGGAACGCCATTCACACCACTGGTTTCAGAATTTCTTCCTCTATATTTTAGTGGGACCATATTTTCATGTTTAATAAGTAATTTTTGGGGCCACTTCCCAAGGGTTACCTTGTTTTACGTATCACATTGTGATATAAGTGTCCCCAGACCTGTTCTTGCATCACATCATCCTACTGTAACTTATGCGGGACTCAGGACTGTTACATTTTTATCATTCAAGCTAGCATTATATTAGGATATTTAACTAAAAGAATAACAAGCATAGCAATCAAACACAAGAGACAGTAGACACAAATATTTTCCTCAGGTAAACCATAAAGGATAAAACCCCGCAACTTCCTCAAATATAGAATCAGCACCAAAAACAAAACCCCCAAAATAGTAATATGATCTCCTGACAACAGTAGTCTCTCTCTCTTGTCCCAACAACTTCTTCTCTCTCAGTTATGCACTACAACTGAGTGTGAGTGAATGTTTGATAAATAGAGAGGCTCACTCTCTATTTATACTAATTCTTGACTTGATAATAAATCACTAGGGCCGACTTCTCTAGGAGAGTCTAATAACCCTAGGGACCCACAACTGCGGGGACTTTAACCCTTGATCAATAGGAGGGTTACCCACAATGACTTGACATGACTTGCTTACATTATCGAATCTCCCGATAGGAACATCAGGGCATGACATGACTCAAATACATTGCAGACACTTCTCGAAAAAAAATTGAGGTACAATACCTAAGATATATGGATGAATACATTCCGAAGTTACAAATACATCAACACTCCCTCTTAACTAGGAAGGTATTCTCTTGACACAATTTGTCAGTACTAGTATTCTTATCTATATCAACTGGATCATCATCGAGTTCTTGTCATCTTCATATTCAATTCATCTTCATCTTCAAGTTATCTTCATCTTCAAGTCATCTTCATCACCATATCTGGATCATCATTGGAACATCATCACTGGATTTTGATCATCACTCAATCTGGATCATCACTGGATCATCATCACAGGTGTTATCTCATGATTCTTTTCATCACAGGAAGTTCTATAGAGCCAACCCTTTTTCATGTTGGTTGTAGGCCTAGACTCCAAGTAGGTCTTCATCTTCTTCAGCACTTATATCTTACCATGATAGGAAAATCATTCACACATCATGTCAAAAAGGCTCTGCTCTGACATCTGACCATGATAGGAAACTCAGTTGCACATCATGTCAGAAAGGTTCTACACCTACATCTAATCATGATGGGAAACTCATTCGCACATCATGTCAGAAAGGCTCCGCACTTACATCTGACCATGATAGGAAATTCATTTGCACATCATGTCAGAAAGGCTCTGCACTTACATCTGACTATGATAGGAAAATCATCCCCCATCATGTCAGAAAGGCTCCACACTTACATCTGGCCATGATAGGAAAATCATTCGCACATCATGTCAGAAAAGCTCCACACTTACATCTGACCATGATAGGAAAATCATTCACACATCATGTCAGAAAGGCTCTGCACTTACATGTGACCATGATAGGAAAATCATTTGCACAACATGTCAGAAAGGCTTCGCACTTGCATCTGACCATGATAGGAAACTCATTCACACATCATGTCAGAAAGGATCTGCACTTGCATCTAACCATGATAGGAAACTCATTCGCACATCATGTCAAAAAGGATCCGAATTGCATCTAACCATGATAGGAAACGCATTCACACATCATGTCAGAAATGCTCTGCACTTACATATGACCATGATAGGAAACTCATTTGCACACCATGTTAGAAAGGCTCCACACTTACATCTAACCATGATAGGAAACTCATTCACACATCATGTCAGAAAGGATCTGCACTTACATCCGACCATGATAGGAAACTTATTCGCACATCATGTCAGAAAGGATCTGCACTTACATCTGACCATTTAATTCCCACATCATGTTACAAAGGCTCTCAACCCTGGGCTGAGTGTCAGTCCCAGACTGAACAAATTCCTGGTAACTAAACAGGTTCCTCCATTCTCCAAGAGAATGGAATTCAATGCTTATATTTGATCATGTGAGAACACATCTCACAATCACCTCAGAATGGCTCAGCACTCACATCTGACCATGGAAGGAACCAATCCTCTCACCATGATAGAATGTCTCAGCCCTTACATATGACCATGGAAATAAACAATCCTCTTACCATGTCAAAATGGCTCACGGACTCATCACTTCCCCTTGGAGGGAACATCAATCTGGAGAACACCAGGCTTCTCCCTGAAGTACTCAAACTTCACTCTGGCCAATGGCTTAGTCAACACATCAGCTATATGTTCGTTTTTCACAACATACTGGAGATTCACTGCTCCCCACTACACCATATCCCTTATATAGTGATATTTGATCTCGATATGCTTCGACTTGTCATGGAACACCGGGTACTCAGAAAAATTCATAGAACTCTAGTTGTCGCAATATATACAAGTAGCATCCAACTAGAGATCAAATAAATAAGACAGTATCTTCCTCATCCATACTTCCTCAAAACTAGATGAACAAGCTATGACATACTCTTATTCAGTTGTACTCAGTGCCACGCAATACTATTTCCTACTAAACCAAGAGATCACACCTGATCCCATACTAAAGCAACACCCTGAGGTCCTCTTTCTATTGATGGCACTGCCTACCCAATCCGAATCAACATAACCTTCTAGGTTAATCTTCTAATCAGCCTTATACTTGAGCCCATAATCAACTGTACCCCTCAGGTACCTCAGAATATGCTTTGCAGCAATCAAGTGAACATGTCTCGAATCTGTCAAGAACTGGTTCAAGGTGTTCACAACAAAGAAAATATATGTTCTTGTATTCATCAGGTACATCAAGGACCCAATCATCTGACGATACATCATAGCATAAATCGTCTTTGATGAAGCATCACTTAGAAGCTTCAGATTTGATGTCATAGGTGTGGTCATGGTCTTGTAGTCCATCATCCTGAACCTCTTCCAGATCTCTACTACATACTTCCATTGTTCGAGGAAGATTCCATCCGCATTCTGCCACACCTCTATGCCTAGAAAAATACCCCAAGTCCTTCATTTCAAACTCGGAAGCATGCTTTCTCTTTGTATCAGCAATCAACCCATACATACCTGTTACAAACATATCATTTACATATAGTAGGAGTATCACTGGGTTACCATCTTCAACCTTGTAGTAAAGCTTGGAATCTGCTTTACTCTTGGTAAACCCTAAACTGGATAGAAATCTATCAATTCTGTTGTACCATGTCCTGGGTGCCTGTTTTAAACCATACATGGATTTCTTTAATTTGCACACATGAGACTCCCTATCACGTGTCTCAAAACCGAGTGCCTGCTCCAAATAGACTTCCTCTTCCACTACGCCATTCAAGAAAGTAGCCTTGACATACATCTGGTGTATCTTCCATTTCATCACTGTAGGCAGAGCAAGTAATGATATTATGGAAGTCTACCTAGCTACAGGTGCAAAATTTTCTTCATAACCTATTCCTTCTTTCTGAGAGAAGCCACGAGCCACAAATATTGTTTTATATTTCTCTATGCTGCCATCTGCAGCATGCGTGATCTTGTATATCCATTTGGAAGTTACAACAAACTTCCCTTCTGGTCTTGGGACAATATCCCAAACATCCTTCTTCATGATTTATTGATACTCTTGAATCATAGCATCCTTCCATTCTTTCCTTTCTGCTGCTTCTTCATAGTTGGAAGGTTCTTTATCGATGAAGTCACATAATAAGGCCACATAACTAGAGCAGGACCTACTTCTTTTCCTTTCTCTATGATTTTCTTCTGGAGCCCCATATCTTTCTACACCTTGGATAGCTTCTCGTACCCAAGAAGGTTTCCTATTGTGAGGATTCTTCTCCTGAGGTTGATATATAGGTTCTTGAGGTTCTTCTAACTCTCGATCTTCTTCTTGAATTTCTTCGTTCATAGTTGTGTCATGAATTCTGGATGCTTCTATTTCTTCAGCAGGTCACTTTCTAGATTTGTTGTAAGCTGAGTCTTTGTCAAATGTTATGTCCCTACTAATGTCAATCTTCTTGAATCATGGGAAGTATATTCTATAAGCCTTCAAGCTTTCAGAGTATCCCACAAATATACCCTTCTTTATTGAAGGATCTAACTTTGTCCTCTTTTCTTTTGGAATGTGTATGTACACTGGATAGCCGAATATTTTGAGATGGATGACTTCTAGTTTCTTGTCGGAAAATACTTCTTCGGGTGTCTTTTTCTTGAGTACTCTGTGTGGAGTACGTTTCTATACATACATCGCTGTTCTTGCAGCTTCCTCCCATAGATGCATGGGAAGATCTTGATCATGAGTCATTTCTCTTGCAGCTTCCATGATCATTCTATTCTTCCTTTCTGCAACCCCATTCTATTGTGGATTATATGAAGTGGATAACTCCATCTTAATCCTTGAATCTTTGCATAACTCTTTGAATTCATTTGATGTGAATTCTCCGCCATTATTTGATCCAAAATTATTGATCTTCTTTTCTGTGTGGTTCTTGATGAAGGCTTTGAATTCCTTGAACTTGTTGAATACTTCATCTTTGTTCTTCAAGAAGTATATCCATGTCTTCCTAGAAAAATCATCAATAAAATAAACATAGTATACATACCTGCTTAATCAACTGGATGACATCGGACAGCATGCATCAGAGTGAATGATTTCCAAGATTCCTTTTGCCTTGCTCATGCTGATTGGAAATTCTTCTTTGTGTTCTTTCTTTTCACACATCCTTTGCAGACAGCGTCATGCTTTGTCTGAATTTCTAGAAGTCCTTCAACATCTTTGCTTGCAAGTGGTAGTGCTCTATAGTGCACATGTGTAAGCCTTCTATGCCAAATTTCATTTGTTTCTACCGAGTCATGGATCAAGGCTTGTTCTCGATGGCCCTTCAATTTGTATAGACTTCCCTCTTGTTCCCCAATTACTACTGCCTCATCAATAGTCTTTCCCTTTGGCCACATGAGAACTTGGGCATCTACAAATGCAACCCTCATGCCTTTTGCATCTAATGTAGATATAGAGAGGAGGTTCTTATTTAGTCCTGGTATGAACAATACATCCTTCATCGCCATATACTTTCTAGAGTCTAGCTTATAGCAGGATTCCCCACTACCTTTTATTGGATACTAGTAGTCATCTCCAAGTTTCATCTTGTGGGGTGATTCATGTTATGATAGTTTCACAAATGATTCTTTGAATCCCATCATATGTTTGGAAGCCCCACTATCTATAATCCAATCATTGCTTCCATGTGTGATGCTTCCCATGAGAGCGGAAATCAAGAAATATTCTTCATAGCTTGAAGAATCATCACATTCTTGCTTGATTCTCTTTCTGGAGAGTTCATCATCTTCTGCAACATGAGCATGATCTCTTCTCTTGTTCCCCTTCTTCTTGTGAGAGACATTTGGGTTCTTAGGACACTCTTTAGCATAGTGTCCTCTTTCATCACATATGAAGCATCTAAATCTAGGTCGATTCTTACTAAATTTATTAGGATGAGAATGCTTACCTCTATGATGATTTGTTTTGTTCTTCTTGGATTTTATTGTGAGAGCTTGATATTCACTTCCCATATTTTCTTCTCGAGCCACTATTTGAGTTTCTTATTGAAAACACTCTTCCCATAGACTGTTGAACTTGACTAGCTTCTTTCTGGCACAAATTCCTTGAATAAAGGAGGCCCATGTCCTAGGGAAACCATTCAAGGTGGTCATTACAATATCTACATTCTCCACTTCTACATCCACTACTTCAAGTTGTTCTTTAATCTAGGAGACCCTTTTGAAGTATGACTGTATGGTCTCCACATTTTGGATCTTCACATTCTTTAATTGGTTCCTCAGATTCATCTTCTGATTTATGTTCTTTCCTTCGAATAGTTTGGTCAAGGCATCAAACATAGATCTAGATTTATTTAGGGAGGACACCTGTGGTATGATGTGATCCTTGATTGAATCAGAAATAATCCTCTTAGCCATGACCAATTTCTTCTTTTGTAAGGCCTTAGCCTCATCTCCCTCTGGAACTGGAACCTCCTCATTGATGTACGAGTCCAACTCATTTTCTTCTAGGACCAGGGAGATCCTATACTTCCAGGCTTGGAAGTTATCAGATCCCTCAAGTTTTTCATCAAGCTTGGTATGGTGAGACATGTTAACTGAGAACCTCAAATCAAAAAACAAGAGATTTATATCTTACCAGGTCAAGATGTCGAAACTGGATCTTGAGTTGAATTTCTGTAGTGCTGGTTCAGGAGTAGATTAGGGTTTGAATTTACCAGAGTTATTTCCAACCAAAAGCTTTGATCTTGATCTCTAAACATCGATTTTGAGGAGGATATCAATCCAAGCATGGGATCACTAAAAAATTCCACTTCTATGGAAAGCCCTAATTTCTGGCAATAGTGTTGGGTCAAAAACTAAAAATGCTTAGAATTAGATTTTGCTTCGACAAAAAGATGCGCCCTAGAGAGGAGAGTCGGCCCAACCTTCTTTTGCTTAAAATATGTGGAGAGAGATCCAAAAAGTAGGAAGCCCTATTTTCCATAGTTGCACAGCGTCTTCTTCTTAGGTTAGCTCTGATACCATGTTATATTTTTATCATTCAACCTAGCATTATATTAGGATATTTAACTGAAAGAATAACAAGCACAACAATCAAACACAAGAGACAATAGACACAAATATTTTCCTTAGGGAAACCATAAAGGATAAAACCCCAGAACTTCCTCAAAGATAGAATCAACACCAAAAACAAAACCCCAAAAACAGTAAGATGATCTCCTGGCAGCAGTAGTCTCTCTCTCTCTTATCCCAACAACTTCTTCTCTCTCATTTATGCACTACAACTGAGTGTGAGTGAATGTGTGATAAATAGAGAGGCTCACTCTTTATTTATACTAATTCCCAACTTGACAATAACTCATTAGGGCTGACTTCTCTAAGAGAGTATAATAACCCTAGGGACCCACAACTGCGGGGACTTTAACCCTTGATCAATAACAGGGTTACCCACAATGACTTGACATGACTTGTTTACATTATTTAATCTCCTGATAGGAACATCAGGGCATGACATGACTCAAATACATTACAAACACTTCTCGGAATAAACATCGGGGTACAATACATAAGATATATGGATGAATACATCAACAAGGACCATCTCCCCGGAAGGCACATCATTTTATTATTTCAGCATATAACTGTCAAATCCATCCACTGCAGCCTACGTGGGTTCCTAGACCATTTCTTAGAGGGTGGATCATTTCTTTCACATACATTTGGCATATAAATGTCTCCATACTTGCACTCACATCATATGTGGTCTTGTCCATCCACCACAACTCACACAAGACTCTCCTAATCTCTATCCAAGAGACAGCTTGGTATGCGTTCCTCTGCTGCACCGACTCTCATGCCTCTGTCGTGATCTATCTTGTGCATGTACAGGTATGTTCAAGAGCAACCTGCTTCATTCATACTGCACGGATGAAATTTATACCACTATCCATAGTCCCGAGAGGGGGGCACCATCAATGTCCCCTCAATCAGTTGACCATACCAAAGTTTTCGTTAAGATCTTTTTTGACTCCTAAAAGAATGAAAAGATTACTGAGTACCACTACTTCCTTTCATGCTCATTAAAGTATAGGAAAGGGCATCTACATATATTTTTTTATCTCCTTATGTGAACCATGTAGACTACCATATGAAAAGGACCACGTTGTCACATTCAATCCAAGATCGTTCCCCTCTGCATCCTTTTATGCTTTCTCAGGCAGAGGGGATGGACTTTACAAAAAATCTCACCATGAGTTGTCATTAATCTCTTTTCCATCCTTCTCATCAAGAAAATATCGCCAAGCAAACTTGGTTTCGTTCATGCTTGTAAAAGTATTTGAATGACCACTCAGTTAGTACAGGTTTAAAATTTTCTGTCCCGATTGGACTACCAATGGTAAATAAGTCTCCCATCCACCAAAGGATGGGCGAGCTCTCCTATGTACAATTTTAACCTTTTTCGGGCACATGAGACTATCAACAAAAAAGAGACCCCACTGGATTCTTCTTCATTCTTTTAGACTCTCTAAAATTTAAAGCACCATCGAGCATTCACTTTCTTGGGCTCGCTAAAAATCCACGAGATCGTACCACAATGGTGTCTTTAGACAACACCTCACATACAATATTTTAGTATAATTCCCACTTTGGTTCACCTTTGTTTAGAGTATTCTATGCTATTTCTTCCTTAGATCCCATCAATACCAAAAGTGTCTACCTCCACCAAGTATTTCCCATCTGCAGGTACATCCCCGGTATTACAGCTATGATTCCTTTCCCATGAGTCAGTTTCATGTGTTTCCTGGTTTTACCTACCGTCATACTATGAACAAAGGAAGTTTGAGTCCACTACACTCCCCCTGCCCATGTTCTATCGCCCCCATTCAGTGGGTCAGTCCTCAGATTGTCTCACATCTTTTGGTTATCTCCCTCACTCTTTTGATCAAGGAAACACAATTGCCTTGGTCAGTTGTAGGTCTCCCTCTATCAACGACAACACATATATTCTAGAGGATAGACCCAGAGGTCCCTGTGTATTGGTTTCATTAACCTCATTAATGAGTTCCTTCGACCACTTGAGAGGAGTCCTTAGTAACTCTCGGGATGGTTGTGTCTCACGTGCTCGACTACAGCAACATCATCGCATCGTTGAGTTTCGTATAGGGTATTGGTCCATGCAATATTTGGTCGAATACCCCAGATATCACTTGACTCTAATACATGGATGAGTCTATTGAGGGACCCCAACAGATTCATGTCCCTTGTGATTTTCAAGTTGCATTAGAGAGAGTGTTCAGAAGCCCCAGAACAGTGATTCTATATATATTTATGATTGATACAACATATTGGTACCACAGAGACTCCGAATTTCCGTTAGTGGGTCCCTACAACTATGTACCATTCCAGATCCAACAGACATTTAGTCATGAAGATATAGCATTTCATGAGAATGCCATGGGTCCAATGTAGCATTTCTTCATATCAGTATTGTATTCAACCTCTTATTGAAGCAACCACTATGTAACAACAATTGTACATGATCGACTCTGCATTTTAGAGCTTAGATAACATTATTATTTTGACATCGTTACGAGCATGGGTATGACTACCTCATCCATAGACATGTCACACATTATTTGTATCTCACCCATTAATGGGAACCATATTAATACAAAAACCAAAAACCACCATGTCCCAGCATAGGAAGCACCACTTCTCCCTAGAAAATCCTATGATTTCCATCGGCCATACAATGAGCTCATGCCCTCACACATCAGGGGGAAATCTGTTAACCCAAAAAATCTCTCTACAAGCTCTACATGACCTAAACCACCCAAAGACATCTATTTCATTACCTTCATTTGACCCCCACACCCTTACAAAGGCTCAAAAAACACAAAAGGGCTTAAAAATCCCTTAAAAGAGCCAAAATAGCTCTCATAGGGGATAAAACCTCCAAAAAGGGGCTAAAATCCCTCAAAGGAGCTTAAAATCCCCAAAGGAGCTAATAATTGGGTGAAAGGGGCTTAAATCCCAAAAAAGGGGCTAAAGCCTTGACCAAGGGCTTAAAACCCTAAACGATCAAGAAAAACTATTAATACAGGGGTGGGGCTCACTCTCAAAACACTCCTTCTTTTCCTATCATTATGTTGCCTGTGTGAGTGCCTTGTGACCCTTTCCTCTCAAGCCATTCACCCCTCTCATCCATTTTCTCCATTGCTCCATTGGCAAAAACCCCATTCCATAGAGAGGTGCTTCCAAAGCTAGGGCATGGTGGCCCATTTCCACAAAGGATGAAGGTATAACCATGTGTTTCTTGTTAGTAGTTTAGTTTTATAGATTGTTTTTACTTACAGGTTTATTTTCTCATAGTTTGCTGCAGGTTCTCCACTGATTACTTGTTACAGGTTTATTTTTCTAGCATTGTCTTACAGGTCTTCCATTAATAGTTTCTTGCAGGGTTTCCATGGCTCAGAGATAACATCTCCTTGTAGGGTTTTTCTTCCACCCATAGGAACCCTACCCTTCTGTCATATAAATGGAAGGTAGTTGTTCTTGCTCGTAGCTAGAGAGAAAGCCCTACTACAACTAGGATGTGGAATTTGTAAAGATATGATACTGGAAGTTGGGTAATTATCCTCATGTTGTGTGGGATAGTTTTCTAGGGTGTTGTAGTCTTGGTTGGGAATCTAAAGATGAATTTAATTGGAACTAATGTAGATATTCTAGTAGAATTCCTCTTTGATTGCAGGAGGATTACTTATTAATTGAGTTTCTTGCTGGTGAGAAACAACTCCTTAATTGGAGAATGGGTGTTATAACACAACTTGTTGGGGGGCGACAGTATTCCTTTGGGGAGGTTTTGCACCGATTTTCTTCTTTTCCTCAAAAATTTGTTGGCACTCTAGAATCAATGGACAAAGTTGGGTATATGGACATCATATTCACCACACATGATGCAAGAAAATTAGCCCATAGATTATTGTTATTTCCTTGATTTGGTGATTTTTTGGCACCATTTTTTAGGTTCTATTTAATGACATTATGATTTGGTTGGTCAGGGAAACTCCCCCCTACCCTTGAGTCTAGTTCCAATATTTTTTTTTCCTTTCCTATTCCCTTGATCTAGTGGATTATGGTCATTTGATGCATTCAACTATTCAAATTGTTGAACTCGTTGAATGGGAGAAGGTTGAACGAATTTCATCCCAACATGTGTTACAGGGTCAGAACCAAAAGGTCCAAGAAAGGAAAAGTATGGGTTTTGAGAGCCTAATCCACCATGGGGGTGGCATGTATAGAAATTGGTTGGACCCATATGTTGGAAAAATTAAGATTGTATGGTCCATACATCATTTGACTAAAAGGTGGATTGGTTCTACTTTGAGGAATGTTGATGGTCGAGGATGAAGGAGGAGCACCATGCAACAAGTCTAGTTCAATAAACCCATATGGGACAAGGGTGTTTTCCTAATGCAAAAATTCCCCACCAATCCCATTGGAAGTGTGTGAGGTGTCGAGGGTGGTTTCATTTGAAGACTAATTATGAGGGGAATCAAGTATGATTATATATAGGTACCTTCATTGGGAATATACCAAATCAAAATGTTGGGCTTTGAGTGTGGCCTCATCTTCAATTTATGGCATGGTGGTCACACTAACTTTAGCGATCATGGGTAGGACTGAATTACGGAACCAATCTAATAAAAATTCGGGCTAGATGTTGACTTTACACAATGTGTGCCACTGATTTCATTCATGGATGTATAAAAATATGTGTGTCTATGTGTTTTACCTAAATTCTATTAGAATCTTCAATACAAGTTCATGCCAAAATAGGAGCTAAAAATAGGTTATAAAGAAAATGGATATGGACTTGAAGGTCGCATGTGTCCCCATTGAGATATTGAAATACCATTTAGTTGTTGTCCCTTTGAGTATCCTCTAAACTAGCCTAATATCAACTATGTCTTTGACTATGTTGTTGGAAGAAAACCACAGGTGAAAAGAATCACATGGTTGGCTAGTCCTATGTTTTCCTTCAAACTTTGGGAATATGTATGAAGGGTAATTTAACCAGCATGCTAGGCCATGTTGGGTCATTTTGGAGAGGGTTATTAATGACATTAGATAAATAAGGGATATTTGAGCTAATAATAAATGGTAATGTGGTTGCAGGAGGTCCTACCACTGTGAGGGGAAAGGGGTACCTTTGCTTTAACACAAGAGGGATCACAATTGGTGTGTGAGGGGTAGTGTTGAGAAATGTATTATTTATCACAAAATATCTAATAAGACATGCATGTATGTTCATATTAGGTGGTGGTTTATTGCATCAAGGACTAGGGAGAGGTGTAGCAAGAACTCCTTTGGTGATGGGAGGAAGGATTTCAATCCTAAAATAATACCAATAAGGTGGTAGGTATTATATGGTTCTCTATGTAAGGGGAAAATATGCAACTAAGAACTAAGTAAAAATTGACATCGGACAAATGAAAAAATATGATAGAATATATAATGTCATATGAAAAATTGGTGCAAGTGTGTATGTCAAAGGAGCATAAATGTATATTTTAAAGTATGTGTTCTCTATTATGTAAGTTTATTTATAATTCAGTGAAATAATGGTCTCATCCTATTTGACTTATCATCCTTTCTCTCAAAATACTAGTTGGATATTCCAATACCTCTCTTTTCAAATGGTCATGAACCCACCAAAGACATCTATTGAAGGTATAAATTAATTAGTTGTAATGATAGGTAATGGGTATATGCTCTAGAAGGTATGGAACCATTTATAATAGCCAACAAAATATGACTCAGGTGAAAATGTATCCTACAAATTACACCTAGTAAAAAATACTAGTTGTTGGCTACTAAGATACTCACCTCAAGTGTGGATAATTGATTCAGCCTCGAATGATCAAGTGTTTCCTTTATAAAGAGTTGGGTGGCTTGATGTGGAATACAAAAACAAACCAACCTTTAGTTTAGTGTCTTTGGGAACCACACCCTCTTATTCGGGTTTGATCATACTTAGTATAGTAGGATTTGAAAGTTCTCTAAAAGTTAACAACTACTAGTGTTTCATATGAAAAACATTGAAGGGAATTATTTGCACGCTTAGAACAATAATCCTAACTTAAACTCTAAATTTTTTTGTGACCTCTTGGCAGAGTAAATTATTTGTAAACTTTGTTTAAGTCATGGTTTGATTTTAAAATTTTCAATCTATATTCAGGTAAGATAAGGGGGGCATTTCAAACCTATAAATAATTTTGATTCCTCAAAATTGTTTTTATGGGTGCAAATTGAAGAGAATACTCAATAATGAGAAGATGTTTTAGGTTTATTAGTGTGTGATTGAAGTGAACAAACACATGTGTGATTGAAAAATGCTTGAAAAATGCTTGAAGTGAATATTTTCAATGGACTTGTAAGAAATTAAAGTAAATATATATGAACATGTATTCTTCGTTACTCCTCTTTATTGAATTATTCAAGAGTGATTGATCTACAAAAGGAAATTTAAAACAACAAATATGTAAAGGGGGGTATTTCACTCTTGTAGTATTTTCTGATTTACCAAGGTCAATTTGTGGGTGCAAGACAAAAGGCATACAAGTATTCCAAGTTTTTTTAGGTCCCTTGTTTGGTTTAAAGGTGGATTTGATCTAAAATTCTTAAAATGAAAGAAATATGCAAGAGGAAAGGTTTTATACTATTACAAGTTAACACAAGTACCTAGACTAATAATTTATTACTACTTGAAAACAATGAATAATTATGACAATATACTCTAATGTAAGCTAGGAGGTTCTTAGTAACCTCCAAGATCAATCACCGGGAAAAATAAAGTTGTGAAAGATAATTCCCCTCCCCCCCTCTTAAACTAAGTGATTGAATTCCTAAGGAAGTAAAAATAATTTATGGTTAATTCTTTAATTCCTTAAGCAATGTACTCAACATCCATGTGGACTGTGATTATGAATCAAATCAAATTGAAAATCTCAAATTCAGTCTTAGTTGTGTATGTTTTTTGGCCTCTTAGTCGCACTATAGTGTGTCTTGAGAGTTAATCCATTGCACGGAAAAGAAGTGAATGTAATATCACTCTAATCCCACATGATATTGTGAGGTCGATATTACAATTACCATAAGGGAGATTCATTTGGGAGAAACCAAATATAAATTGCATGGCAATGTGACTATTGAAGAAACATATGTAGCGTTTCACATGGAACATACAATAGGATTCGTACAACCTTAGTATTTCTATTATAAGAAAAATGGCTCAAGGGTGAGCAATTCATCCTCCCCTTGTAGGTTGCAAACAAGGAAACTGATTAAGTGAATGATCAATAAGTCGAATAAACAATGTTGAAGATATTAAATGAGTAACAACATGTATAAAGAATACTTGGAAGATAAAACTTGCACAAATGACATTAAAACACAACAAGGGAATGAGATTTAACCAAATGTTCATGTCCAATGGAACTATATGTATAAATACTAGTTGGAAGATAAAACTAGCATAAATGGAATAAAAACGTAATAAGGAAATGAGCTTCAACCAAATGTTTAAATGTCCAATGAAAAAACTTGAATAAAATAGTGTCACCTATGATCATTTTGCTTGCGAATGGTATCCTACACTCCCTTTGGTAGGGTGTTTTGATCTCTCTCAAATTGGTTTCTAATTAACTTGGAATGATGAAGGGAAAATACTTGCTTCTTGAGGAAGAAGCTAAGTGATATTGAGCTTGAAATGCCAATGGATGGAGAGAATGAGGATGAAACATGATTATCTCATACTAGTTCTTCCATGATAAATTTTCTCTTGATTTATCCTTATGAAATGCATTCCCATGGCTTCATTTTATAGCCCAAGTGGTGGTCCTAAAACAACTAGTTCTACATGTGAATGCTCCCTCTCATGAAGTGGCCTTATGGTACATGTATGGGGATATTAAATTCTTAATTATGTTAAGGAGGAAAATTTGATTTCCTTGGATCCAAAATGTGGTTTCAAAGCCTTAAATGCACCACAAAATATAATGTTCTACGTGATGGAATATCCACTTGGATTTTTTTTTTTCCATAGGATTTCACAGAGGTTTCCTTTTAGAAAGCCACATAGTTGGACCAAAGTTTGATTTTATAACTCCCCCTTGATTCACATGTTTTTTTTGAAGAATAATATTTATCCTTTTCATTTTATATGTCGATGATGTATTTTTGCAATATTCATTGAAATGTCAGCAATATAGGTGATAACAAACACCAAAACATTCATCGCATGTATACAATCATGCCCTATGAGCATGTTATAATCCATTGCACTAGTAATGATAGAAATAATTAACATAATAGTCTTACTATATATATCAAAGGAGATATTAGGTAAGATCCCTACAGGATAATTGAGTCTACCATCAAAGGCTCATAACCAAGTTGTTGATGGAATGAGAGGGGAAGGGAGAGGGGAAGGAACTAAGTGTTTCCAGGGTAAATAGGACATAGAACATGGGGATTCTCCATAATATACAATACATCAATGAAATGTTAAAGTTTTCAAAGTGATCCATATTTGAAATGGGGTAGAATATGGGGTAAGATTCTAGATAATCTTGTCTCAATCAACTATGATGTCCTGTCATGGGTGTTGGTAAAACTTTCAATTTTCCTTATAAAGATATGGTTTAGAGAATAACACGGTGGCACTATAGGTGGAATGGGTGCCCCCTAATCTATAGTAATGTGTCTCATCCATGAAGTATATATGGTGGGGGAATTTTTTACTCTTTTGAGGGGTATGCTCCAAGGTTGAGGTTTGTTGAATCTCACATAGTGAAACATTGGGTTGATGTTGAGAAGGTGGGTAGTGTGAGGTAGTAGGATAAGTACCATTGGATGTATTTCACTTTTATGCTCTAAATGTGCTTCCTAGATTGATTAAGTGTGATATTAGGGAATTAATGGAGTGAGTGTTCATAAATCTTACAAATGAGAAAAGGGTAATTAATCCAAGTAGAAATGGTATGTTTATGATTGGTTTGACTACATTTATGGTTAGAATTATGGGTTCCCCTAAAATTACTGGTATTGTCCCCATGTAATGGAAACTTATAGATTTCAGTATTCCTTTAATCCCTTTGACTTTGATTGGGGGGGATTTTGGATAAATTAGAAAGAAGAGGATTGTTAAGAATTATCATGTGGGACTACACAAAATGCTTTCTAGTGTCACCCATGAGGACTGTTCCAGGATCAAGGTTAGGTGTTCATGTTGTCCAAAACATTTTATTATGTTATGGTTCTAAGATTCATGTTTTGAAAGGAAAAAGTGATTAAGAGGTGAACAATGTGTGTGATTGAAGCAAAGATACAAAACAATCAAGCATTCCATAGAAAATAAAATGATGCTCTACCTTATGGAAGATATTCTCTCTCACACAAAAAGGAACAATTATTCCAAGTGTTTCTCGACTAAAATATCATGCTAAAAATCATGAGAAACAAGAATAAAAATTGCAAAAAGTGATTCCAAGCACTCATTGCAAGTGAGAAATGAAGTTCACTTTAGCGAGTGAATGAAGATGTGAGAAAAAATTATATTTGTAATCCACTCGGTGATGAAATATATAGAAACATACAAAAATACATATCATTTCCCCCCTCACTTGTGAGATACACCAAGGTTAATCTCCCTAATAGAATGGTTACTAGGATACCTTCTTCATAAGTGTGTACTATAGGTTTCCTAGACCTTCCACCAAAATCCATAATGCACAGGATATTCAGTATTGAGAGGGAAAAGTGACCCAAATAGGCCTCCAATATCATTCTTGGCATGTACCACCTTGAAAGGACGAGCCTATCATTAAATTCATCATAACCATGTCAATCATAAAAGGATTTTAGATCCGTAGATGGGAAGCAACGATGTTTTAGATGTAAATTAACTATAGAAAATTGTTTGGATGCATATTCCTACATACTTAACCTAACTATCAATTTATTTTGGTCCCCAAATGGGGTTAAATTGGTTCAAGTTAAGAAAAAAATTTAATTCTTAGCTTGCTGGCATGAACCAATCATGAGTTTTAGGTGTGATATGTGTGAAAATGGAAATAATCAACTTAAGAACTTTTAAAGTAAAATGAAATGTTGAAAACAAATGAAAGGAAATACAATTTAAAAATCTAATTCAGTGAAGGACTATTGCAAAGTCACTCAAATCCTAGGGGTTAGATTAAATAAGTAAAATAATTCAAAATGAATGATGTGAAGATGTAGGAAGAAACAATTAATGATAAAGAGGTAGTTCTATCTATTATGTGATAAACTAAATTTTTGAATATAAATATTTCAATGAACTACTCTATCAAATCTAATAATGCCACCTAACAAGTAATCAAACCACAAACAATAACAAATTAAGACTCCATGGGGGATTATTTTTCACATACAAGAAGTGAAAAAGGAGAGGAAGAACATACAGAGTTTTGTGAAGGTGCTAAAGGTCCCCAAATAAACCCCAAACATAGCTAAAATATAACATAATTTTACCTTAAAAAAATGAAAATATCTAGAAGGAGGTCGAACACTTGTTGGGAAGAATATCTGCACTAATCCAATGCAAAATGTAGTCCTAGGAGCTACACGATGCCATAAAATAGTGAAATTTCAAATTTTTCTTGGAATGTGTCCTAAAAATAAGGGTTCATAAGATGGGGGATAGAACTACATAATACCTACAAGAGAAGAAAAAATAATGTAGAGTTAGAAACGAGAGTAAGAATAACATAAACAAAACTGGGAAGAAGGTATGGATCGATCTCTGCAATGAAGTCAACAATCTGTTGGTACATTTCTGTAGAAAAATTTAGCCAAAATCCTAATCTAAGGGATGAAACTTAGACAATAGTCAATATTAGAATAATATGAACTAATGATTGTCAATCAATGTAAAGAATCCAAAGGCTAATGTTAATCCACTAATAAAAATTTCTAGAAAAAGGATTTCAAATAATAATGAATGCCATTACATTGATATTTATCAATGAATAAGGAAATATTACATTGCACACACCTTATACTAGCTTGATGGAGTGAATGTGGTCTTCGAGCAACTCCATTGGGAGGGTACCTTGCTTCATTGAATTATTTTGGTTCATTTTCTTAGTTTATGGAAGAGATGTGAGAGATAGGAAGGAATGGTCTTCAAATCTCTCATAAGGTTGGCTGCATAACTCTAATCAGTAATAGAGAAATGGAATTGATCATGCAAGATGGATAATTGATCCAATGAAGAATACAATAAGTAGGGATAGAATGAATGGGGATGAATAATGTGACCTGTAAACTTTTGTTATAGACTTAAATGAGAAAATAAAAAGAATGCTATCTTTCTTTGAGTTCAATTTAGGTGAAAATATTGTCTTTTGTGGATTATTAGTAATCCTCATATTTTCATCACTAAATTGATGATTTTTTTATTTCTAGTTTTTTGCAAAAGTCATCAAAAGCCTTGATTTTTGGAGGAAAATATTGAACTTTACAAATATGGTGATGAGATGGTTAGCATATTTTTATAGATATTTTTCTACACTTGGAATACACATAATTCCATGGTTATCTATATTGGTCCAGATCAAGATGTATGACCAAAATTTGTGCTAGCATTAGGAGGTCCAACTTTACTAGAAAGAGATCTCAACCTAATAGTCAATTTTGTTGAATGGTTTCCAGTTTTGCTGAGAGAGGTCACATAATTAGATGGAGGTACCAATGATTATGGTTTATGCATGTGGTTATGATGTATTATCATGATGAAAGGCTCTATTAGTATAAGGGATCAAAATAATACTGATAATAAGCACATCAGTGCTCCTCTTTGTTGGGGGCACACCGATGCTTATATTTAAGGTGTGAGAACACTAATACGCCAATAGGGTGTGAGAGCACCAGTTCTCCTCTTTATGTATGGTTGCACTAGTTCCCATAATATGTCGAAGCTCCAAGTAAAAATTCTTATTTAAAATATATAAAAAATAAAAAGTGATAAAAACCTAAAGATGACTCTTAAAAATAGTAAATGTGTGGGTTTATTTCATTTCTTCATTTCACATAAGGAGGTGATTCTACATCAAAATTCAATACAAATAGACATGAATGTACGGAAATATAAATATTAATGGCTCAAAGTAATATTTTGTTTTCTCTCTTAATGATTTTATTTGTTTTTTCTTTCGATTTATCACTATTGTTCCTCACTTTTTTCACTATATTTTTTATTTTTTGTGTGGTTTTCAAGATTTTTCCTCTATTGGTAAGTTAATGGTGGATTTATTTTAAATATTTACATCAACATATATTTATAACTACTAAGAGGGAATTTCAACCATTACTTTTTCTTAGTATTTCTCATTGTTTATTAGTTTTTTTTCTGTTCTTTCTTTTCTTCTTATTCTTTTAAATGTTTTAGGGTCTTCTCTTTATTTGCAAGATAATGGTGGATTTGATTTAGTATTTTAAATCAATGAATATGGATAGAAAATGAGGGAATGAAAAACCTCTTTTTTGGAATGGATATGTTTCCAAAGGGGTTTTCACCTCCCTTTCTTTGGAAGATCACAAGTTTGTTCAACCTATGTGGTACTCTACTCCATGTTTTTAGAGAATTGTGATACCCTTTTTTCTAGAACCACTAATGATCTATTATTTTTTGGAGAACCAAAGCTACTAGTACCCTTCTTTGGTCTGAGAAAACCAATTTTCCACTTTGGGAATACTACTTCTAGTGGATGATTGGTTCTGGATAGTTCTTATCATACATTTTCCCCGTAACAATTGATTTGTTTTGTAATTGCAATATATCAGCTTATTAAGTGGTTTGACACAGACTAAGGTTCTGTTTGGGTGGTTTCTGATAAAGTATTGTAACTTCCATACGTATTTATTGTATTCCTCCTCCAGGAGATAACTTTGGTCATCTAAGAGTCATTCAAATAATCAATGTAAACCTATGGATGTAAGTCGGGTCAATAGTACCCAAGTGTCATTACAATAAATATTATTTTTGGTGTCTTACTAGACAAGTTAGGCATTATAAGTTCTAGGTAAAGAAAGAGACAAATATAAATAGGGAGGCACCCCCTTCATTTGTACACACTCACTCAAGCAAGTTTGCAAGAGATAGAAGAAGAAGTGCACCAGAAAGAAGAGATAAGTAGTTGTATTGGGTCTTACGCTACTCTGGTTGAGTTCTAAACTGAAGCATTTTTGCGGGATTTTCTATCTTGTGATTTCCCCAAGGAAAATATTTGTGTTCTTTGTGTTACTGTTCTTGTTTTTCTTTCAATGATCCTACTATTGTACATTGTTTTAGAATATCATCTAAGAAATTAAGAAAACTTAAAATGGTATGAGAGTCACCCTGAAAGGAGACACTACACAACTAGGGTTTGTCATTCTGAACAAATCCATAGAAAGATCAACCAAAAAAGAGGGCTCACTCAACTCACCCTATAAAGGCGCATATTTCTATGAATACTTAACTGAATTCCAAGAAGTTTCAGTTTTGGACTAGACGTTGCTGCCTCGAAGAACTAGGGCTTCCATTTTCCTAAGACTCCATCATTAATCTCAAAAAAAGAAAGATACAATTTATCTCTCCTTGGGAAGGTGCATATTTTGCATCAGTCATCCCTACCAATGATCCCAACTGGAAAATTATGGTTTCTTCATCAAACCCTAGGTCATCCCGAAGAAGGTCATCTAGGAGCTATATTCATCAAGTAAGTATTACTTCCTCTAATTCCATTTGAAGTTCTCATTCTATTAAAATATGACAAAGAGTACCAAGCTATATGAGAATCTTGAGGGTGTTGAAAAATTCATAGCATGGAAGTATCATATCATGCTCATCCTAAAAGAAAATGATCTAGAAGTATTTATAAAGGATGAAGTTACAGAACCAGAAGAAGATGAAGCTAAGGCCAAATAATAGAAAATGTCAAGGGTTTAAGAATTTCAAGAAATACTTCTCAAATTATGAAGGATTCACTTGTCATAAGATGGGACACATTTATATAAAATGGCCCATGAAGGAAGAATGAGTCAAGAAGAAGAACAAAATATTTCAGGCCCATGTTGTTGAAGACAATGATCAATAAGATAAGGAAAGAGATGACAAAAATTAATATTCCTATGAATAATATGTCTTGATATCTACACTCATAGGATTAGTCTCACCAGAGAATGTCACCCGGTTAGTAGATAGTGGTGCCTCCAAGCACATGACATGTTACAAGGAATCACTAGCATGTATTGTTGTCAAACCCCAAAATTTTTGAAAAAATTTAAAACTTTTAAAATAGCATATAATTGTATTAAGTGCAGTCATTAACTGGTTAATTAATTTATACTTCCAGTATTGTAACTGAATGATATTTTGATTATACCTCACTTTAAAGAGTAGTTTCTTTTCAGTTACTTAATGTTTTTCTGTTTGTGACATAAGGTGGGTTTGTCATGAAAAGATGGGGCTTACTAAGTGTTGAGCTAACGCATAAAGTTCCTTCTGTTCTTACAGATGACAAGTAATGTTCGAGTTGCTGCTAACATATCTTTAAAGTAATACTTCTCAATTTGTTGTACCAAAACATTCAATAAAAAAATTAAATGCATACTAGCTAGTTAATCAAGCTTTTGAAGGTAAAGTTTTTCCTATTACTCTCCTTAAGATTTTCTATGGAGTACTGGATCATTTATAAATTTACTGAAATGCAACCATGGAAATAAATAATATTCATTATCTAGCACAGTAAGTATAATTGGATTACCATAATCAGGCCTACTTTTATTTATCTGTTGTTACTGCATCAAGCCGAGTTTCCAATTCATAAATGTTTTAATTTGTAAAAACCAGGTTTACTATTTGGTATAAGTCTTCTAGTACATTTTAAGAGTTTGCATTAAATGGAAACTACCTCTATCTCCAAAGACAACAAAGGAATAAAAATTATAGGCATCTTTAGAGTTAGTTCTAGATGATCATAATTTAAACTTATTATGAGTTTCCAAACTATACTATTAGTAAGGATGGTGATAGTAATTTATATAAACTGCTAGTTATACATTCACTTACCATACCTTGTAAATCTTTAAGTATGAAAGACAAAAAAAGCCTAATAGTTATCATAAAGAATCTAAGACTATTAGAGATTGTTATTGCATTGGTAATAATATATGAACGTGGATTAGAGTAAACTTCCCCAAT
>LPNX010081575.1:370871-381192 GCA_001517045.1 Pseudotsuga menziesii | reverse complement strand
ACTTAATCTTGATCGATTGCTTATAATACATGGTTTTTAATATATATATGGCAAAGCTTTAATATATACAAAGCAAGGTGTAACAACATCGTTCTAACACCGAGGTTGTTCAATGTATATAATGCACAGGTTAATATGGAACTAGCATAGTCTTGAAGTTTATATTGCATAACTTATTATAGATAATGCATAGTATTTACATGCATTGCTTCTAACATTGTCATTGTGAAATTATAACGCAGGTTAAAACATAGGGTAGCGACCATAAGGGATATCCATACAAAGAAATGTTTGGAAAACAAATGATTGGCAATGTTCATCGTGGAACTTTAGACTTTGACCCACTCGCATGCAGAGTATTATTGTATTGACGTGGTCACTCCTTGGCCATGCATTGGCGCTATATAATTTTGACTTAACCCTAAAATTTGCCATTCTTCCTTTGTTCTCGGGCCTTTGGCCACCGCTCTGCAAACCCTTCTTGACCAGGTTATTGTTGTTTTGTCTGCCATTGGACCTCCGGTTGCTTCAGCTCTTCGTGAGCTCTGCTACTGCATTGTAAGGGGGTTGGAGTGTTATAAAATTGATGCTTTCCTCTGTAAAATATGCCGTTTGGCTTGGCTCGATTGGGTTACAGTTCTACCCCTCTCTGCTCCCGCGAGTGTGATTGTCCCTTCCACAATGTGTGGCTTGTACTCCCTCTTGGCTGTGTGATAGTTGATGGAGAGAACGTTGCTGTTGTAGGGTTACCTTCTTCATCGATTCGCAGGGTTTTCTTTTGCTGTTAGAAGTTGAGCGAAAATATCTTCAAACTGTTTGCCATCGATTGGAAAGCTCCTTGTTTGAACTGGCCGTAGCGTTCACTGTGAGGGTTTATCAACCTACAAGGTAACTACTATCTTATTTTCTTAAATGTTACAGTAATATACACATGCTATTAAATATCTTTTATATTTGAACAAACGCTAACACTCGGCTGTCTAAAGGATAATGCAGGTGTACCTGCTACTTCTCTTGGCTTGTAGAGAAATGAAGGTTACGGCACTATGGCCATGGTAAGCCTTGGTCTCTCCATGGCTTGTTCACCTTGTGTGAGTCTTTATAGGAATGCGATGGTTTCGTTGTTTCGACTCTGTTTAACCTTCAGGGTTTTTGTTAGTTTTTAATATTATGCATCAGGGTTTATACCCTAGCTCTTATGCAGAGCCTTCCGACTTGACCGAGAGTATAAAACCTTGCTTGTAATTATTATGATGAATTATGAAGCTGAACAGGTTGTAAGTTCCTTCATTTTTACTATCTTTTTAAAGATGGAACAGGCTATAAGCCATTGTATAGTTATGCTGTGGGTTTAACTCGATACCAGTTTTTTTTTTATTGAAAGTTAATACTATTGTGTATTTTGTATAGATTGGGTATTTTTCTTCGGTTATTAAACCTGTGACTGGTTCTGAAATCTTCTCCTGCATTCTTTACTGGTTTAAAACTATAGTAGTACAAAAGTTTAATTTTTAATCTTATGAATGTGACTATGAGTAAAATTACTGTTAAAATTATCATTAATTGATTTACTTGTAAATAAAGTAGAATTTTATAGGGTTTAACCCTAATTCCACAATTAAGATTAAGTTCAATTTATAGAATAAAAGGAGTATAAACTCTGTCTGTTTCTGTGAATAAAATAAATGGTTTATAATATAAAGATTAAGCTCGTTGTTCAAGCATTATACTAATTCTCTGTTTACCTTTGCGTTTTTAAGATAACAGCTTGGCTTTTTAAAAGAAGAACAGAATCATTATGCTGTTGATATACTCTTTATAAAAATTACTGTAGGGTTATATTCTTGATTTGCTATTTATATAATATAATATATAGGGTGTATACCCTTACCACAGTTATAGCTGTTAGTATTACCTTCAACTTATTATAAATGAGATTTATTGTTATGTTTTTCTGTACTAATTTCTACCTTAACTTCTATTTATTAGAAAGTTATAAAAGTAAGGTGCATACTTTTCAATTTATATAAGCATGTTGTATTCTTATTATATTTTATAATCGTTTCCAAGTACTAATAAATCATTTTATAATACATAGAGTGAAATTAGTTTATTCATAAACTTTATTTAATTATACATTGAGTATAAATAATCTAGGTTTGTATTTGTAATAATAAGATATTATTGTAAGTATTATTGTTATACTGTAAGTAAGATAAATACATTATTAGTAAAGCAACAATGATGTTACTTCTAATGTTTTTATAATTATTATTATTGTTATTATCCAATGTATGGTTTATTTATTTAATTATAAAGACTGTGTATAATCTCATAGTATTTATATAGTATTTAATATTTGTTTTAAGTTTATATATATAAAACTCTTGTGTATACAGTCATATTCCTTAATCATATAAGAAAATATAAAACAGTTTATAATCTGTTTAAGCTTTAGCTGTATATACAAGAAGATTCAGTAATTATATGACTACATTCTTAACCTACATGCAGACTAACAATACTAGTTTTTAACTGTAAAATCAAACCAATAGGTAAATTACATCCTAATGTCAACATTGTCTCTTTCCACAGTTAGATTCTTGCAAACTAGAAGGTAACAGTTATAAGCTTTTAACAGCAGCATTACCTAGTCTATCTTTTCTTTATTACAGCTAGCATTTACTAGAAACAAGGATACAGTATCATGAAGTAGTTTTAAAGACTGTAAACAAAACAACTTAGGAAATTTATGAAATGCTTGTAAATAATTAAAGTATTTAAATAGGTAACTCGGTTCAGAAGAATTCTTCTTCACAATACCGAGATACTGTGCTGGAGTACGGTCTGGTGATACCAGATGTGGAAAAACACAGTAACTGCTAACATATTTAAGTATTGATATTCTGCAATACTAACTTCATTAATTAATCAACTCCTCAGACATATAAAATAAAGATAACATGCATCCATTCATACTCAATAATCATAAAGAAATAAGAGACAGAACCTGTTTAAGCTGTGGGCAACAACAGCAATGGGAGGCCGTTCCTCCCTACCAACTCCTGGAGAGCGCTCAGACAGCGACTTCTCAGAACCCCCGAGCTTGCACTGGTCTCCCTGGCTCAAACTAGGTGTAGCAATATCAGATACCAGTCGTCAAACTCAGTATGAATCCTGAACTTATCAGCAAGTTCTCCCAGCTAAAAGATATAAATAAAATCAAGTTACTGCAGCAATCCACTCAGAACACTTCCTTACTGTTTTTCCCTCTTTCCTCAATGAAATTCCTGAATAACATTCTCCTGAATGAATTCTCTTTGGAATAAAATCTGAGCAGCCCCAGCTCTCTTCATTGAGTACTTTTAAAAGATTGCCTAGGTCTTTGTTGCGTTAACTGTCATTTAATGAGCCACCTGCTCTGATTCCACTTTCTTGGGGAATCATGACCCCAAATATAGGGAAGTTGCCACCTGCAACTTAGGAAGTGTTTGAGGATGCTGCCACTTGTCTTTTGCCTTTCCACCTAGTTCCATCCACCGGTTTGACCAGTAACCTCTTTTAACAGCTCTCCCATGCTGTTGTCTCCATAATTTATTTATTAATAATAAAACATTCTGAATTACACTCCATTACTGTTGACTCTGCTGAGTCATCAATCCCTACTTAGGATTAAATTTAACATAATGTCTCAGAAATATAATAAAACAAATTACAAAATTTTACAAAATTTGGGTATGTGACATACACACCCCCTTAAAATGTAACATCGTCCTCGATGTTACTTATTCTTCTTCCTCAGAAACCTCCTGGAACAGATTCGGGTATGCTTCCCGCATCTTACTTTCCAGTTCACAAGTAGCTTCTTTAGGACTAAGGTGCTTCCATTGCACCTTCACCTGTCCAATTGTGCGGTACCACAGAGTAATTTCCCTCTTCCTGAGGATACAATCCGGTTCCACCAAAACTTCCCCTTCTGGTTCTACCTGTACAACGTTCCAATAAATCACATGAGTAGCATCATGAACATACTTTTTCAGAACAGAAATATGAAAAACATTGTGTACTTTTAAATTAGGTGGTAACGCTAGCTGATATGCTATTTGACCAACTCTAGATAAAATCTCAAACGGACCACAGTAATGTGGCGCTAATTTTGCACAACTCCCCAATCTTAGGGAGCTCTTCTTTTGTCTTACCTTTATGAACACATAATCACCCACCTGGAACTCTTTAGGAGTTCTTTTCAAATCTGCTTGGCTCTTTTGCCGATCCTGGGCAAGCTTCAAGTTCTCCTGCACTTGTTTTACAATCTGTTCCATTTCTTTTAATAATTTGGGTCCCAACACTAATCTATATACTGGATTATTCCAGGAGATAGGAGTGTTACATTTACGCCCATACAGAATTTCAAAAGGACTGAACTTAGCTGATGATTGATAGTTGTTATTGTATGCAAATTCTGCTAAATGCAAGTAATCCTCCCACTTACCTGGCTGATCCTTGACGTACATTCTTAACAGATCCTCCAACACCTGATTAACTCTTTCAGTCTGTCCGTCCATCTGAGGATGGAAAGAGGTGTTGAAATTCAGTGTTGTGTTTAATCCTTTAAACAAGGATTTCCAGAAATTCCCTGTGAATTTAGGATCCCTGTGTGAAATAATAATCTTCGATACACCATGTAGCTGAAAAATCTGTTTTAAGAAAATGTCTGCCATATTTGCAGCCTTAAAAGTGGTTTTAATAGGAATAAAATGTGCTGCTTTACTTAATTTATCCACTAACACCATAATTGA
This sequence comes from Pseudotsuga menziesii, assembly GCA_001517045.1. Classification (NCBI taxonomy): domain Eukaryota; kingdom Viridiplantae; phylum Streptophyta; class Pinopsida; order Pinales; family Pinaceae; genus Pseudotsuga; species Pseudotsuga menziesii. The sequence goes on along the minus strand of LPNX010081575.1, from coordinate 376,393 downwards.
ATCATTCTGATTTTGATTTCTGGGTAATCTAGTAATGAAATCTAAGCTGATTATTTCTCATTTCCAACTAGGAATAGGCAAAGGTTGCAATAACCCGGCTGGATGTTGATGTTCTGTCTTCACTTGTTGACAGTCCAAACACCTAGCTATATACTCAACTATTTCAGATTTCATATTAGGCCAGAAATAATCTTTTCTCAACATAGTGACAGTCTTCTGGTAGCCTGGATGCCCTGAGTAAGGGGTTTTATGCACTTCATCCAGAATCAGTAATTTAAATTTAGACACATTTGGCACATACAGTCTGTCCTTAAACAATAAAAATCCATCTTTATTTAGACTATAACCCTTAATTAAACTTTCTGTGGGTTTTTCTTTAGCTGTAGCTTGTAATTTTTGGTAAATTTAATCCAATTTTATCCCTTCAGTTAGCTGTTCATTTAAATTAGAATTATAAGTACTGATTGTTGTTGTAAAATTTAGCTTTTCATTTCTCCTCAAAGCATCAGCTACTTTATTTTATTTTCCTTTTATGTGTTGAATTTCGAAATCGTATTCACTTAGGAAGGTTAGCCATCTTGCTTTCTTTGCATTTAAGTTAGGCAGATCAAAAAGGTATTTTAAACACTTATTATCAGTCACTAAAGTAAACTTTCTGCCTATTAAGTGGTGTCGCCACATTTTTAAGGCATGAATAACATCATCCAGCTCTAAATCATACGTGGCATAATTCTTTTCATGGATCTTTAGCTTCCTGGACTCATAGGCAATGACATGCCCATCCTAAGTCAGTACTCCGCCTAAACCGTCATTACAAGCATCGGTGCAAACCAAGAAATCCTTATTGGGATCCGCTATTCTTAGAATAGGCGCAGTTGTTAATAAAGTTTTTAGTTTCTTAAAGCTTTCTTCGCATTTTAAGTTTTCAATCGAATTTCTTGCCTTTCCTTTGCAAGGAAGTGATTGGGTTGGCTATTTTTGAAAAGCATTTTATGAACCTCCGGTAATAACTGGTAATTCCCATGAAAGACTTAACATCTGTTACGTCTTTTGGTACTGGCCACTCTTCAATTTCCCTGATCTTTTCAGGATCAACTAAAGTCCCTTCTTTATTCACCATGTGACCTAAGTACTGGATTTCATCCCTGAAGAAATCACACTTACTGAACTTCGCAAAGAGATGTTGCTCTCGCAGTTCCTGTAAGACTATCCGTAAATGTTCCTTATGTTCCTCTTCATTTTTAGAATAGATTAAAATGTCATCAATGAATACAACAACAAATTTATCTAAATATTTATGCATTATGTTATTCATTAGACACATAAAGACGGCTGAGGCATTAGTAAGCCCGAATGGAATTAGGACAAATTCATAATGTCCATACCTAGTTCTGAAAGCTGTCTTGAATATGTCCTCTTCTTTGATTCTCACCTGATGATAGCCTGATCTTAGGTCTATCTTAGAGAACACCGTAGCTCCATGTAGCTGATCAAACAGATCATCTATGCGGGGCAACGGATATCTATTTTTAATTGTCATTTTATTTAGTTGACGGTAATCTATGCATAGTTGCATAGTTGCATAGTTCCGTCCTTATTTTTGAAAAAATTACTGGTGCTCCCCAAGGGGACACACTAGGACGAATATATTTCTTATCGATTAATTCCTTTAACTATGATTTTAATTCATTCAATTCCAGAATATTCATATCGTACGGAGCCTTCAAGCTAGGTACATCACCTGGTACTAGCTCTATTGTGAAATCCAGTTCCCTCCTAGGAGGTAATCCTGGAATTTCCTCGAGAAAAACATCAATAAATTCATTTAACACAGGAATATCCTCTATTTTTATTTTATATTTTTCAGATTTACTCACCTCATCTGTAATAGTTAGAGCATAGGCTTTACACCCTTTCCTAACTGCTCTTTTGAGCTGTAAGGCAGAAATCTGCCTAATTACAGTTTTCCTAGGAATACCTTTAACTATTACAGGCTGATCATTATTATTTACACATGTAAACGTTTTATCAAAACAGTTTAAAACTACCCTATGTTGTTCTAACCAGTCCATACCTATAAGTATGTCATACGAGCCAAGTGGCAGAACATTTAATTTAACAGAAGTTTTAAAATCATTCATATCTAAAGTACATTCCTTAACATAACAGTTTACCTTCCTTTTTGCCCCTGTGGCTAGTTGAACTGGCCAAGAGTTATCAAACTTTTCAACAGTCAGATTACACTTTTCTACTATTTGTGGTGAAATATAACTAAGACTTGCACCTGGATCTATTAGAATAGTTACAGGGGTTTTGTTAACCATACCTTCTACTTCCACCATGGAAGTTTGATAATTAGCTTGATGATTCTCCAACACTGCATTGATTCGGGGCATGGTCCTTGCAAAGTCTCCAATAGTCATTTCATATTGTATTGTATGAATATTGTTGTTTGGCTTCTTTTGATTTAGGCAAACTGAAGCATAGTGTGGGCCATTGCACTCCCAACACTTAACAGGTTCCTTCCTTTCGAAATTCTTAGTGAAATTTCCATGATTGTTAGAAACCTCATTGCTGCCCTTGAAGTTATTGGAATTATTTGAAGCACCATTTTTGTTTCCCTGGAAGTTCTTACCATTAGAATGGTTTCTGTTCTTGTTATTCCTGAAATTTTTCTCAGGTACAAACTCTTTTTTCTTGAATTCGGACTGATTACCATTCTTTTTAGCCTTCCAATTGGCTATTCCTTCCTTCTTTTTGTTCTGTTCAAAACAGGAATTAGCTTTTCGCATGGCTTCTTCCAGATTTTTGGGGTTATCATATTCAATTCTGTCCTTTATATGGTATGGCAGGCAGCTAAGGAACCGTTGTACTTTAGGTTTCTCATCAACTAAATACGGCACATACCTTAGCAGACTTAAGAACTTGCTGTTTAAGTCTTTCATAGTCATGGACCCAAGCTTTAACTCATAAAACTCCTTGGCCCTTTCTTCATAGTATTGTTCAGACAGAAACTTCTTCTTGAAGTACCTTTTAAAGGTACTCCAATTGACCTCTTTTTCTTTAATCCCCTTAACCCTCTTCAAATCTTACCACCATATATCTGCCTTTCCAGAAAGGTTATAGATGGCCATTCTCGCCTTCAGCTGATTTGAATAATTATAAATCTGAAAATATTTTCTCACCCCGGATAACCAGGATTCTGCCTCTTCTCCTTTTTTAGTTTCTCCATTGAAGGTTGGGGGTTTTATTTTCTTGAACTCCCCAAAAATATCTTCATAAGGCCTGTACTTTTTCTTCCTTTTATACAACTCGGCCTCACTACTGTCACTAGTAGTGTAATAGCTATGTTGTTCCTTACTTCCTTCTAATGATGAACTGCTATCAGTTTTAGCTAGTTTCATCTTTTTGGACCCTTTTTGATGGCTATCTTCTTCAAATTCAGACCTTCTATTTTTCCCTTCAGTCTGAAAATTCTCTATCAGAATTTGATTTAACTCCTCTTGAGTCTTCAGAATTCTTTCATTATCCTTTTTGACTGATTCTATTTCAGTCTTTAAACTCTTTATGGTCTACATCAACTTTGAGGAGTGAGCAGTTACCTCCTCAATCACAGGTTCTCTGGACATCTGTCTGGTCTCAGTGTTTGGAGATTCCTCCTTAGAATATTCTCCTAAGTTCTCCATACCTGCCTATTAGATTCAAAAAAAATAATTTTCTTCCTTTCACATAAAACAAAATATAGGTTAGTATATTATTTTTACTGTTCTGCGGAAACTAATCGGGCCACATCAAGGCCTAGTGTTTGAACCATGCTCTGATACCACATGTCAAACCCCAAAATTTTCGAAAAAATTTAAAACTTTTAAAATAGCATATAGTTGTATTAAGTGCAGTCATTAACTGGTTAATTAGTTTATGCTTCTAGTATTGTAACTGAATGATTTTTTATTATACCTCACTTTAAAGAGTAGTTTCTTTTCAGTTACTGAATGTTTTTCTATTTGTGACATAAGGTGGGTTTGTCGTGAAAAGATGGGGCTTACTTAGCGTTGAGATAACGCATAAAGTTCCTTCTGTTCTTACAGATGACAGGTAATGTTCGAGTTGCTGCTAACATATCTTTAAAGTAATACTTCTCAATTTGTTGTACCAAAACATTCAGTAAAAAAATTAAATGCATACTAGCCAGTTTATCGAGCTTTTGAAGGTAAATTCTTTCCTATTACTCTCCTTAAGATTTTCTATGGAGTACTGGATCATTTATAAATTTACTGAAATGCAACCATGGAAGTAAATAATATTCGTTATCTAGCACAGTAAGTATAATTGGATTACCATAATCAGGCCTACTTCTATTTATCTGCTGTTACTGCATCAAGCCGAGTTTCCAATTCAGAAATGTTTTGATTTGTAAAAACCAGGTTTACTGTTTGGTATAAGTCTTCTAGTACATTTTAAGAGTTTGCATTAAATGGAAACTACCTCTATCTCCAAAGACAACAAAGGAATAAAAATTATAGGCATCTTTAGAGTTAGTTCTAGATGATCATAATTTAAACTTATTATGAGTTTCCAAACTATACTATTAGTAAGGATGGTGATAGTAATTTATATAAACTGCTAGTTATACATTCACTTACCATACCTTGTAAATCTTTAAGTATGAAAGACAACAAAAGCCTAATAGTTATCATAAAGAATCTAATACTATTAGCGATTGTTATTACATTGGTAATAATATATGAACGTGGATTAGAGTAAACTTCTCCAATTTTGTAGATTATAAAGCTTGAATCCTACAAGTTAAAGTCACTTAAGAAAGAATAACAAGTCTTATACCATCTATGCAAATCTATAACAATTGGTACTAAGTAGTAGATTTGTAGATAACTATACCTAGCCTCACTTGAGACTAGGGTAAATAGTATTAAAGTGGTGAGTTTAACGAATAGTTTATAACTTAACATTATGTTCATATTATTATAACCTTTATAATAGACATCAAATCTTCTAAGTCTAAAATTCCTCAAGACTTAATCTTGATCGATTGCTTATAATACATGGTTTTTAATATATATATGGCAAAGCTTTAATATATACAAAGCAAGGTGTAACAACATCGTTCTAACACAGAGGTTGTTCAATGTATATAATGCACAGGTTAATATGGAACTAGCATAGTCTTGAAGTTTATATTGCATAAGGGTGATTCCATGAAGATGGGTAACACTTTTTGGCCAAATTTGGCGATGAAAACCTGATTTTTTACTCATGTGCTAGATAGAAGCCCTCAAAACACATATATGCCATGTGAATTTTGACTTGCAGGAAAAAAACAAATTGTAGAATATTATGTTGGCTTCATAGTGATATTTTTTTTTAAATATTCCGATGTCATTTAATGTGTGAATTTTTGCATTTAATGAACTGTGTGACCTTAAAAATTTGAAGAAGCTAATAAGTGGCTCGTGTCCACGTAGAGTAACTTAATCTTGCATTAATAATTTTAAAAAAATATT
>LPNX010081575.1:350375-370703 GCA_001517045.1 Pseudotsuga menziesii | reverse complement strand
GGCTAAGTCTGTTTTTTTAAGCCCTCGACCGAGGTATCTAAATACCTCGGTCGAGGTATTTAAATACCTCGACCGAGGGTTTTTAAAGCCCACAATACCTCGATCGAGGGATTGATAAAACCTCGGTCGAGATATTAAGACCTCGGTCGAGGGATTAACAAGCCCTCGACCGAGGTGCATTTTTCTGTTTTTGCCGAAATGCGCTTGCCAAAAAGTGTTACCCAGGTCCGCGGATTCACCCATAACTTATTATAGATAATGCATAGTATTTACATGCATTGCTTCTAACATTGTCATTGTGAAATTATAATGCAGGTTAAAACATAGGGTAGCGACCATAAGGGATATCCATACAAAGAAATGTTTGGAAAAAAAATGATTGGCAATGTTCATTGTGGAACTTTAGACTTCGACCCACTCGCATGCAGAGTATTATTGTATTGACGTGGTCACTCCTTGGCCATGCATTGGCGCTATATAAGTTTGACTTAACCCTAAAATTCGCCATTCTTCCTTTGTTCTCGGGCCTTTGGCCGCCGCTCTGCAAACCCTTCTTGACCAGGTTATTGTTGTTTTGTCTGCCATTGGACCTCTGGTTGCTTCAGCTCTTCGTGAGCTCTGCTACTGCATTGTAAGGGGGTTGGAGTGTTATAAAATTGATGCTTGCCTCTATAAAATCCGCCGCTGTTTGGCTTGGCTCGATTGGGTTACAGTTCTACCCCTCTCTGCTCCCGCGAGTGTGATTGTCCCTTCCACAATGCGTGGCTTGTACTCCCTGTTGGCTGTGTGATAGTTGATGGAGAGAACGTTGCTGTTGTAGGGTTACCTTCTTCATCAATTCACTAGGTTTTCTTTTGCTGTTAGAAGTTGACCAAAAATAACTTCAAACTGTTTGCCATCGATTGGCAGGCTCCTTGTTTGAACTGGTCGTATCGTTCACTGTGAGGGTTTATCAACCTACAAGGTAACTACTATCTTATTTTCTTAAATGTTACAGTAATATACACATGCTATTAAATGTCTTTTATATTTGAACAAACGCTAACACTCGGCTGTCTACATGATAATGCAGGTGTACCTGCTACTTCTCTCGGCTTGCAAAGAAATGAAGGTTACGGCACTACGACCATGGTAAGCCCTGGTCTCTCCACGGCTTTTTCACCTTGTGTGAGTCTTTATAGGAATGCGATGGTTTCGTCGTTTCGACTTTGTTTAACCTTCAGGGATTTTGTTAGTTTTTAATATTATACATCAGGGTTTATACCCTAGCTCTTATGCAGAGCCTTTCGGCTTGACCGAGAGTATAAAACCTTGCCTGTAATTATTATGATGAATTATGAAGCTGAACTGGCTGTAAGTTCCTTCGTTTTTACTATCTTTTTAAAGACGGAATAGGCTATAAGCCATTGTATAGTTCTGCTGTGGGTTTAACTCGATACCAATTTTTTTTTTTTATTGACAGTTAATACTATTGTGTATTTTGTATAGATTGGGTATTTATCTTCGGTTATTAAACCTGTGACTGGTTCTGAAATATTCTCCTGCATTCTTTACTGGTTTAAAACTATAGTAGTACAAAATTTTAATTTTTAATCTTATGAATGTGACTGTGAGTAAAATTACTGTTAAAATTATCATTAATTGCTTTACTTGTAAATAAAGTAGAATTTTATAGGGTTTAACCCTAATTCCACAATTAAGATTAAGTTCAATTTATAGAATAAAAGGAGTATAAACTCTGTCGGTTTCTGTGAATAAAATAAATGGTTTATAATATAAAGATTAAGCTCGTTGTTCGAGCATTATACTAGTTCTCTGTTTACCTTTGCGTTTTTAAGATAACAGCTTGGCTTTTTAAAAGAAGAACAGAATCATTATGCTGTTGATATACTCTTTATAAAAATTACTGTAGGGTTATAATCTTGATTTACTATTTATATAATATAATATACAGGGTGTATACCCTTACCACAGTTATAGATGTTAGTATTACCTTCAACTTATTATAAATGAGATTTATTGTTAGGTTTTTCTGTACTGATTTCTACCTTAACTTCTATTTATTAGAAAGTTATAAAAGTAAGGTGCATACGTTTCAATTTATATAAGCCTGTTGTATTCTTATTATATTTTATAATCGTTTCCAAGTATTAATAAATCATTTTATAATACATACAGTGAAATTAGTTTATTCATAAACTTTATTTAATTATACATTGAGTATAAATAATCTAGGTTTGTATTTGTAATAATAAGATATTATTGTAAGTATTATTGTTATACTGTAAGTAAGATAAATACATTATTAGTGAAGCAACAATGATGTTACTTCTAATGTTTTTATAATTATTATTATTGTTATTATCTAGTGTATGGTTTATTTATTTAATTATAAAGACTGTGTATAATCTCATAATATTTATAGAGTATTTAATCTTTGTTTTAAGTTTATATAAATAAAACTCTTGTGTATACAGTCATATTCCTTAACCATATAATAAAATATAAAACAGTTTATAATCTGTTTAAGCTTTAGCTGTAAATACAAGAAGATTCAGTGATTATATGACTACATTCTTAACCTACATGCAGACTAACAATACTAGTTTTTAATTGTAAAATCAAACCAATAGGTAAATTACATCCTAATGTCAACATTGTCTCTTTCCACAGTTAGATTCTTGCAAACTAGAAGGTAACAGTTATAAGCTTTTAACAGCATCATTACCTAGTCTATCTTTTCCTTATTACAGCTAGCATTTACTAGAAACAAAGATACAGTATCACGAAGTAGTTTTAAAAACTGTAAACAAAACAACTTAGGAAATTTATGAAATGCGTGTAAATAATTAAAGTATTTAAATAGGTAACTTCGTTCAGAAGAATTCTTCTTCACAATACCGATATACTGTGCTGGAGTACGGTCTGGTGATACCAGATGTGGAAAAACACAATAACTGCTAACATATTTAACTACTGATATTCTGCAATACTAACTTCATTAATTAATCAACTCCTCAGACATATAAAATAAAGATAACATGCATCCATTCATACTCAGTAATCATAAAGAAATAAGTGACATAACCTATTTAAGCTGTGGACAACAACAGCAATGGGAGGCCGTTCCTCCCTACCAACTCCTGGAGAGCGCTCAGACAGCGACTTCTCAGGACCCCCGAGCTTGCTCTAGTCTCCCTGGCTGGAACTAGGTGCAGTAATATCAAATACCAGTCGTCAAACTCAGTATGAATCCTGAACTTATCAGCAAGTTCTCCCAGCTAAAAGCTACAAATAAAATCAAGTTACTGCAGCAATCCACTCAGAACACTTCCTTACTGTTTTTCCCTATTTCCTCAATGAAATTCCTGAATAACATTCTCCTGAATGAATTCTCTCTGGAATAAAATCTGAGCAGCCCCAGCTCTCTTCATTGAGTACTTTTAAAAGATTGCCTAGGTCTTTGTTCGGTTAACTGTCATTTAATGAGCCACCTGCTCTGATTCCACTTTCTTGGGGAATCATGACCCCAAATATAGGGAAGTTGCCACCTAAAACTTAGGAATTGTTTGAGGATACTGCCACTTGTCTTTTGCCTTTCCACCTAGTTCCATCCACAAGTTTGACCAGTAACCTCTTTTAATAGCTCTCCCATGCTGTTGTCTCCATAATTTATTTATTAATAATAAAATATTCTGAATTACACTCCATTACTGTTGACTCTGCTGAGTCATCAATCCCTACTTAGGATTAAATTTAACATAATGTCTCAGAAATATAATAAAACAAATTACAAAATTTTACAAAATTGGGTTATGTGACATACACACCCCCTTAATATGTAACATCATCCTCGATGTTACTTATTCTTCTTCCTCAGGAACCTCCTAGAACAGATTCGGGTATGCTTCCCACATCTTACTTTCCAGTTCCCAAGTAGCTTCTTCAGGACTAAGGTGCTTCCATTGCACCTTCAGCTGTCCAATTGTGCGGTTCCGCAAAGTAATTTCCCTCCTCCTGAGGATACAATCTGGTTCCACCAAAACTTCCCCTTCTGGCTCTACCTGTACAACGTTCCAATCAATCACATGAGTAGCATCATGAACATACTTTTTCAGAACAGAAATATGAAAAACATTGTGCACTTTTAAATTAGGTGGTAACGCTAGCTGATATGCTACTTGACCAACTCTAGATAAAATCTCAAACGGACCACAGTAACGTGGCGCTAATTTTGCACAACCCCCCAATATTAGGGAGCTCTTCTTTGGTCTTACCTTTATGAACACATGCTCACCCACCTGGAACTCTTTAGGAGTTCTTTTCAAATCTGCTTGGCTCTTTTGCCGATCCTGGGCAACCTTCAAGTTCTCCTGCACTTGTTTTACAATCTGTTCCATTTCTTTTAATAATTCAGGTCCCAACACTCATCTATCTACTGGATTATTCCAAGAGATAGGAGTGTTACATTTACGCCCATACAGAATTTCAAAAGGACTGAACTTAGCTGATGATTGATAGTTGTTATTGTATGCAAATTCTGCTAAATGCAAGTAATCCTCCCACTTACCTAGTTGATCCTTGACGTACATTCTTAACAGATCCTCCAACACCTGATTAACTCTTTCAGTCTATCTGTCCATCTGAGGATGGAAAGAGGTGTTGAAATTCAGTGTTGTGTTTAATCCTTTAAACAAGGATTTCACGAAATTCCTTGTGAATTTAGGATCCCTATCTGAAATAATAACCTTTGATACACCATGTAGCCGAAAAATCTGTTTTAAGAAAATGTCTGCTATATTTGCAGCCTTAAAAGTGGTTTTAACAGGAATAAAATATGTTGCTTTACTTAATTTATCCACTACCACCATAATTGAATCATTCTGATTTTGATTTCTGGGTAATCCAGTAATGAAATCTAAGCTAATTATTTCTCATTTCCAACTAGGAATAGGAAAAGGTTACAATAACCCAGCTGGATGTTGATGTTCTGTCTTCACTTGTTGACAGTCCAAACACCTAGCTATATACTCAGCTATTTCATATTTCATATTAGGCCAGAAATAATCTTTTCTCAACATAGTGACAGTCTTCTGGTAGCTTGGATGCCTTGAGTAAGGGGTTTTATGCACTTCATCCAGAATTAGTAATTTAACTTTAGACACATTTGGCACATACAGTCTATCCTTAAACAATAAAAATCCATCTTTATTTAGACTATAACCCTTAATTAAACTTTCTGTGGGTTTTTCTTTAGCTGTAGCTTGTAATTTTTGGTAAATTTCATCCAATTTTATCCCTTCAGTTAGCTGTTCATTTAAATCAAAATTATAAGTACTGATTGCTGTTGTAAAATTTAGCTTTGCATTTCTGCTCAAAGTATCAGCTACTTTATTTTATTTTCCTTTTATGTGTTGAATTTCGAAATCATATTCACTTAGGAAGGTTAGCCATCTTGCTTGCCTTGCATTTAAGTTAGGCTGATCTAAAAGGTATTTTAAACCCTTATTATCAGTCATTAAAGTAAACTTTCTACCTATTAAGTGGTGTCGCCACATTTTAAGGCATGAATAACAGAAGCCAACTCTAAATCATACGTGGCATAATTCTTTTCATGGATCTTTAGCTTCCTGGACTCATAGGCAATGACATGCCCATCCTGAGTCAGTACTCTTCCTAGACCGTCATTACAAGCATCGGTGCAAACCACGAAATCCTTATTGGGATCCGCTATTCTTAGAATAGGCGCAGTTGTTAATAAAGTTTTTAGTTTCTTAAAGCTTTCTTCGCATTTTAAGTTCCAATCGAATTTCTTGCCTTTCCTTTGCAAGGAAGTGATTGGGTTGGCTATTTTTGAAAAGCCTTCTATGAACCTCTGGTAATAACCGGTAATTCCCATGAAAGACCTAACATCTGTTACGTCTTTTGGTACTGGCCACTCTTCAATTGCCTTGATCTTTTTAGGATCAACTGAAATCCCTTCTTTAGTCACCACGTGACCTAAGTACTGGATTTCATCCATGAAGAAATCACACTTACTGAACTTCGCAAAGAGCTGTTGCTCTCGCAGTTCTTGTAAGACTATCGATAAATGTTCCTTATGTTCCTCTTCATTTTTAGAATAGATTAAAATCTCATCAATGAATACAACAACAAATTTATCTAAATATTTATGCATTATGTTATTCATTAGATACATAAAGATGGTTGGGGCATTAGTAAGCCAGAATGGCATTACGAGAAATTCGTAATGTCCATACCTCGTTCTGAAAGATGTCTTGAATATGTCCTCTTCTTTGATTCTCACCTGATGATAGCCTGATCTCAGGTCTATCTTAGAGAACACTGTAGCTCCACGTAGCTGATCAAATAGATCATCTATGCAGGGCAATGGATATCTATTTTTAATTGTCATTTTATTTAGTTGACGGTAATCTATGCATAGTCGCATAGTTTCGTCCTTCTTTTTGAAAAAAATTACTGGTGCTCCCCAAGGGGACACACTAGGATAAATATATTTCTTATCGATTAATTCCTTTAACTGTGATTTTAATTTGTTCAATTCCAGAATATTCATACGGTACAGAGCCTTCGAGCTAGGTACAGCACCTGGTACTAGCTCTATTGTGAAATCCAGTTCCCTCCTAGGAGGTAATCTTGGAATTTCCTCGGGAAAAACATCAATAAATTCATTTAACACAAGAATATCCTCTATTTTTATTTTATCTTTTTCAGATTTACTTGCCTCATCTGTAATAGTTACAGCATAGGCTTTACACCCTTTCTTGACTGCTCTTTTGAGCTGTAAGGCATAAATCTGCCTGATTACAGTTTTCCTAGGAATACCTTTAACTATTACAGCCTGTTCATTATTATTTACACATGTAAACGTTTTATCAAAACAGCTTAAAACTACCCAGTGTTGTTCTAACCAGTCCATACCTATAAGTATGCCATACGAGCCAAGTGGTAGAACATTTAATTTAACAGAAGTTTTAAAATCATTCATATCTAAAGTACATTCCTTAAGATAACAGTTTACCTTCCTTTTTGCCCCTGTGGCTAGTTGAACTAGCCAAGAGTTATCAAACTTTTCAACAGTCAGATTACAATTTTCTACTATTTGTGGTGAAATATAAATAAGACTTGCACCTGGATCTATTAGAATAGTTACAGGGGCTTTGTTAACCATACCTTCTACTTCCACCATGGAAGTTTGATAATCAGCTTGGCGATTCTCCAACGCTGCATTGATTCGGGGCATGGTCCTTGCAAAGTCTCCAACAGTCATTCCATCTTGTATTGTATGAATATTGCTATTTGGATTCTTTCGATTTGGGAAAACTGAAGCATAGTGTGGGCCATTGCACTCCCAGCACTTAACAGGTTCCTTCCTTTCGAAATTCTTAGTGAAATTTCCATGATTGTTAGAAACCTCCTTGCTGCCCTTGAAGTTATTGGAATTATTTGAAGCACCATTTTTGTTTCCCTGGAAGTTCTTACCATTAGAATGGTTTCTGTTCTTGCTATTCCTGAAATTTTTCTCAGGTACAAACTCCTTTTTCTTGAATTCGGACTGATTACCATTCTTTTTATCCTTCCAATTGGCTATTCCTTCCTTCTTTTTGTTCTGTTCAAAATAGAAATTAGCTTTTCGCATGGCTTCTTCTAGAGTTTTGGGGTTATCATATTCGATTCTGTCATTTATATGGTGTGGCAGGCAGCTGAGGAACCGTTGTACTTTAGGTTTCTCATCAACTAAATACGGCACATACCTTAACAGACTTAAGAACTTGTTGTTTAAGTCTTTCATAGTCATGGACCCAAGCTTTAACTCATAAAACTCCTTGGCCCTTTCTTCATAGTATTGTTCAGACATAAACTTCTTCTTGAAGTACCTTTTAAAAGTACTCCAATTGACCTCTTTTTCTTTAATCCCCTTAACCCTCTTCAAATATTACCACCATATATCTGCCTTTCCAGAAAGATTATAGATGGCCATTCTCGCCTTCAGCTGATTTGAATAATTATAAATCTGAAAATATTTTCTCACCCCGGATAACCAGGATTCTGCCTCTTCTCCTTTTTCAGTTTCTCCATTGAAGGTTGGGGGTTTTATTTTCTTGAACTCCCCAAAAATATCTTCATAAGGCCTGTACTTTTTCTTCCTTTTATACAACTCGGCCTCACTACTGTCACTAGTAGTGTAATAGCTCTGTTGTTCCTTACTTCCTTCTAATGATGAACTGCTATTAGGTTTAGCTAGTTTCATCTTTTTGGACCCTTTTTTATGGCTAGCTTCTTCAGATTCAGACCTTCTATTTTTCCCTTCAGTCTAAAATTTCTCTATCAGAATTTGATTTAACTCCTCTTGAGTCTTCAGAATTCTTTCATTATCCTTTTTGACTGATTCTATTTCAGTCTTTAAACTCTTTATGGTCTACATCAACTTTGAGGAGTGAGCAGTTACCTCCTCAATCACAGGTTCTTTGGACATCTGTCTGCTCTCAGTGTTTGGAGATTCCTCCTCAGCATATTCTCCTAAGTTCTCCATACCTGCCTGTTAGATTCAGAAAAAATAATTTTTTTCCTTTCACATAAAACAAAATATAGGTTAGTATATTATTTTTACTGTTCTGCAGAAACTAATCGGGCCACATCAAGGCCTAGTGTTTGAACCATGCTCTGATACCACATGTCAAACCCCAAAATTTTCGAAAAAATTTAAAACTTTTAAAATAGCATATAATTGTATTAAGTGCAGTCATTAACTGGTTAATTAATTTATGCTTCTAGTATTGTAACTGAATGATCTTTTGATTATACCTCACTTTAAAGAGAAGTTTCTTTTCAGTTACTGAATGTTTTTCTATTTGTGACATAAGGTGGGTTTGTCGTGAAAAGATGGGGCTTACTTAGCGTTGAGCTAACGCATAAAGTTCCTTCTATTCTTACAGATGACAGGTAATGTTCGAGTTGCTGCTAACATATCTTTAAAGTAATACTTCTCAATTTGTTGTACCAAAACATTCAGTAAAAAAATTAAATGCATACTAGCCAGTTTATCGAGCTTTTGAAGGTAAATTTTTTCCTATTACTCTCCTTAAGATTTTCTATGGAGTACTAGATCATTTATAAATTTACTGAAATGCAACCATGGAAGTAAATAATATTCATTATCTAGCGCAGTAAGTATAATTGGATTACCATAATCAAGCCTACTTCTATTTATCTGTTCTTACTGCATCAAGCCGAGTTTCCAATTCAGAAATGTTTTGATTTCTAAAAACCAGGTTTACTGTTTGGTATAAGTCTTCTAGTACATTTTAAGAGTTTGCATTAAATGGAAACTACCTCTATCTCCAAAGACAACAAAGGAATAAAAATTATAGGCATATTTACAGTTAGTTCTAGATGATCATAATTTAAACTTATTATGAGTTAGTTCTGAATTAGAGAATTTTCATTGTACAACTGAAATATAGTTGCAATGGCAGTAAACAAAAATTAGGGTTTCATGCTTGAAAACCCTAAAATACTAAAACTAGTAGTTTTGGTACATTCCTTATATATCGATATTGGAGAAATCTTAGGATCTAAAAATTTTACAGGACAAAGATAAATTCTTGATGAACCCTGTGTAAACATTCAGCTATAGATTCGCTATATTCTAGGAGATATGATTCCTCCAAGTCAGGGTTCCGACCTCTCCCAGGATTCAGCCTTAAAAAGGTGACCTAGGGAGAATTTCTATATCTTAAGCTACGAAGGTCCAAATGAAATTTATCAATATGTTCTAGATAGGGAATGGACTTTAATTTCTGTGGTAAAAGTTTTAGACCCTAAAGGTCAAACAGTAACACGGGGAAGTCCATACAAGTTCACTATTTTGAACAGTACTGAAATAAGCCACCTTGGGAAAATGTGCATAAGTACTAATTGGTGAACTAATTACACTCTAACATGCAGTGTTAGAAATGGTAAATACAAGGTTACCTCAGTGATAAGTTTTATACACAGAGGAGTAGTAATTTCAAAGATACCATAGAAACAATATCAGGCATTTCTGCAAAAGAAATTGGAAAACTAGGGCTTCCTGTTCTGGCAGATTCCCTCCATTGTTTTTAGAAAAGGAGTACATTGGATAGCTCACCTTGAAGAGGTCCACATTTCTATCTAATATGAAGTTTGAAAATCCAAGTTTTGAAAATTAAGGTTTCTTTGACAAACCCCAGATCAACCAGCTCCAGAACCATGACAAACACCTCAAATTGGTAAGAACTAATTTTTTACTATTTACATTTGAGGTTCTCATTTCAAAATAACTAACCACACCAACTTGATGAAAAGCTTATTGAAGATGACAACTTTCGAGTATGGAAGTATAGGACCTCCGTGATCCTTAAAGAAATTTACTTCGATCAGTATTTCACTGAGAAAGGTCTAGTAGCCAAAGGGAGATGAGGATAAGGATAGAGCCAAGAGAATCATTTCATATTCTATTAAAGATCATCTCATCCCTCATGTGTCATCCTTGAAGACACCAAAAGGAAGTGTTCAATTCTATGATGAAGCAATTGAAGAAGAATAAGATATTGTTATAACCACCTTGAATGGCCTCCCAGGATCATGGGATTCATTATTTTGAGGAATGTGTGCCAGAAGGAAGTGAATACCTTCAAAAGATTCTGAGAAGAGTTCACACAAGAAGAATCTTGACTCATAATAAGAGAAGAGAATATGGGAGCAACTGAAGATCAAGCTCTCATGATTCAAAGAATATCCCTCAAACAATGAGGAATATGAAGGACTCAATTCTTGAAGAACCTCTTATCCATCTTAGCATTTGGATAAGAAATGATGATTTTATGAATGAAGAAGATGATGAAGATAAAGGCTCAAGAAGGAGTCTACCCATGAAACAAATAAATATAAGTATTTGAATTGTCTTTTCCTATATATCTAGTTGTTTATATGACATTGTTTAGTTGTGAAATGTATTATGCATGATAGAATGTTTGAAATATACTACTATGCATGTTATGCGTAAGTAGCCTATAGTGCTATAAAACACTCCATTTCTACTTATATAGGATGAAACCTCTTTGATGACATATTGGGATTAGTGTATAATCTCAATAATGTTATTGTAGAGATGGAAGGAATCTCGAAAGTTTCTCTGTATACCAGATATGGATGAATGTTGTATTGGCTAAAATAGTTGCATGATTATATCTTTATGCATAAGAATTTTCCATTTTGAATATTCCTTGTGAAATGTTTCTAACCATACAACTGGTGCATTTGACTTGTAGGAAAGACTGCATATAATCGCCTACAAGAAAACAAGGATGAGACTTGTTCTGAAGAACAAGTGAGTCCATGAAATAATCCAAAATGAAGAATAGTATGACAAGACTTCAAGAGGCCTCAAACACACTCTAGTTATGTGACACTGTTGAGTGACAACATTGATGCAAATTCTTCCATCTATGAAGAAGTATCCAAGAAGAAAAGGAAGGAAAACACCAGTTATTTCTTCAGTTATTTCTTCATCACATTTTTTCAGTTATTTCTTATTTTTGGGGTAGCGGGGTCCATCAAAAGTATGCAGTGCGGGTACTCGTTGGATGCGGAATCAAATTCCGCATCCAACAAGCTCTTTCGATCTAAATTTGAGTAAAATCACAAGGAGATATGTCGAAAATGTGAACACAAAAAGTAGTTTTTTTCTTTTTTCCTCCAAAATTAATAAATATAATTTTATTATTTTAACTATTATTTTATTATTTTCCTTAGGAATTCCATTTTAGACCTCAAAATTCCTCTAATGGTAGTGTCTTCTATATGGATCTACAAGATCCAACATGAAAGTAGATGGAAACATCATGCTATACACAACAATATTCGTAGCATGATGCTTCTCACGTAAAGAAGGCATAGACTATGAAGAGACATTTGCACCAGTGACGAGTCAAGTATATGTAGAGTAGCCACTGGGAGTTAAGACGCATGATAGGAAGACTCATGTGTGAAAATTAAATAAGGCCTTGTACGAGCTAAGAAGGAATCCATGGGATAAAACATACATGAGGATCTTGAAGATCACCTAGAGTGATGAAGATATTAACCTTTTCTACAAGGTTGAAGATGAAAGCTTACAGAGGATGAAAAGCTCACAGATGGGTCCAAGAAAAAAAATTTCAAAAGGTTCAAGATAGAGGATCTTGGTATCTAGTGACCCTAGATGGATACATAGAATATTAGTAGTAGAGGAAGCTACTTGTCACTCCATTACAGAATGTTTCAATACATAGAGTATGAAAGGAAGAGGGAGAATGATGCTCTGCTTTAGAAGGAGTGACTACAGAAGATCCTAAGCTTCAACATGGTATGATAGGATGGATAGATTATTGATGGCTCTATGATTTACTGAGAGTAAATCAAATTCCAACCTTTGATTCAAGGTTGAAGGCGGAAGACCAGTAATGCTCCTATTATATGACGATGACCTATTCCTGACAGGAAAAGAGGAACTCAATAAAGATGCAAGGAGACTTTCAGTCGAGTTTGAGATGAAAGAATTGGATATGATGCACTACTTTCTAGATGCGGAGGTGTGGTATATTATAGATGGAATCTCCCTTGGACAAGGGAAGTATGCCGTGGAGATCCTGAAGAGGTTCGGGATGTGGACTGTAAGTCCATGGCCACACCTATGGCATCGAACCTGAAGCTATTTAGTGATGCTTCATTAGAGCCAGTTGATGCCACGATGTATGGTCAAATGATTTTTTCATTGATGTGCCTGACGAATATAATACTAGACACATACTTTGCTGTGAAGGACTTGAGCCATTTCTTGACGGATCTCAGACATGATCACCTGGTTGCAAAGAATGCAGTGAGAGACCTGAAGAGTATAGTTGAGTATGGACTCAAAGAGGAGCAATGAAGCTCAAGTATGTGATCCATATCGAGATCTCTTGGAAGAGGGAGTGATGATTTCTAGCATAGCCGGCCAGGCAGGTTGTCTGAGCATAAAATCTCAGCGAATCTCGTAGGTTTCTCAGACGTAATCAGTCATGTACGTTGTCCTTGGATGTAATCAGTCCTGGTGAAGCTCAGAAGTTATCCTTGGAAATAATCAACTCTGATGTGATTCTATGTTAGAAATGGCCAAAGTGAAGTTTGAGTGCTTCAGAGAGAAGCTTGGTGTTCTTCAAATCAAGGCTCCTTCCAAGGGGAAGTTATGAGTTCGAGAGCCTTTCTAACATAGTGGCAAGCTGGGCCTCCCATGGTCATATGTAAGTGTAGATCCTTTATAACATGGTGGAAGGTTGGGCCTCCCATGGTCAAATGTAAGTGCAAATCTTTTCTGACATGGTGGAATTCTAGGCCTCCCATGGTCAGATGTAAGTGCAGATCCTTTTTGACATGGTGGAAGTTTGGGCCTCCCATGGTCATATCTAGAGTGTAGATCCTTTCTAACATGGTGGTCAGATGGCCTCCCATGGTTAAATGTAAGTGCAGAGCCTTTTTGACATGGTGGAAAATTGGGCATCCCATGGTCATATGTAAGCGGAGAGCCTTTCTGACATGGTGGAAGGATGGGCCTCCCATGGTCAGATGTAAGTGGTGGGAATTTCTAAGATGGTGGGAGGCTGGGCCTCCCATGGTAAGATGTAAGTGGTGGGCCTTTCCTACATTGTGGCAGGTCGGGCCTCCCATGGTTGGATATCAGCGTTGAGACCTACATCCATCATGGAAAAGGGATAGCTCTCTAGAACTTCCTATGATGAGTAGAATTGAGAGATAGCACCATTTGCTTGAGATAGCAGGAGCAGTGATGATGATGATCCAATAATGAAGACTTGTGCTGATGAACTATGTCAAGAGAATACCTTCCTAGTTAAGAGGGAGTGTTGATATATTTGTAACTTCATAATGTATTCACTTGTATATTTTATATTGTATTTCGTTGTACCCCGACAAAGATGTTTGTTCCTCTAATCGGGAGAGTCATTAATATAATAAATTCATCTAATGTCATTAAGGTTAACCCTCTATTGTAATTCGGGGAAATAGTCCCCACAATTGAAACATATTAGGTTATTAGACTATCCTAGTGAGTTTGGACCTACAGAGTAACTGTTAAGTGGAAAACAAGTTTAAATAGAGAGTGAGACACTCTATTTGTTACACACACTCACTCAACAGTAGCACACGAGTGAGAGAGGAGTATCTTGCATAAGAGAGAGAGAGAACAACTGTCGAAGATCATCTTTGTATATTTGGGTTTTACTTTTTCTTTTGGTTCTTATTCTATCTCTAAGGAAGTTGCGGGGTTTTCTCCTTTATGGTTTCCCTAAGGAAAATTCTTTGTGTCTCTTGTCTCTTGTGATTATTAATGTGCATGTTATTCTCTCAGATAAGACCCTAGATCATATTGATTAAATGATAAAAATTCTAACACTTTCTATTTCAGCCTTCGATAAGAAAGGGTTTAGAGTTGCTTTTGTGGATGGAGAAGTCCTCATGTCGACAAAAGGAAAAACTATAGATGATGCAGTAGTAATTGGAGTTGAAGAAGGAGGACTCTATAGATTAAAGGGATATTTAGAACTAGAATTTATGACTAGTACCATAATGTTGGAGACATTTACCACCTTACACACTCATTTTGGTCAATTTTGCCTAGTTAAACTGCTATCCTAGAAGCATTATTGACTTAATTAACATCAGAGGAGCACTAGATAACATCAGCTAGATCACATCCATGCCTACCTTCAGTCAAGGAGGCTAACTTAGCCTTCTCCTACATTCAGGGAGGCTAACTAGAGCACTTCAGGAGTGATCTGAGTGTCATTAATATCCCATATTGCTAATTGACGATTACAATAAGTTAAATAGATCAGTGAAGGTTCCCTCCATCATTAAATTGATTATTTATTTATTATTTAATGAACTGGAGTCAACAGGGGTGCCTCCAACCACTTCTGATGTTTAGTTACACTTCAATTAACCTCATCGGGGTTCATTGGAGTCATTGAAGCACTACCACTTGTTGGTTGGCTTGCTATGACATGTGTCTAACCTACTTTCAGTTAGAATCTATCATTTATTTCACTCTGACTTCAGTTAGGGCTCAGTTGAGTCAATTAGGGTTTTGATCAGTGGTTTGCTTGTGTGTTAACTGTGGCTTACATTCAATTAAGCTAGACTCACTCATTCAATTTGAATGACCTCCATGGGAATTCAAATTGCTTTGTCATTCATGCTTGAAGCATGATCTTGTATTGTATTATTCATTCTTTGTGTGAATATACAGAGCAGCTACTCACACTACTACATTTTGACCAAAAATCCAACGGCCGTCATGTCATATTTTTGACACTTCCCTGTCGCATGTACGACACTTTGATTTTTTGTTAAGCGTCGGAAACTTATCATCGGGTTTCCGACACCTAAATAACCGTCAGAACAGCGACGCATAAGTAACCGTCGGTTAAGCGACGGAATATCCTCGACAGTGGTGAAAGTTTTTTAAGAAAAACGATAGCAAGAACCGTCGGATTTGCGACGGATATCTACAAAAGACGTCGAAAAAGTGACAGTGTAGAACGTCGGATTTGCGATGGATAGCTAGTAAAGATGTCAGAAAAGCGACAGTTAACAACATCGTATTTGCGACGGATATCCACAACAGACGTCGGAAAAGCGACAGCAAGAAGCGTCGCTTAAGCGACGCCTACTGAAATTTTTTTTTTTAAAAATATTGTGAAAGTTTTTGCATAGAAGGTTGAACGTTATGACTGTGTGATTAATTTGACATGTTTTATTTGTAGATATTTGAATTCTTTGCAGGGTTTGCGATAAGAAGTCTATTATTCTTAAGGATAAAAACATGTTGTGTGTTTATGTTGACGCAGGTTATTTCTGCCACAAATAGTATGATATGACTACCAATATTATAGCCCATCAAATTATGTATCGATGATGTAAGGCCATAGCTGAATTCTATCTCTATAATTTGTTTCAACTTCTCATTTCAATAGCAAGAAGCATGTTTTGTAATGATCTGTAATGATCTAAATTTGTCTTCTCCTTGATCGAAGAGCAGCTTTTCAATGGTATTTGAAGTTCATTCATTTCGGTATTCACTACGATAGTACAGCAAAAACATTTAATATAAAGTGGCTGAAAACCCGATACTATAAAACTGCATTCAAACAGAATTCACTCAGTAATTCGTCCAATTCAGAAACACCAGTTTGCAATTTCCCTTCCCTGTAGAGCTTGTCAAAGAACACCATAAAAGTAAAGTTGTTAGGAACCAAACCATCCTCCACCAAATGAAGTAAAAGGAGGTCTGCCCCTTGCCGATCTCCTTCTTTGCACATCCCACCAATTAACAAGTTAAAAGTTCTCAAGTCTGGGGCACAGCCTTTATTCAACATAGAATCTCGCAGCTTAACACCTTCACCCACTCTGCCTTCATTGACAAGCCCATTCATCAAAATGTTGTAGGTTGAGATATTTGGCCGACAACCTCTCTGCATAATTTCATTGAAGACCTTCATAGCTTCAGTAGTGTTCTGTTTCTTGCAATAACCATCAATCATAGCATCGTAGCTGATATTTTCAAAAACTAAACACTCATCCAGCATTTCATGTAATAGTTTTGAAGCCCCATGAATATCCCCAACTTAAGCAATGCTTGTGACTGTTTTTTATGGTGAAACTATGATGAAACCTTTGTTAACGATTCTGAGCTCATCCAACCATAAATTGAAGGCATTTGCATGCTTTCCCACTTCAGTTTATGTTGTTGATGGCACTTGGTATTGAGAGATATCGGTGACATATTTGTATTTTTGTTTGAATAGTTTGCTTGGTGGTTAGGCTCGAGGATCAATCCCCAAATACCCTTTACAAAAACTGTGTTTACTAGATAAGAGCTTGGGCTTTACATGTCTGATATAGGAATCTGTCAGCACATTGAGCACACAAGTTTAACTATGGACTCCATTGGCAGACTTACACTGTACACTTGGGTGCACAGTTTGACTTAAACGCTTGGAGATTCGGATACAAAGCCCAATATTTGTTTATTTACCCAAAGATGGAATAAAATTAAAACCATTAATAATAAAATGATTTCAATAATTATTTAAATATTGTTAAAATTACCTTCTTTCCCCTAATGTTTTGTGCTAGTAAGAGTCTACCTTGTCACTTCATGAAATAAAAATTTACCCTTATATACTCTCTCATGTCTCTTTTTGATATAATAATATACGAACGTATATATGCATATAGATACATGTCATGCAACCCATACCAGATTTCGAATACATCATCCCTGTACCTTCACATGCTCTCGTAGCCACAAACCCTGGCAACCTTGAATACTATTTCCTACTTCATGCACAGGGAATCAATGGTGAAAAGAGGGTGTGTAGTAGGTGCATCATTCCTCACAAAGCTTGCCATTACCAAAATCACGCAGGCACATGCTTCAGTACATGGGCTTCTCATAGCAATATCGGTCAACATCCACCTAGATCAACAATGACTGCCTCACTTAACAGATGTGACCCTCCTCAAATCTACAATAGCAGTTGATAAACAAGGCAATAGGGCTATGAATTTGTCTCTCTCAACATCTTATTTAAGCATCAAATAAAACAAAGGAGCAGGTCGGTGACACTGTTTTCAATTTTGCAATTAATTGTCAAATGGATTAAGTAGAATAAGTATACCAATGGTACAATAGTGTATGTTCAATTTGTGCATCCACACAAAAAGTTTCATACATAGGAAATGTGAGGATTACATCCAACCAATCTTCTTTTCACAAAAAGAGGGAAAGCTCAATCAATGGAACTAGGTACAAATTTGGAATGCTCTCTCTTATTTAAATTTAACAATTGAAGTACCTAGGACAAATCCTTTATATACATGGGATCAATTACTTATTTCTTTCTTAGCACTGAGGTAGATCATAAGGAGGAGATTCAAGAGTTTCCAATGGTCCAATTCCGTTCTCCACCAAGAAAGCTGTTGACAAACCCCAAGATGTATGAACTTCTAGATGGCAGTGCATGAACCAGATTCCTGAAATTGGTCAATAAAAGTCAAGTTACAGTGTACTTAGAGATCTAAATTCATTAATGCTAATTAACTGTTTGCTACCCTTAAACTTATATTTTATTTGACTAAAAAGAAACTGAAAATAGTTTTACTTGCCAGGATTGTCAGCTTTGAATCTGATGGCAGCCCATCCGCCTGCTGGCACAGCTACAGTATTGCGCTCTGGAGTATCTTCAAGGTTAAACTTACTGGGATCCTCTGTTGAATCGTAATTTCCATGTCCCTGTCCAACAATATAAAAATTGTATCCATGAAGATGAATGGGATGGTTTTCAGTCCCAATAATATTAGTGTTCTGGAGGACTAATTGTACATTGGAGTTGAAAGGGATAACACTGATTTTTGCTGACTTTCCAAACATTGATCTAGCATATGATATATTAGAGAGTGATGATGTGAGTGCCGGGGAAAATGTTACATTGCAAGTTACTCTTGAAAGAGATCTAGAAAGAAGACAGGAATTAGGTCTAGTTGATGCACCCAGGTATCCCAAACCAAAAGAAGAAGGTTGGTGGCTAGTTGTTGGGGATCCAAGTAGCAATCAGCTGCTGGCTATTAAGATAGTATCACTTCAGAGAAAATCTAAGGTTAAGCTTGATTTCACTGCACCATCAGAGCTTGGAGACAAAATGACTCTCAACAGGTTCTAAAATCATGGTCTCATTTCACTGGCATCAGAAGAGCAATAATTATACCTGATGAATTAACTCGTAAAAGCTATGCTGGCCATTTGTACCGGGTTCTCCAAAATCTATTTCACTAGCCTCAAAATTGAGAGGTATACCATCAATAGAAACTCCCCATGCTAAGCTGCAACATACAGAAAAATAGATTCATATCATTATCAAAAAATATCGAGGATGATCTCAGAAGATGAAAGCTCAAGTGCACAAAATCAGATAGCAGAAAACATCCAAGACAGAA
Organism: Pseudotsuga menziesii; assembly: GCA_001517045.1. Lineage (NCBI taxonomy): Eukaryota > Viridiplantae > Streptophyta > Pinopsida > Pinales > Pinaceae > Pseudotsuga > Pseudotsuga menziesii. The sequence goes on along the minus strand of LPNX010081575.1, from coordinate 351,623 downwards.
GTTTACTTGACATTGAAATAAAACAAACAGATTGACATAAAACAAAGCTCACTTGATAAGTAAAAGGAAAAAAGCTCATTGCAATATACTCAGTAACAAGCAAAATGTCAATAACATCCAACAGAGATAAAAAGAAATAAATGAACATTATAAATTGGATATTACTGTTCTTGATCTAACCAAGCTAGAATCATTCTGACCAATAAAGAGGAATTATCTTGGTTTCCAACATACTTTTGTGCCAAATGAACCTTGTACCGTGATCGATAACTCAGATCGTTCACCATCTTGGAATTTACTAATTGTTTCTCCATAAGATTTCTCACCATGGCCATCATCCACGTAGGCAATGTTTCCAAAATCTGTACAGTGTCTGCATGTAGGGCACATAATACCTCACAAAATGATGTACCTGCTAATAGAGAATATATATATATATATATATAGATAGATAGATATATATATATAAACTGGATGTATGAGCAGAGGTCCTTCTAGCTGATTTAAGGCTGTCCTGAAGGTAAAAGTATTGCCAAGTTGCTTCATATTGAAGATTCACTTGCCAAATATAGAAGATTCAATTTCTCAGAACTTAATTCAATGGTTATGTGATCCATTACTTTAAAAAACTGTCACGTGAGGCTTATTATTTTGACAGTTGATCCACTTAATAAGTTCAGGTCTCATTCAAGCCACACTAATTGTTTTTTTTTTTGGTAAGAATAACTATCATGTTCAGGGTAGGTTACTCTACAAGATGAACAAGATGCTTAATAAAATGAGAAAGGTACACTTTTGCTCCTCAAGGGGGAGAGCACATTGATGAAGACAAAATGGCCCTCTCTAGCACCGTAAGACGGGAGTATATTGTGAAAATGGTATGTGGTCAACACCACCACAGAGATTGATCAAATGAAAGTGGTTGGTGGTCAACCAAAACCACCACATTGATGAAATTGGTTAGTCATCAACCAAGACCACCAAGTACATGGTATCTACTATAAATACATTGATCAAAGAAGTATTGAAGAAGAATCCAAAGCTCAAGCTTGGATCCCTTCAATATACTTTTCACCTTGTGTACCTGACAGGGGAATATCAATGATGATATTTAGGCTTCAAGTTTTGAAGTCCTATAAATTAAAATTTAATCAGCATTTCTGAATTCCAGAATGGCAACTGGTCTCCTTTCAGATGATGAATGTTGTTGTTTTTTCTTTAAGAAGTTTGCAATCAAAGGCACCAAAA
>LPNX010081575.1:226129-350044 GCA_001517045.1 Pseudotsuga menziesii | reverse complement strand
ACTTCTGGTTGAAACCACAGCAATTATCTTCATGTATGCAATCCTTTTCATCCCACATTAGACTGATCACAGAGTCTGAAATTGCATTCAAATCATTTTGTAGTGACCTATGCTTGATCAAACAAGATTCTAATGCACGGTTATCTAGTCCTTCATTATTGTTATCAACGTCTGTAAGGGAATAATGCTTCATGTAAAGCTTAATAGCAGACTCAAATACTGATATATGCTCGCTTACTGCCAACTCCATTGGCAACTTACCATAAGCAGGTATAGAATCAAAGTAAACAGCTTCACAAACCAAAGCTAAAACATGTGCTTGGAATATCTTTGGTGCTTTGATCAAAAGTAATGTGTCAAGCAAGACAACAGCTACAGGAAGGCTTATTCGTATGTCTTGTGTATTTCTCGTGCGAAGATCAAAGAGCCTACAGGTGAAAGTGTCTGAAAGTTTGCCTTGCGACGATAAAAGAAGACAATGAACAAATACTGCCTCTAACAAACAGTCAAGATGCTCCCCACACATTGATGGAGTTTTTAGTTTTGGAAATAGGTCCGTGGGTTCCATGTCCTCATTCAAAAAGATTTTTCCTAAATCTGGATGGAGGATAAATTCATCCACAAAAACCTGATGCACCAAAAAAGAAATTTTAGGCCAGTATGCAAACCGAATTTGAGGGTCCACCACATCATTACCAATGATGAACCAACCCAAAAGTAAAACAAGCAACATTTACGATTCTAGATAGACATCTATTTTTCGTGCAATTTCTTCTTCTTTAAGGACTTTTTGAAACTGTGGGAATATCCTCCCCGTACCAAACACAAACCCCATGTTCCCCAGACACACACCCAACACCTGCACCTCGGGGTAACATAGTTTCTACCCCAGGCTAGGCACAAACACAAATATGATCTTAAAAAACTAAATGTACAGAAATCATGCTTGACAGTTAAAATCAATGCAGACTACCAAATAGCTCTAAGCATACCTCTAGCATTGCTGACAGGCATTGCACTAGACTTCTGATGGTTGCATGGTCATGTGATTTAGATACTCCAGATTTGGAACAGCCTCCCAAAATTTCAATTGTCTCTTTACTGCTGGCATAAGATCTGGTGGATCCATCTGTCCAGCAAGAGAATTTAGAATTCATAAAATATCTGAATTCTCTGAGGTCTGTATTTTTGTAACCAAAAACTGTTTGAACTAGACTCGGAGAACACAGCTTACAAAATAGAGAAACAAGCCTTGTAGTTGCAACCTGACTGAGACTGGTATCAAAGTCTAGTAATGGTAAGATTCGAGTATAACAGCGCAATAGTAAAATAATATCATCATGTTCTACATGGCATGACCACGAATGGTCACTTGACTGATTGACGGTAGCAAAATCACAAAATCACTAAGGGCGATGACTTGGTGTCACAAAATCACCCATGAACAAGCAAGTTCAGAAAAATTGTGCAAAGTGCAAAGTACAAAGAGAGCGGCTGACCTATATATTGAGAAAGTTGGTTTCACAGAATCACCCATGAACAGGTAAATTGAGAAAGTTGTGCAAAGTGCAAAGTACCTTTGCTGCTTCTGACTGTACACCCTCTCGACGCGACTTTGCAAGATCCAACAGAAACCCAATGTGTGTTCAATCAGAAGTAGATTATCGACCTCTGATGACTGATGTAGTTCAATCCTTGATTCCCCTTGTGAAACAGCAAACTGGTTCCAGAGTGGAAAGCCTGGTAAAAGATATGAACTCAATCAAGGAGGTTAACTTATCTATAAAAGAGCATCTACTTACAAGTGCAACTGATATGGTGGAATGCCTGAGAACGGATCCATTTGGGGCATTCTGTCAGCCTCAGTGTGACCTCTGCAAACCCTCCTCCTTTGCAAACCCTCCTTTGCCGCCCTCTCCTCTGCCGAGCTCTGTCCCCTGCGGCCTTATCCTCTTCTGCCCTCTCCTATTGTTCACGTGAATGATAGGAGAAACCCTCGACTTGCCTCTTTTCCACAACAAAAATCCCAAATCGATTTTCTATTTTTGGTTTAAAAGAAAAACAAAATTTGATTTGGTTTTATATAAAGATAATTGTTATATAGGTTCTAAATGCTCTTAATTTTTCATTTAAATAAAAAGTATAAAAAATTACTTTTTTTAAATTTAAAAAATAAATTAGTTGAGTAAAGTTGTATTTGGTAATTTTTACTTTTATTACATAACTTTGCAAATTGAATTTTTTTTGTTNTATTCATGTAAAAATGAGAAGTAGAAAATCATTGTCATGAAATTATTATTTAGCAAACTATCTATTTAAACTAGATAATTAATAGAACTATGATTAATAGAAATCAAATTTGTCATTTAAGGCATAAAACATAAAAGCAATTTAAGAAAAGAGACATTATATAAAAAATGAGTTAGGAATGTTAATATATACATTACAAAACAAAAGAGCTAGAAAGCATTAGTTGATATTTATGTCCTCCACCCATCATCACTTTGGCCAAACTCCTCAAGCTTAACCCCTTCAAACACAAATTCAAGCCCTTTGTAATCTTAATGCCAACCTCCCCAAGCTTAACCCATTCAAACACAATTTCAAGCCCTTTGTAATCTTAATGTCAACCTTAACATTGTCATTATTAAAGATTATAGATGTATTGCTATAGTAATCATGAATCACACATTATGACAGTCAATTACTTGAGGATTTGTCTTCATATTATGAACCTCTAGCAAACATCATATTAACAAAATCTCTAATCTTGCAACTAATTGTATAAAACCTGGTATCTATATCCTTTAATGGAAAATTGTGTTCTTCCCTAGGACCTTCATTCTCCTATACTTTATCGCCAACCAAAAATCCATAAGAAATATATTCCTCTTAAACTCATTGTTAGCATAAATAGGGCTCTTACCAATGCCTTATCTAGATTCTTAGTAGAGAGTAGAGAGTAGATAATTTGCAAACTTTCATTGGCCAAACATACAAATTCATTAAAGGTTCATTTGATAATATCCACAAATTTTCATAATTTTCATTTAAACAATGAATACCTCAGGGTTAGTTTTTATGTTGTTTCTCTTTTAATAAAAATTCCTATTCCCATAGCCCTTGAAATCATTCCTAAATTAGCGGGCCTTGAAACTTTAACTAAATCAAAATATGCCTTAATTTGACCTTCTTTTGCTTTAAAAGAAAATTCTACAAACAAACTTAAACTATATATGTATTAAATCCAAGGGATAGTAGTTTTAGTCTTCTCAATTGAATCCTTGAATTCTTACTCAATCACTTTATTTTATCCTTGACTAAATAGGTTGTGTTAAGATATCCTTTAATAAATCCTTGAGAGACACAAGGTGAGAGACTACAATATAGGGGGATCTCTTATTAATAGACATCCTAGTAGGGTGGTTGTTAGGTTGTAAGTTGGTCATTGGAAAAGAGAGAGAGAGAGGGGAAGTTTGTAATGAGGGCATGAACCATGCAAGTGAGTAGTTTATGTTGAGTAGAAGAAAAAATGTACAAATAAGGATTTGATAAATTTATGAGAGAATAAGAGGATAGGAATTTTATTGCACAAGGTATATAGTAATTTGGTATTGAATTGTGTTGGTTATTTGTAGAGAGGGAGGGGGATATTCACATATTATTTGAAGTGGTAAGGATTTAAGTTTAATAATATAGATGAGATAGTGAATGATTAGAGAGACATATACAAATGAAGGGATAATTCACATTAAATAGAGCATTGGAGTAATAATTCAATGTAGGCACATCACCACCCTAAAAATCAAGCAATTTTAGAGCCGTCGCTTAAGCGACACTTAGGAAGATATACGTCGCTTAAGCGACACTTAGGAGGATAGAAATTTTAGCGCCGTCGCTTAAGCGACACTTAGGAGCATTGCCGTCGCTTAAGCGACACTTATCCCCACCATTTCAAAAAAAAATTTAATCTTTCTGATTTTTGGCACGGTTAAAAGAAAAAAACCACGCGCCGTCGAAAAAAACCGTCGGATTTTGGATCAAAATCTAGTAGTGTTAGGACAGGCACAATTCAAATCGTGGAAATCAGTGCATATGCGGATCGCTCCCTGCTTCTTATCCACCAGAACGGGGTTTAAAACCCACTCCATCAAGGAAATGGGATAGATGAAACCGACTTTCAACAGTTTCTCTATCTCTGCCTTAATGGCGGGTGCTTTCCTAGGATTCACCACACGTAAACGTTGTCAAACAGGCTTAGCATTGGGGTAAGTCTTAATCTCGTGCTCAACAATACGAGGGTCAATACCTGGCATCTCGTCGTAAGACCAAGCAAAAATATCACGAGATTCCTTGAATAGCTCCGTATATTCTAGATTCTCAGCATGGGAACATTCCGCCCCAATATAGACATTCTCTATTGTGCCAGGATTGCAAGATATGTTGATAGGAATCATTGAAGATATGTTTGCCATGTTTCCATCAGCCATCGGACCAGGAGAGCTTAATGGAACCATAGGACTACCAACTCTCTGACTAAGAACCACCCTAAAATACTCACACTCCAAACGGTCAATCTCTGGAAGAAAGTACGATCTATGATGAAGTTCCTCCCATGGTGGCTCAACTCCCGACATAGCCTCAATAATCGCTTCATCTAAAGGGAAAACCGTATCAAGGTAGTCGTGGGCATGAGAAGACTGTACTACCCATGCCGGCAGCACATACAGGTCCTCCTCCTCCATCCGTGAAGAGGAAGGACTAGGCTCTACAACACTCTTGAGATTAGCTTGATAAGCTATCATGGCTGCAAGAAATGACACGCTCATCTCGACAGGCTCACTCGAAGTACTTGGTGTAGGAAGAATCCAAGGGTCTTCCATATGACTCGCGCGAAAAGACACCGATGTCGTAGAAGTCGAAGCCTCATCGGAACTAGATCCTATCATGAGGATCGGTGCAGGACAACTAAAGCTTCCCATGAGGGATGGATACATGCCTACACCCACACTCCCAGTTGCTGGCTGAGAGTGCTCAACGATCGGGATCGAAGCTCCCGAAGATGCGGTAACAGACGGATTCTTGAATATCATTTTATAAATCATTACGATCTTCTAGTTATGTGGAAAGCATACAACGCAGAACAAGGAAGAAGCAACGACTTGCATACTGTACATCCAGTTCCTACCCAGCAAGATATTATAGTCAAGGGGCGCATCAACCACCTCAACCTCTATCGCAATGGTCTTCCCCCCCAAACAGACTTTAAGGGAAGGAAGGATGCCGTGCGGCCTAAAATATCTCCCATCGAATGCAATTAACATAGTCACTGATTTAGACAGATCAGGAGCACCGAGACCCTTCCAACAAGCCAAAGACATCACAGAAGCAGCAGCGCCCTCGTCAATCACAGTACGTTTGACGGTCATACCAAGAAATTCTATGAGCACCAAAAGAGACACATAGTAGGGCAAGCAAGGCTGAATTCCTGCAGTTTCAAATTTTATCACAGAGGAAGAATCATCATCGTTCACACCAAGGGAAAAAAGCAACACCTTCCTTTGCGAAGGACAACTTTGAAGCACTTCCAATGCAGACATCGCACAAGGACTATGGGCCAAATCCTCGACAACTAAATAATTATGGGCATCTCAGGCATTTGGATTATTCCCTGAATGCTTAAGGACTCTCTTAGGAATGTGAGGTGCAGCCTCAGGTTTATCTGTAGGTTTCTCAACGCGCAAAGGGGACCCTGGTGGATCAGGCTCTTTGCCTGGGCTGGGTTGTGATGAACTATAATATTTTGCACGAGTCACAAATTTCACAGCACGGACCATGTTAATGCACCCACAACCACTACCCTCCGGTGGATCATCATCACTAGACTGGTCATGGGACTTCGAGTTCATATTTTGATTATGCGGTAAAGGGTTAGTTAGCACAGCTGGGCCTTGTGCTAAGAATATCGAAGCTTCTTCAATCTGAGGGCACAAGTAAGTGAGTTGATCGTCCTTACATAGCTTGCAAGGGAACTTAACCTTAAATTTCACTTGCTTGTCCCCCCTAGCATTTCTACCGTTCTTGTCACTATTGTTAGCATTCTCATTCTTATTCCCACCCTTTCGATTATTATTTTTACCCTTTTTTCTATTCCGTCCGGGATGCTGGTTACCCTTCTGGTCCAATGATTGCACAAAAAGTACATTCATCGTTTGGGTGGGTTGAGACGAAGCCGTAGCTTGTCCCGAAGCATATTGGTTGAGTGAAAATTGACTAACTTGTTTTTCAACCGAATCTGCAGGTTTCGCACTTGCACAACCCACAATGCCATCGGCATGTGGTCCGGGTTTGACTTTGGGATCGAAACTGGAACGAGAAGCATTGGGAATAATCTCATACAACAAACTAGACTAAGCATAGATCAAGTCCAGTTCCTGCGCCCTAAAAATTGCTTGTTCCTCACTCTGCACTCTGGATGTGGAAACATCCTTCGCTATATATGGAAATAACGACTTGAGGAACCACTCAAGGAGGAATTTCGGCTGTATAAAAGCTTTAATTAATCTCTTCCATCTATGCCACTCTTGAATATGATCATAAATATGTGTGGCTTTATCTTGCCGAAATGTAGACAAGAGTTCAGTACCAACGTCATAGCGCACTGGTAGCTGGAAGTGATTAAGAAAATTCATTGCAAGGTCATCGAACAAAGCGAAAGCTCCCTTAGGTAACTCTATATACCATTTCGCAGCAGGCCCTGTGAGGGTGCATTGAAATAGTCTCAAACAGACTGAGTCCTGATGTAATGAATTCAAAGAGCACCAAAGGTGAAACGTAGTAACTTGTTCGCTCGAATCCTCTCCCAGTTTTCCTTCGAACTTAGGTATGTCAGAATGAAGCTTGGTAGGGACAGCCGACCAAGCTGGGTCATGAGCCACAGGATCGTTTGTCAGTCTCGATAAGTCAGGAAGATTAAGCGTCGCAAGGAAAGGGAGCCTAGAATGATGAGGTTGATGGACCGCTCCCTGGTTCATATAGGGTTGATTACCACCATGGCATTGGCCATAGTGTCCTCCTCCTCTCTGACCCATATAGGGTGGCGTGGAAGTACCATAGTATGGTGGATCTTGACTAGTAGGAGCTACAAAGCCATAATTAGGAGAGTAAGCAAGTTGTTGATACCCGCCTCCATAAGGTGAAGAAACCTGTCCATACTGCGTCCCATAATAAGGTCCATAGGTCATTGCATGTGATGCCCCATGAGACACTCCGTAGGTAGGAAGATACACTCCAGAAGTAGGGATATACACCCTGGAAGTAGCAAGATGACCTCTAGAAGCATGAACATAGCCTCCCGAAGCAGCGGGCAGTATGTGAACTTGAGACACAATCGGTCTAGTAACCGCAGTACGGACCTGACTCATAGCCATATACCGACTCGAAGGACCACGTGAATAAGGTGGAGGATGTACATTTGAAGAACTAGGGTCCGAGGACGAAGGAATCTGAGTAATAATATATGTACTACCGCCTATCGTCACTTGTCTTGGATCGCTAACCCTAGACCTAGGAGGGAGATACGATGTAGCTTCCACCACTGGGACGAAAGGTGCAATGTGACTAGTGCTCCCAAACCTCTCCGCATGGTAAGGAATGAGAGTGCCCCCAGGAATAGTGTTAGGCTCAAAATCGGATTCGACATGAAATTTCAAATCATGTGTAGGGAAACTAGACGTAGCATAACTACCGTAGCTAGTGCTGGCAGGTTCAAAATGAGTCCCGACGTCCTCCGGCATTCCATACCGGTAACGCGTTAATGGGGAATCAGACCTGGAGTGAGTAGGCCTATCGTGCAAGGGTCCTATCTCAGAAATCATAGGACCTAACTTATCTAAGTCGGGTGAAGGATCATAAGTAGGATTAAATTCCCCATCGTCTACACGAATGGGAGGAGGTGATTCAGGAATATCCTCTAAACGGTCTCCCATGGTGTGTGAATCAATGTGTGAAATAGTCCACCTGGACTGTCTAGGTCTCTCTCCCAAAGGAGGAGGAGAAGTAGAAGGCGGAAGTCCTGCTAAACGATGAGAATGGTGAGGAACCGCACTCGAATCCACAATGACTCAAAAAATAGAAAAGACTCTCTATTTACGTAAACCCTAGGCCAACTATCGTGCACAAAGCAATCACTAATAAAATCTAAAGCCAAATGCAAGCAAACAAGGGCTGGATAAGTGAACTCCCGAATGAAGTAGGTATGTCTCACCTAGGAGAGGCTTGAGACTCCCATACACAACAAGCGGAGGTACATAACCAATTATTGTGGCCCTCAGCTTCAACACATAAAGCGACTGTGCTATCCGACCCCAACCTGGCTGGGACACCTGCAGAATAACCCCTGCAAAGTATCCCCTCGATATCCTAGGTAAGGCCACTAAGGTCACCTCAATATAATCAATGCTCAGGCAGACAGTTGCAAGTGGGATTGACTGTATGGGCAGGGTAGCAAAGCCCGAAACTCTCGAAAGAGCCCCAGATACGAATACAATCCTGGAAATATCTCCGGTGCTACTCAGTTATGACTAGGGGTCATCCCAATCAATAACCGCTCACACTTCCTCATGCTTAACTCCCTTTTGAGAGGAGGATCCTGAGAAACACTGGTTATACCAAGGATTTCACACACTCACCTCGACAGACACCTAGATGTTGGTGTTTAGTGATCTTGGAGAATTGACTTACAATGAACTATTCCAAGATCCTAAAACCTAAGCTTGTTGGTGCACCCTAGAAAAGAAAAGAGTGTAATTCATTTTATTTAGCGTTGATTTTAGTTGGATTTATTACTCAAAAAAGGGATATGATCGTGCAACTAGTGGTGTTATGATGCAACATGAAGTAAAATGCACACCTAACAATCAATGCAAATGCATTGTCTCCATGAAAACAGGGTATGCTACTACATGAAATGCACAATTCTTCTTCAAATGATAAATGCAAATTTTCCTATATGAAGTCCTAACTAGTACTCCAAAGCAAATCTAGTGCAAGTACAATGCAAAGTGAAAAATGCAATGCATGATGATAAGCAAATGTTTTTGGATTTTTTGAAAATAAAAGAGATGCAAAAAGCAAAAGAATGATTCTACAACCCCTAGAATCTGCAAGCACACTCAAATAGCACCCAAGCAAAGCACTAAGGTAAAAGAACTCTAATGCACTAATCTCAAACAAAAAATCGAAAATGCCATGACAAGAACCTTCTTAAAAAAGAAAAATTTAGCCTAAAAAAAACATTTCTAGTCAAAAACAGAGGCCTAAGCAGACCCAGGCAGTGCCAAAGGAGACTTAGAAAATATTAGAATTCACCCAACAACCAATTATCTTCCCCAAAAAGGAAAAATCAAGGGAATATGCGACTATTCACAGTAAACCCGCGTGTATACGCGGAAATCGCAGAGGAAACCGTGTGTATACGTGACTGTAAGTCAAAAACTCATGTACAGGAAGAAAGGTGCATAAAATCAAGGCAAACAAACAGGCTGAGACAAACTTCACACCAATCAGACTCTACCAGGCATACACGCCCCCATACCTGACACAGAAAAAAGAGAGAAAGAGAAATTCAAATTCATTGAATGCCGAGAAAACAACCCCCAAAGGACAACTACTAGGAACTCCCCAGTGGAGTCACCAATTCTGTTACGGAGAGAAATTCCTATGGCTTGGGGTACCAAGTATTTGGATGGAAGAGAGCACCTTTTGAAACCAAGGGTTATAGCTATGTTTACTTGAATTGTCCTAGGAGTATTGAAAAAGAAAATCTAGCATTTGTCTGGTTTAACAGAGGTACCCAAATCCTGACAAAAATCATCCAGTGTGAGCTTGATTTTTTGAGCTTCACAAACTGCAAGGACACCCATTAGCATGGTATCATCCACAAATTGGTTATGGGAAATTGGAGGAGCGATGTCATGCATGGGTAAGCCAGTTAGAGAACCCTCATTGATGGTGGTTTTTATGGTTCTTCTTAGTCCATATTCCATGATAATAATAAAAAGGAAAGGGGATAAGAGATCACCCTACCTTATACCTAGTGTTGAAGGAAAGGGGGTTGAAGGTGAGCCATTGACTAATATGGAGAAGAAGGCAGAGGAAATCAAATACATTATCCATCTTATCACTTCTTGGTTAAATACAAAAGCTATAAGAGTGTGCTCGATATACTGCTAGCTTAATTTGTCAAAGGATTTTGAAAGATCAAGTTGTAGCATCATAGATAATTGTCGTAAATGTTTTAGGGAATGGATGACCTCATGAACCAATATGACACTGTCCATAATTTGTCTTCCTACAACATATCTTGTTTTCTCTATCAAAATAATGTGAGGCAAAATCAGCTATAGTCTGTTTGATATTACTTTGGTGATAATTTTGTAAATGGCATTATAGAGTGCAATGGGACTAAAGTTTTGAGATTTAATGGGATTCTCTCCTTTTGGCGCCAAGGTAAGGAAATTTGCATTAAATGCCTATAGCATTGATCCCATCACTCTGGAATCTTCCACAATTTGCAAAACTTCTTCCTTAACTAGGTCCCAAAAGTTGTGAAAGAAATCAATAGTAAATCCATCAGACACTGGGGATTTTCCATATTTCATTTCCTTAATTGCTTGGTCCACTTCATCTTGTGTTATTGTTCGTATGAGAGCTTCGATTTATTCATTAGAGACAATGGAAGGAATTCTCTATATAATCCTATTTATAGTTTTAGATCGATCCATGATTGGTTCAGTGAGTAACTCTCTGTAATTCAAAGTGAGCTCTTGCTCAATGTCTATGTGATATGTGAGCTTATGTCCCTCATTATCTTCCAAAACGTGGATCCTATTAGCTTGTTTCCTTTGGATCATTGATCTGTGAAAGAATTTGGAGTTCTTTTTTCCCTCCCACAACCATTGGATGTAATAATTTTGTCTCCAATTTATTCCCGGCTATATAATTTCTTGAGCTGACTTCTAAGGACATATTCCACCTCAAGAACCTGTTGAGTCTTCCCTTGCATGATCATTTTGCTTTGGTATTCCTTTAAGCATGCTTCCAGCTCATTTTGAGCTTGAAATATGTTCACAAAGTTTCTTTTGTTCCAATATTTTAGTTTTTCCTTGATGTGCTTTAATTTTTGCTAGAATCTATATATCAGGGAGCCATGTTGGATGGTTGATTCATCACACCATTGCTTCATTTTATCTTCGAATTCTGGATATGAGAGCCAAAATATTTCAAATCAGAAAGGATGTCGTTGTAGGATGTCAGTGATGTCGATCATGAGTTAAATAAGCCAATTATGTGACTCTAAAAAGGGATGGACCTCAAAGACTAAGGTGAGTCCATATGTGAGGAGCTACTCCGAGAGTAAAAAGCAATAAAGTCTGCAAGAGATGTTGTGGAGGCCAGGCATTCGATTTGACTAGGTGAATCCTCCTTTCGGCTCAGGGTCAACTAGGTGGAGGTTAACCAAAAGGTTTTGGAACAATGTGCTTTCAAATTCCAGGTATTTGTGACCTCCTCACTTTTCTACAAGGTTGAGAATCAAATTGAATTCACCTCCCAGAACCCATGGGAGATCAAGAATAGCATAATTAAGCCATTCTAGGTTATCCAAAAAATCCATTTTCTCACCAAGGATGTGAGGCCTGTATACATTGGAAATATAAACGTCTTTTTCTACCCCTATTATTATGATCTTAGCTAAAAGCATCCACTTTGTTGACATGAAATTTGTCATCAAGATGGAAACAAGGTTCCAGATGATTTCAATCCCACCCGTCGTTCCTTTGGAATCTATATTGACATGTTCACTTGACTTCCAACATTTGGAAAATATTTGAGCTGCATCTAATCCTGCACATTTTCTTTCCTAGAGGAAAATAATGACAGGTTTTTCTTCCATTATATGTTTATGAAGAAGTTTTTGTTTGCTTCTCCCACTCCAACCTCTTCCAAGATATGATATTCATCATTACAACTAGGGGGGTGGGGTGATAACTATCTGTTATCATATTTATTTATACTAAGTTTACCATGAAGCTACCTACTTCCTGAATTAATTCCTAGATCGGCTTCCTTCCTGTTTTTTTCCTTTCCTTCTCCCCCTTTCTTCCATCTTTAGGTTAATCACACATGATGCCCAAAGGATTTGTCGTCTTGGTTTTGGATCCCGATTTTGAGTTTAATTGTGCTTTATGGACTTTTTTCAGCTGATCAATGGGGACTAAGCCCAAGTCCTTATTTTGCAATGCTTCCTCTAGATGGGAAATTTTTATGTCTACTAGATCTTTCTCATTAATCCCCAACTCCATTTCTTCACTTACATCCCCTGAGGTAGGAGGAGGCCTAATGGGGATAGTTTTAGATGGAAAATTTTCCTTATCCTTGTTCTACTCTGTCAAAATTGGATTAGGGTTTTTTGAAACAGATTGTTCCAGATTTTTTGTGGCCATGACAGCAAAGGGGGTATTGGATGATGTGGGGGGAATGGGATGGGTAGCTTGTTTTTTGGGGTTAGATTTTCTCCACCCTTGAGTTTGAAAGGTTCTTTCCTGCTCTTTCGAGTCTGATGTGGGAGATTTATTTTTTTGGAGCATTGTTAAGTGGGAAATATCTAAAGAGATGTCCATGGACATGAAAATTATGGCGAAAGAAGGGGACATGTTCATAATCAATAGTTTGTTCCCATTTTCATCCTCATAGTCTAGGTAGATGGATCCCGAGAATGTTTGAGCTATGTTCATATATACATAGATTATAGTGAATGAAGTGTATCTTCTTCATTTAGTTGCTTCAGAGGATTTCACATGTCAGTCAAGGGTGTTTCTGATACCCCCGGGGATTTCTTCCAGAAAAAATTCCTATGGGAGGGAATACAACCTAATCCATATTGGGGCATGAGAAAAATCCTCTTTTCCTGGGTTAAATTTTTCTTTTCATTCTTTTAGAAAGAGGCCGGCCTAGTTTAAGAAGTATGGCACATTCTCAAAAAACCTATTTTTTCTTATACGTTGTGAAAAATAACAATAAAAAAGCCCTTGGATCCTAACTAGAGTTCAAAATGACATTTGGGATTCCACCAATATTGGATCCTTCTTATCAAATCCCTCTTAGTAGTACATATGCCTAGGAAATTTTCAATTAAATCATGATTCATCATGAATTACATGTTGATATTGACTCGATTGTATTGGATAACATACTTGGGGGCTATAGATATTTGTGGAATGCATTTTCCTGGTTCCTTGAGGTGATCCGCATTTGGATGAGATGGTTCTAGATGTGGTGCCTTCCCTTTCTCCTGTTTCTTCCATTGGTACATATCTTGAACTATCAGTTGTAGATATTTCGATGTTTTGGAATGTTGGTATTACAAATGTGTCTCCTCCTCTAGTAGCTGCATAGACAGTATCCTTCTAGGAAGGGGTGTGAGCCTCCCTTGGCTGGGGAATCATTGGGAGAAGCGGAGACGCAACGAGGAAGGCTCATTATGCACTGCTAACTACAAAGAAATCTCGGTAAAGAGATGAAACGTGGGATCAAACCCTAGTTCAAGCAATAACAAAATATGGAAATCAATCATTTGCAAGCATAAAAGAGACCCTGCACACCTTTGTCTTCTATAAGGTGTGTGCCATGAATATTTCTCTTGAGTAGGGTGTGTGGGCCTACAAAAATGGCTAAGAATGTAATTTTTTTTAAAGTATAGAAGGTTGTGATAGTTTTTTATTTAGTTGGTCTTGTTTGGAACCTACAAAGCTACTTGGTATCCATCACAACTAACCCAAACTGGTGATAAAATCAGATTAAATGGACCAACCAAAAGGAGTACACCTTCTTTTTCCTCGAAAAAAAAAATTGTAATTGTATTTCTCTAAAGGAGTATAAAATTACATTGTGTAAGTATATGTCAAAAGCATATATTCAAAAAAGAAAACAGGACAAATGTCTATGATAACAAAAAATGACCGAATCTTGGACTAGAAATATAGAGAAAAGGACCAAGAGGAATCAAGGGTTGAGGTAGTCCTCTATCTTCCCTTTCTTTCCTTTATTATTCTTAACCCCAATCCACCCCAAATGATTTGGATTTTCCATAACTATCTATGATGTACTGTCTTTTTTGGCCTACTCCCTATCTGAATTAGAACTATCATATTCATGAGTTCTCTTAATTCCACCTCCTGTAATATCCAATGGAACTGTAATATCAAAATTTGTGAGAGTCCAATTGTTGGTATATTTGACTGAAGAGACTTGTCTACATCCTATCTATCCTTAACTATAGGGAGGGTGAATCCTGCTGACATAATATATGCAATAATGGACAATTTCCTGAAATTTCTACACTTTTTCAAAGGAGAGTGATGTTATATTTTTATCATTTAGACAATACTATCTTAGGATCTTATCTGAGAGAATAACATGCACAAGAATCAATCACAAGAGATAATAGACACAAATATTTTCCTTGGGGAAACCATAAAGAAGAAAACCCCTCAACTTCCTCAGAGATAGAATGAGCACCAATGGCAGCAGTAAAACCCAAAGACAAAAAGATGATCTCCAACAGTTGTTCTCTCTCTCACCTATGTGCTATAGCTGGGTGAGTGTGTGTGTCAAATAGAGAGGATCTCTCTCTATTTATACTAGTTTTCAACTTGAAAACTACTTACCAGGGCCGACCTCTCTAGGAGAGTCTAATAACCCTAGTGCCCCTCAATTGTGGGGACTTTCCCCCCCCTGATCAACAAGGAGGGTTAACTTCAACTCAATTGTGGGGAATATTTCCCCGAATTACAACAAAGGGTTAACCTCATTAACATTACATGAATTTATTATATTAATGACTCTCCTGATAGGAACATCGAGGTACAATGAAATACAAATGATTCTCTCGATAGGAACATCGGGGTACAATATAAGATATACAAGTGAATACATTCCGAAGTTACAAATACATCAACACTCCCTCTTAACTAGGAAGGTATTCTCTTGACACAATTCATCAGCACAAGTCTTTGTCACTTGATCATCATCAAATCTGGATCATCACTGGATCATCATCAAAGATGGATCGTCACTGTATCATCATCATCGTCACTTCTCCTGCTATCTCAAGCAAATGGTGTTATCTCTCAATTCTACTCGTCATAGGAAGTTCTACAGAGCCATCCCTTTTTCATGTTGGTTGTAGGACTAGCCTCCATGTAGGTATTCATCTTCTTCAGTGCTTATATCTAACCATGGGAGGAACACATCCAGCATCCATGTCAGAAAGGCCCGCCCATCACTTATATCTAACCATGGGAGGCCCAGCCTACCACCATGTCAGAAAGGCACAGCACTTACATCTGACCATGGGAGGCCCAACCTACCACCATGTCATAAAGGCCCAACACTTACATCTATCAACATGTTAGGACACACCATATACCATCCAAGGAAAGGCCTAGCACTTACATCCACCAGCATGGTAGGACACACCATATACCATCCAAGGAAAGTCCCAACACTTAAATCTATTGGCATGATAGGACACACCATCTATCATCCAAAGAAATGCCTAGAACTTACATCTATCGGAATGATAGGACACACTATCTATCATCCAAGGAAATGCTCTGCAATTACATCTGACCATGGGAGGAACCAATCCTACCAGCATGTCAGAAGGGATCTACACTTACATCTGACCATGGCAAGAACCAATCCTACCACCATGTCAGAAGGGCTCAGCACTTACATCGGAACATGGGAGGAACCAATCATGCCACCATGTCAGAAGGGCTTAACACTTACACCCGACCATGGGAGGCCCGACCTGCCACCATGTCAAAAATGCTCTGCACTTACATCTGACCATGGGAGAAACCAATCCTACCACCATGTCAAAAAGGTACACGAACTCATCACTTCCCCTTGGAAGGAACCTCAATCTAGAGAAAACCAAGCTTCTCCCTAAAGTACTCAAACTTCACTCTAGCCATTTCTAGCATAGAATCACTTCAGGGTTGATTAAGTACAAGGATAACCTACGAGATTTTCCAGGACCAATTACATCTGAGGAAAACCTACAAGACTATTTATATTGAAGCAACCTACAAGCTTCGTCAGGATTTTCTGCTGAAACAACCTATCTCGCTATCTATGCTATAACTCCCTATTTCAATAGATCTTGATTTGGATCACAAACTGGAGCTTCACTTATCCTCTCCCCCAAGTAGCTGATAAAGTGGAAACATATTTTGCCTCGACTGTACTCAGTGCCATGCAGGACTTCTTCCTCCTAAAACAAGATAACACACCTGATCCCATACTGAAGCAGCACCCTAAAGTGATCTTGTTATCAATGGCATTTACTGCCTAGTTCGAATCCACATAACCGTCTAGGTTAATATTTTGATTCACCTCATACTTGATCCCATAGTAAATTGTACCCTTCAGGTACCTCGGAATATGCTTTTCAGCAATCAGGTGAACATGTCTCGGATCTATCAAGAACTGGCTCAATTTGTTCACAGCAAAGCAAATATCTAGTCTTGTATTCGTCATGTACATTAAGGACCCAATCATCTAATGATACATCATAGCATCAAATGACTCTGATGAAGCATCACTCAATAGATTTAGGTTCGATTCCATAGGTGTGGTCATGGCCTTGCAGTCCATCATCCTGAACCTCTTCAAGATCTCTACTGCATACTTCCCTTGTCCCATGGAGATTCCATATACATTCTGCCACACCTCCATGCCTAGAAAGTATTGCATCATATCCAAGTCCTTCATCTCAAACTCGGAAACAAGTCTCCTTCTTGCAACTTTAATGAGTTCCTCTTTTCTGTTAGAAACAAGTCATTGACATATAACAGGAGCATCACAAGTATTCCACCTTCAACCTTGAAGTAAAGGTTGGAATTCACTTTACTCTCATTAAAGACTAGATTCATCAATAATTTGTCCATCCTCTCATACCATGTCGAACCTCAGAATATTCTACAATCACTCCCTTTGAAGTGGAGCATCATTCTCCCTCTGCCTTCCATACTCTATGCATTGAAACATTCTACACCGGAGTGACAAGTAGCTTCCTCTGCTACTAATATTCTATGTATCCATCTACGGTCACTTGATACCAATATCCTCTATCTTGAACCTTTTCAAAAGTTCTTCTTGCACCGATAGCTTGTCATCCTCTATAGGATTTCATCTTCAACCTTGTAGCAAAGGTTAAGATCTTCATCACTCTAGGTGATCTTCAAGCTCCTCATGTATGTGTTATCCCATGGGTGCCTTCTGATCTTGTACAAGGCCTTCTTTCATTTGCACACATGATTCTTCCTGTCATGTGTCTTAACTTCTAGTGGATGCAAATGTCTCTTTGTAGTCTATGCCTTATTTCCGTGAGAAGCCTCGTGCTACAATTCTTGCCTTGTATCCCACGATGTTTCCATCTATTGCATGATGGAACTTGTAGATCCATATGGAAGGTACTATGGCCTTCCCTTCAGGTCTCGATACCACATCCTAGACATCATTCTTCTTGAACTAGTACACTCCTTCCCTTTCTTCTTCACAATTTATTCATAGATGGAAGGTTATGTCACTCAACAGTGTCACATAACTGCACTGTGTTTGAGACCTCTTTCTTTCTTTGAAATAGTCATCATAGTATTCTTCATCTTGGATTATTTCTCAAACTGTCATCACTTGTTCTTCGGAACAAGTCTCATCCTTCTTTTCTTGTAGGTGATTGTAGGCGATCTTTCCTACAAGTCAAATGCATTAGTTGTATGGTTAGAAACATTTCATAAGGCATATTCATAATGGAAAATTCTTATGGATAAAGATATAATCATGCAACTATTTTATCCAATACAACATTCATCCATATCTCATGGAAAATTTCTAGATTCCTTCCATCTCCACCATGACATCATTGAGATTGTGCACTAATCCAATATGCCAGCAAAGAGGTTTCATTCTAGATAAGTAGCAATGGAGAATTGTATAGCACCATGAGCTACTTACCCATCACATGCATATTAGTAGTATACTGTCATTAATGCAAACCTTCTATCATGCATAACACATCAACTGAATATAAACAAATGCATAACAAAACAATATCATGAAATGACAATTGAATACTTATCTTTATTTGTTTCATGGGTAGACTCCTTCTTGAGCCTTCATCTTCATCATCTTCTTCATTCATAACAACATCATTTCTTATCCAAATGATAATATGGACAAGAGGTTCTTCAAGAGTTGAGTCCATCGTATTCCTCATCACTTGAGGGATCTTCTTTGGATCGTGAGAGCTTGATCTTCAGTTGCTCCCATATTCTCTTTCTCTTATTATGAGTCGAGCTTCTTCTTGTGTGCACTCTTCCCAGATTCTGCTGAAAGTAATCACTTCCTTCTGGCACACATTCCTTGAATGAATGAATCCCATGATCTTGGGAGGTTGTTTATCACAATTTCTGTATTCTCTACTTCTTCATCCACTGCTTCAAGTTTTTCTTTTATTTGAGAGACCCTTGTAAAGTATGACGGTATGGTCTCTGCATTCTGGATCTTTACATTCTTCAACTAGTTTCTCAAAGTCATCTTCGGATTTATGTTCTTCCCTTCAAATAGCTTGGTCAAGGAATCAAACATCTCTTCAGGTGTCTTTAGGGAAGACATGTGTGGTATAAGGTGATCCTTGATAGAATCAGCAACAATCCTCTTGCCATTGACCAAGTTCTTCTTGTGTAAGGCCTTAGCCTCATCTCCCTCTGGAACTACAACCTCTCCACTTATGTAGGTTTCCAATTCTTTTTCTTCAAGAACCAATGAAATGCTATACTTCCATGCTAAGAATTTTTCAGCTTCACCAAGCTTGTCATCATGCTGGTGTGATAGGTCATTTTGAAATGAGAACCTCAAATGTAAATAGCAAAATATTACATCTTACCAATTTGAGGTGTCCGTCCTGGTTCCGGAGCTAGTTGATTTAGGGTTTGTCATAGAAACCCTAATTTTAAAAACTTGGAAACTCAAATTTATGATTGGATAGAAGGATGGGCCTCTTCAAGGCGAGCTATCCAATGTACGCCTTTTTCTAAAAACAGTGGAGGGAAGCTTCCAGAACAGGAAGTCCTAGTTTTCCAATTTCTTCTACAGAAATTGTTGATATTGTTTCTATTGTATCTCCGAAATTAATTCTCCTATATGTATGAAACTTTGCACTGAGGTAGCATCATCTGTCCTCTTTCCAAAACTGTAGGTTTGAGAAGAATTGGTTTCACCAATTGGTACTTATGATAGTTTTACCAACGTGACTTATTTCAGGACTATTCAGCATAGTGAACTTGTACAGACTTCCACGTGTCACTGTTTCACCTTCAGGGTATGAAGCTTTTACCACATAAATTGCAGTTTTTTCCCTATATGGAACATCTTACTAAATTTAATTTGGACCTTTGTAGCCCGAGATATAGAAATTATCCCTAGGTGTCATGTTTAGGGATGAATCCTGGAAGAGGTTGGAACCCTGATTTGGAGAAATCATATCTCCAAGAATATAGTGAATATAAGGCTGAAATATTTATACAGGGTACATTAGGATTGTTTCTTTGACCTGTGAAAATTTTGGCTCCTAATCCTTCTTCAATATCTAGATATAGCGAATTTACTAAAACTACCATTTTTAGTATTTTAGGGTTTTTCAGGACTGAGATCAAACTAGTGTTTGACTTTCCCAGAGTTTTACTCAACCAAAAAATTCAAACTTGGTCTCTAAACTTAAATTTTGATGAGGAGAGAAATCCTATGTTGGGCTCACTCAAAAATTCCTCTTTTGTAAAAAGCCCTAATTTCCCGCAACAAAAACTGAAAATGCCCAGAATCAAATTCTTCTTCGACAGAAAGATGCGCCCTTCAATGGAGAGTTATCCTAGCCTCCTTTTGCTAATGATCTATGGAGAAAGACCTAAAAATTAATAAGGCGTAGCTTCTGCAACTGTACAGTGTCTTCTACTCAGGTTAGCTCTGATACCATGTTAGATTTTTATCATTTAGACAATATGATCTTAGGATCTTATCTGAGAGAATAACATTCACAACAATAAATCACAAGAGACAATAGACACAAAGATTTTCCTCGGGGAAACCATAAAGGAAAAAATACCACAACTTCCTCAGAGATAGAATGAGCACCAATGGCAGCAGTAAAACCCAAAGACAAAAAGATGATCTCCAACAATTGTTCTCTCTCTCACTTGTGTGAGCTCCTCCTCTCTCACCTATGCGCTATAACTAGGTGAGTGTGTGTGTCAAATAGAGAGGCTCACTCTCTATTTATACTAGTTTTCGACTTGACAATCACTTACTAGGGCCAACTTCTCTAGGAGAGTCTAATAACCCTAGTGCCCCTCAACTGCGGGGACTTTGCCCCCTCTGATCAACAAGGAGGGTTAACCTCAACTCAATTGTGGGGACTATTGCCGCAACTTACAATGGAGAGGTAACCTCATTGACTTTACATGACTTTGTTATATTAATGACTCTCCCGATAGGAAAATCGGGGTACAATAAAATACAAATGATTATCCTGATAGGAACATCGAGGTACAATATAAGATATACAAGTGAATACATTCTGAAGTTACAAATACATCAACAAGAGAGAGAGGGAAGGGAGGAGGTTACCTCTTGCAGTGTGCCTTTTGGTGATGATCCTTTTGCTCCAGCCTCCATGGCCTTTAGGCCTCCATTAGTAGCAACTAGCTAGTTTCTTACCTCTAGCTCTTAAAAAACTTCAAAAAAGCATGAAATCTATCTACTAAATGTTGCAAAAATACATGAAACAAGCATGGATTGAAACACAATATTTAGAGGAAATTTGAATTGTATCATATTAAATTGAGAGGAAAGTGATTACAACCCAATAATCGGTGAATCCCTTTCTCCCTTGCTCTAAACTACCCCTCTCCATAAATTCCAATTATCAAAGAAACTATGATGTGCAAGAAAGGTTCTATCTATCTTTTCATTCCTCCAGCATGCCTTTGCTCTCTAATGTTTCCTCCTTCTTTCACCTCATATGCCTTTCTTTTATAGAATTGGTATTTGTGTTTCCAATCACTAACCATGGATGTGGGATTAGATTTTTTGAAGAATTTTTAATATTTCCTTCAAAAAACCCACTTTCAATTAGTTTTTGGGCATTTTACTTGAATTTCCAGGTTTTTAGGACAATTAATACATATGCCATGTATTATTTCCACTCCAAGAGTTGTGGTGACTAGGTTTTGATCCTTAAGTAGTCTTGGTATTGAATTCTTTAGAGAAACCTTTGTATTCACGTACTTCTTCCTTTGCGGAAGCAGTGGTCCGATGAGAGATCAAAGCTCTCAATTTGTTCCAAATTTTGGTCTTCATGTTTTGAGCGAAAAGAAGATATGTTTTCAGACCATCATCTTCGAGGGTGTTAATTTTATTGTTAACAGATGCCCCCTAATGTGTGAGGTCTGAAGCTATGCTGAGGGACGAAATACATTGAATTTTATTTTATTTTGATGCTCTTTGTATTGATACTCTTTAATGATCAAGGCATGATGGTAAAGTGTAGTTTATGAACGTAGTAGTCGAAGAAACACCTACAAGTCAAACAAGGAAATTTCTCGAATATACAATATCTTCTTGAGGCTAGTATACCCATGCTCAATAGTAAACAATCATGGCCATGAACAATAAACAATGAATCCATGTCAAAACTAAATTCTTCAAAAAAATATATGTGCATATTGTATGAGTGCGACATATCCAAGTCTTCATGGTACTTTGACATGGTTTTTAAATCTTGCGCAACTCGGGAAGTGCATCGATGAGTGATACAACTGTCTTTCCCAAGGTCTTCAAACAAACCAACGACAGTACGATTTTATATCATGTGAATAAATGACTTGATGTCGAGCATAATTAAACACCATCTAATTACCAGTCATTGATGTATACCGTTAACAGATACGAGGAGGCCCATTGATAATGATGATGGACTCCAAGGTACTCGAGTACAAACTAACAAGTGTGAATGAATGTTTTGATGTCGAACACTTGTAGAATCAAACAATCAGGGGTCATTGATGTATACCCATTTTCATTCGTGAGGACACCTGCCACTAATGACTGCAAGATCCAAGTTACTCACTGGGGTTCCTAGATCCATTTCCTATATGATGATTTGGTGTCGATAAAAACAGATCCGTTAGAAGGAGGGCATTAATGTATCCCACATCAACTGACATGAAACATAGATAAATAAGCTGATATAATTTTGTAGAGCTGTGAGATCCAACACTGTATACGGACACAAGGAAGGCCGACATGATTGGTCATGAATATTTGAGGAATGGATGACACTGGTTTGACTTCCCTTGAACATATAACATGACACAGAATGGAAACTTGGAAACATAAGACTCGAGTAACCAACCTCTACAAAATTCTTCAATTCCAGATGAATTAACAAAAGCTCCATAGATGACAGGAAGGATAACCTATCGGTGGATATCTATTCAGATTACTGGTACAACTTCCTAAGGAAAATGTAAATGGTGTACTGACAGCGGATATGAAATTATGTGTCGTGTTCAAGGGTGACTACTACTGATTGTTTCCTTTATCTCAAAGATTCAATATGACATGATTCAATTTTCCCCTTTTTTGGATTTTTGTGTTTTTTTCATTTTTAGTACTTTTTTCATTTATTAGCTTGAAAAAGGAATAAAGAATGTTATGGTACATGGGAGGGAACCAGTGTTGCATGGGCGTACTCTATTTTTCAAGAGAATGGGTCAGGACAAGGCAAAGATACATATTGTAAACAAGGGTTGAGCTAGTTGTGCACACTCTTACAGATGTTCCCTCCATTGGTTGGGTATCTGAAGCATGATTATGTGTCAACGAACGGTGAAATAGAACCAAGTAACTGTGATTATCCAATTTGATATGATGAACAAGTAGGAAGGGGGAAATGTGGTTTACTTCATGCTAATTCTTGTGAAAAACACCAAAATCATAAATCGAAATGAATCATGGTCCATCAACTACCTGAATCAAATAGTTCTCACAGGAATTGGTCAACTAAAATAAAAGCAATGGTTTATAGGCATTTTGAGCAAAAAGTGACTGCAAAGGAATATACGCAACATCGGCAATAAGCACCGAAGCAATAAGCACAAATGTTCATGCAGATATTTTAACACATGCTTATCTAAACTAACACAAAATAGGGATCCCGTTAGGAAATGGTCAGAATTGTATGGAAGATAAGTATGTGGTCTCAAACTCCAAGTCATGATGGGACTAATTGGGCTCCCGACCCTATGAGAATAACTCAGCATGGGCACCAAAATGGATATGGGGTGCTGACTAGGGTGTCCCATGTTTGGGAGGATCTTCTGTTGGAATGGTGGAAAATACAAATATGATGGGATGACCCACCAATTTCCAATAGGTTTGACCCTATGGAAATATTGGGTTGCAAAAGGTTCAAATGCATCTTCACAAAGGGATAACCTAAACCTATATGCATGCTTCCAAATATACCTGATAAGATCGAGGAATGTACAAAAGATGCTCCTATACTTGGGAGGATTTAAACCAAATATGCTCCCAGTGACCCCACAAAGATGTCTTTAGGTGGGTGCAACCAAATGTTTATGACTTCAAGGATTTCTTCATCTAATGATAAAATTATGTCGAAGAAGTCAAGTGAGATAGGAGATCTCACAGCCAAAATGGGCCAAGTAACTAGATCATATTACTCCATCAAGGGAATATTTTGATCCAAATCTGCTAAATCAATTTCAATAGCTTGGTATGATACTGCTATAACAGATAAGGGTTGCGGGATCACAAATTTTCCCATGAGGGAATCATTTTTTAACGATCCTACCCTAATTTCTTGAAATTCCTTTAGAGCATCCCTAATGAAAGGAACATTTGATTGGATAACAGTTTCAAGTATTCAGTAATATAATTGGTCGATCATGACAATCTTCCCCCAATGAGGGAACCAAATCACTCGAGACACTAAAGACACTATAGCCAGCATCGCATGTATCCAACTACGTCCTAATAGAAAATTGTAATCTATAGGCGCTCTACTACCTCAACATCCACTGTGACTGTTTTGCCACCCCATTCAATAGGGAAAGATGCAATGATCCCATGAGGAGAGAAATAATGTCCATCAAATGTTTTCCACACCTTATGGGATTGAACTAAGGTGGGTGATCCTAATGCTTTCAAACATTTAAATGACATGACACAAGTTGAGGTCCCTTCATAAACTATGGTTTGAAAGATATTCTTGCCATGAGATGTTACTTTAATCTGAAAAGCAAGTTTGGAAGGAATCCTATTGGTTGATTGGTCTAAGTCTAATGTGATCAACATTGCATCGGATGGATCAATAGCACTAATTGAAGTCAATAGTTCCTTTTTTTGTGCAGAACAATATTGAAATACCTCCATGGCGAACATGGCACATGGTGCTTGAGCTATTTCCTCAGCAACATTTGTGTTATGAGCATCTCGTGCATTAGGATTATGCATTGTTATACATAGATCACCTATGGGGGGGTGTGGTACTATGTCTATGGTTGGTTTCTCAATGGTGAGAGAATCATTTGGCTATGATTTTGATTGATCCAATGTACTAGGAGGGACATCATAAGAATTATATCTCGTTTTAATGTTCACCTCATGATCACACATGAAGACATTAGCATTGGGATCATTTCCCTCTTGCGGGGATTTGGACCGGTTGCCTCCTGTCGGAGGTTCCAACATTGTAGCAACCATTTGATGATGGTGCTACAAAAAGGATTGCATTCATACAACAGATTGTTGTTTCCTACTGTCTTAAGATGGATTCAGTGTATCTCCCTCCCCAAAGTTAGCATTCTTCTTACTCTTTTATGTCTTCTTATTTCCTCTAAGTTCCATGGATTGAACTATGAGTTCTTTAGGAGTTTGGGAAGGATTAACATTGTGTTTACCTTTGTACTTCTTCTTCTTCCCCCTAAGGTCCATGTGCATTAATACAACAGATTTTTGTTTCCCACTGTCTTGAGATGGATTCAGTGCATCTCCCTCCCTAAAGTTAGTATTATGCTTACTCTTTTATTTCTTCTTATTTCCTCTAAGTTCCATGGATTGAACTATGAGTCCTTCAGGAGTTTGGGAAGGATTAACACTGTATTTACCCTTGTACTTCTTCTTCTTCCCCCTAAGGTCCATGGGTTGAAATATGAGGATTTTAGAAGTTGGAGAAGTCTTAGCATGTTGTTGCATATCTTGACCAGATGTAGGTTCAGAGGTTTGAACAGACATTTGTCCCATTTGCTGGGTGAGCTGCTCAAGGTTGTTGATGGAACCAATCATAATGTTGGAATGAGATCCATGTGGAAACCTAGCTAGATAAAAAAATAGGTATTGCAAACTGGTTCCAAAAATATTGGTTACTTTCTGGAGCCTCACCACTCCATTGTGTAATGGGATTCATGGGTGGATTGACCCCTTGCGGGGTTAGACTCCAAGGAGATTGGATATTTCCTGGTATATGACCACACCATTGATGAATTAGTGGATTTCCCCCTTGCGGGGTTAGACTCCATTGTGATTGGTTATTTCCTAGAATATGACCACACCATTTAGGTGGTCTCTGGATTTGACTAGTATTCCAAGGTGGGTTTCCCCCTTACGAAGGCTTCCCCCAAGAAGATTTAGTACTTCTTGGAACATGATCAATGGATGGATTATCTCCTGATGGATTTAGGTCCCAAGAGATTGCTTACTTCCTAAAACTTGACCACTGGGTGGATCGCCTCCTGATGGATTTGGGTCCCAATAGGATTGGTTACTTACTAGAACCCTACCATTCCATTGATTATGCCCTTGGTTTTGATTGGAATTCCAAGGTATGTTTCCTACTTACGGAAGTTGGATCCAAAAAGATTGGTTACTTTCTGAAACATGACTACTCCATTGTGGAATGGGGTTGATAGGTGGATTTCCCCTAGGCATTGTGCTAGGATAAATTAGAGGATAACCCTTTGGGGCATTTCCTCCCATCGGTGGAGGATAATTCCAATTCACATTTGTGTTCTAGGATGCATTATTTCTGCCAGGAATATTAACATTCCATGGTAAACGGTTGGCCCCAGAAGTAGAACCTAGATAACTATTGTATGTGCCAAGAGGATTTTGATAACCTCCCGCAACCATTTGAGGCTGCATTAATATGGTTCCTTCAACTCCTGATGAAGCCAAAGGGTCAAGTGTAATGTTCTACATTTTATCAGGACTTTAAAAAATGCTAACCAGTGTCTCACTTTTCGTAAGTATGATTTAGTTTAAAGCATATGCAAGTGTGGATTTACATGAGCAAATGTGAGATATTCTATTTTTTCAATTCAACTAAAGTAAGATCATCAATTCTATCTATGTTTTGTCCATGATGTGACATTTTTTTAGAATTGATTTGATGTTTTTCTTCTCTAGTAACATTTGATTGGGTTTATAAGTTGTTCAATTTCAAAGTCACAAATATGTGGTTCATGTATATGCCTCCACAATGTAGTAGGGCCCTCAAACTTGGGTAACTTGCCTCGCTACCACCTTGATGGGTGGATCGGGAGATTAGTCACTCTGAAGTTTAATAAAAGGATTTGTTTATTAGAGTATATCCAAATACAGTCAAACAATCCTAAAGTCAAATAGACTCAACAAAAATCAAAGTATCCACACATCTAAAAATTTCCTAAGATAATCAGCAAGAAAACTTCTTTCCAAAGAACCAGAGTTTAGTGAAAAGTTGGATTTAGAGGGCCTTCCAAAACTTAGTAGCTCTTGAGGGACATTACGCCTCAAAATTTTCTAAATAGTGAAGGTACGAGAAACAATTAAATTGTTCTTCAATCATTAGGGGTCCAAGTGTTATCTCTTGGCTACTCACCCTCCCAAGGAGCTGAAACAACCTTGTGTCTATCTCAGGTATTGCAAGTGTCCCCCACTCACAACAACCTATGTGTTTCCCTAAGATAAGAAACTATGGTTACCACTCCACCATTGGTGACCAGGTAGAACAGTCGTCAGTCTAGGATATCTCACATAGACTAGCTATGTCAGGAAAGGGATGTCACCCTGAGGACTTGTCACTTAACCGAGACAATGTAATGTGCTCATATCCCACCAAAGAAGCAAGAAGGGAGGTACCACCCTTACTAATTCGGATTGACTTCGTGCTTAATGCTCATTTTAGAAGCGCTTTCCTGGAAAGCAGTCTTTTCTACTAATGAATTTGATTCTCTTTAATCAATACTAGTTTCAAATTTTCATGACCTTGGAGTGTTAACTCTCAAATATTATCCTAGGGCCCTAGCATAATCTGTGTTGGTGATATCAAAATGAATCTTGATAGATTTTAGATTAAGCATTGATCTTAGGGTAGTTTGTTTAGTTTCAGGGAATGATGGTGAAACTGGTGGTGTTCGTGACTCAAAATGTTGAACCAATCAAATGTACAATGCCCACTACTCTTTCCTTTATTTCAATGAACTTATATACTATGGAAAAGTAAGAGGCTCTTTGAGGTCCTTCAAACATGCAAATTGAAAAATATAATCACTTTTACAAATTTGAAAAAAGGTTTTCAACTTTTTTTTAGCAAGGGTTCAAGAGGTTGGCTTCAAATATAAGATGTGTTCAATTTTCTTCAACTATCACTAATTGGAAACGAAAAATGTTTGAATATTCAATGTTTTTCCTGTTTCTAATAAGTCTCTTAATCTAATGTTCAAATGTAGGATTGTGATTCAATTTTTTTTTTCAATCGCATTATGTTTTCTTTCTGAATGTTGAATTTAATGTTCCAAATTGATGCAAAATTCTAAGTATATTTTGAAATTCTAAAATTGACAAGCATTTACACTTGAGATCCACTTTCTCGTTCACAGGAATTCCTGAAAGCACAAGTGAAGAGGATACATGTGGTATTTGAAATGTCTTAGTTATGATTTCAGGTTGTGTGGCATGTTGGCAAGTTTATTTGACTTCAAAATTTGGGGCCTAAAGATTCATGCATTGAAATAATGTGTCATGTATTTTAATTTTCCAACATTTTACTTATGCAAGTATGAGATCAAAATAATACAATGAGACAAAATTTCAGATGTTCAATGACAAAATAACGAACCTAAATGGAAATCATTTCACAAACTTTCAGATCTGATCATTTTTTAAAGGAAATTTTGACCAATGCTAAAAACAATTACTAGTTAAAGTGTTTTTTCTAGCTTTATCGAGAAGGTTTCCAAGCTTCCCAAATTCGAAGGAAAAAGTCCTAAAGCCTTCAAAAATGATCCTAAAAGGTCCTAGGAAGACTCAATTAGTGTTTTGAATTTTAATTAAGGTTCTGCAAGGTCTGCAAAGAACTCAATTCAAAGTCAAAAAATAGAGTTTTAAAAATAAAATCAAATTCCAGCCATATGCACACAAAACTTCAAAAATCCTTCCACGAATCTTTAAAACTTGATAAAAGAGATGTAAGTATTGTCTAAAACCTAAGTTATTATATTCCTAAGACATCTATAGCAGCAAAAACCAACCAAAATGGCCCAACATTGCAAATCTGACCATCAAAATTCAAGAACCATGCTTTTTTCAAATTCCAACCATATGCACACAACACTTCAAAATTATTCAAATAAATCCCTAATATTTTACCAAAATGGATGAAATTATACTGTAAAATCAATTAGAGTATTTTCTAAGCTTTCCACAACAAAAGAAAATCACTCAAGATGGATAAGAATTGAGGATTTTATGACCAAAATACTAAACTCGTATTGCATCTCTGTTCCATACGGGAATATCACTACTATGTACCTACATGTTATTTCAATGCATATGTGACTCTCACTACTATGTACCCGAGTGTTCTATCAATGCATATGTGACTATCACTACTACAAACCCGCATATGCCCAGAGAAACCTCAGATCTCGCCCAAATCTATAAAGATTGGGATAGGTAAGGGCCAAGCTAGATCGGTTTGAAATTCTTGAAATGAATTAAAGCTTCAAAAGACAAAAACCAAGCATGCATCAAAGGATTTAAAATTAAATACACATCCAAACAAAGAGGAAATTCTCATGAAAACTTGTTTCAAGAGAAAATCCCCTTAGGTCCCCAGTATGGTCACCATTATGTTGGTAGATTTGTCTGAAGGGACTTGTCTACAACCTATCTATCCTTAACTACATGGAGGGTGAATCCTGCTGAAAGAATATATGCAATAATGGACAATTTCCTGAAATTTATACACTTTTTCAAGGGAGAGAGAGAGAGGGAAGGGAGGAGGTTACCTCTTGCAACGTTTCAGTTGGTAAAGATCCTTTTTCTCCAGCTTCCATGGCCTTTAGGCCTCCATTAGAAGCAGCTAGCTAGTTCCTTACCTCTAGCTCTTAAAACTCTACCTCTAGTGAAGATTTTGAAGTTGGATGTGAGCTAGATCCAACAATCCCTCTTTGAAGTTGCAATAACAAAATTAAGGTTGAGTCATTGAGAATTTTGCAATCACAAAGTGATTTATGATCATGGAGTTTTTTGCATGCATGAATGAGGCTATGTCAGGATTTTAGAAGCCCTAGCTTGTCCCAAATCTTCTTCTTGAGCAATAGAATACTATTAGAAGCATTAACTATGAAAATAAGGGATTTATCATCAATGTTTTTTATGAAAATTTGGAAGCTATGCTTGTCCACAAGTGAGAAATTACCCTTAACATCTCTTAATCCTTTGTATGTTATGGAAGCAGTGGAAGAATTAGATGGAGGAGACTCCATAGGAATACCTACCATAGAAATAGGACGATCTAACCGTGCGGCCCACCACAAATCCTTTCCATGACTCATAGAACCCTAATCATATAAAAGGAAACCATTGGGGACACAATTCTCAATGGAATCCATATGAAAGTTCTTTATTGGAAGAAACCCATTCAATATGTTCTTATGAGATTTTGATGCAAGAGAAAATTTCAAAAGCTCCAGCAACCCATGGGAGAAAACACGGGTGCACACCAAATCCTTGAACCTAGTCTCCATACAATACCCATAAGTGGCATTATTATGGCCATGAACCGAACCCATATATCATGGAGGTAGAAACAATCTGAAGAAGGGATGTTTACCATCGAGATATGGACCAAAAATATTCTTTTCTCTCTTACCCCACTCAATACTATGAATTGGAAGCCCCGAGGCTTCATCTGTCATGAAGAGAAAACAAATTATGGTGTCCTTCACAAGGGTTTCAAGTAAGGTCAAACCCTGACCAAAGTGCATTATGGCCTCAAAAAAATTTCTTTCAAAGCATCCGGAACCATTTTGATAGTGCCATCGATGCTTATTATCTTCGATTGGTTTTTTGCATCAGCTGCCACAGAATGACAATGATTTTTTTGCAGAAAATCCTTCCCTAAGGGACGATCTCATCAAGAAGGAGGCTCTCATTACAAGTGCAATCTAGAAAACACGTATTATATTGTAATGCTGGAGGAATTTTGCCACCATTCTAAATCCACTCATTCCCTTTTCTCTCAGTGACTCTTGTCCCTCAGCACCCTTTTCCACTAGTGGTAAGGTCATTCTTCGTGTATGATTTCTACCATATACACATTCAAAGAATTGAAGTGTTTGGAAGAGGGAGTATATGTGATTCATGAGTAGAGGAACCCATTTACTAGCTTCAAAAGGTGCCTTAACAACAATAAGGTAATTGATGTATTGATTGCTTTATTGCATTCAATATAAAAAATTTATCTTTCCCTCCCCACATACAAGCGTAATGTGTTAAATATTTTATTATTGGAGAGTCATTCATCATTTTCAAGAAGATTATTAAGGTTAGTTGAAATTGCATACATGTTCTTGCTTTGTTTAAGTTTATCATCAAATTCATAAGGTCTGTGAGGAGGTATTTGGTGTTTATTGCAAGTTTTAGGTTGTTAGAACGAAGCTAATGGAAGGTGAAAAGTGGGAGCATCAAGGATGAAACTTCAAAAAATGTCCTCCTCTTCCTCTATCTCTGTCTCTTTTTTGTTTGTTTGTTGTCTTTCCTTTAGAGTGGTGAAAACATATCTCCTTGAGTCTGAATTGCTTATATATAGAGCCACAATATCAAGTTTCGTCTATCTCAATATGTTGTTGACCCGCCCTTGTGATTAGGAAGTTTTTTTCCCACAACAATGATGGATGTCAAAAATATGTGTTTTGACCATTTAGTAGAGACATGTAAATAAATTTTCATCTGCATTTGATGGGAAAAAATTTCCAACCCTAACTTTAGTACTATTATATTTTAGTTAAATCTTTATATATAAGAAAGAAAGAAAGAAATACATTTGATATGTATATTTAATATAGTTAAATCCTCTAACATGGTTGGTTTTGATGGGTCTTGTTTCACATGGCAACCCAAGTTTGAACCTTGCAAGCTAGTTGGGAGGAGACACTTAAAAATACAACCATGTTGAAAGTTGGTGTGCCCTATGCTAGGTGCAATCCTTGGATGACATAGATATTCATGGTCGTGGTTTTAGACTACAATCTAATCTCACTAGTCATAGACAAAATAGAAAACAAAATAAATAAATGTATATATAATATAACTACTATATAAATAAATAAAAAGAAAAACCTATATAGATTTACACAAAATTAAAAATACTATAAATATATTTATCTATAAATATTATTACCTCTTTTTCCTTAACGTCATTTTTTTCACAATAATGGAAAAGTATACTTGATATTTAGTTTTGAATCAAAATATACATGGAAAAATACAATATTGTCTTTATATCATCATAGTGAAATATGCCTGTCAAATACTGTAGTAAACATATAAAATATGCAAAGCATGTGCACAAAATTTATGTCTATGCCAAAGACTATCCAATAAATAATGGCATTTATAATGGTCCCGAGCAAAAAGAAAAGGGAAAAGTAATACCAAATATGTGCAATCTATCACTGAAATAACTGCATAGTCTTCTTAAAAAGGAAGACTGCCTGAGTGAACTCCTCTATGTATATAGTGCTCTGGGGGCATCCCAAAGCCTTACTAGACAAAAAAATCCTCATGCTTGTTATTATATCTATATACATGTGAAAATGAGATCTCCTTAAAATATCCTTGAATATCTCTAATTTGATACATCCAACCCAATAAAAAGGAACTTGTAGTTGGCATAGCCCTCTAGCCCAATCAATAACGATTCTGGAGTCACCTGTCACCTACGATTTTGAAATATGTTTGTCACGAGCAAGAAAATTGAGAGTCCACATAGTTAATAATTAAGACCTTGTATTTGTACTATATCCACAACCCATCCAAAAATGAGAATAATGACCAATCCTGACATATATCACACCCCCTCACGCCACATGTCTCAAGTGCTAGGTTGGCAGCTCCATTGAAGAAGCCAATAGGTAAAGACTTTGAAAATGGAGGGAGGTCAAAAGACTTGATCTTGCCAACTTTTTTTTAAGCAAATACCATTCGTTATATGACCCAATGATAGATCCAATGACTTTGGAAAAAAAGAGGGGAGCATCTTTGAACAACACTTTGTTCATGTGAGTCCATATGTGCTAGGAAACAAAAGGGGGTGGAGTTTAATGAAGATGAATTGCTTTCCTCAAACAATGAAACAAGAAATCACATAATCGGATGCCCATAAACCAATAATTCTCAATAATTTCATGATCTCTAACCACACCGATCTTGTAAATTTACAGCTAACCAAAAGATGGTAAATAATTTCACTATCCTTTCCACAGAGGGAGCAGATACTTGGCACGCACCCCCTCTCTTCTAAAAAAAATCTCCCAAGTGAGATCTTTGTTCTCCCATGCCCTCCAAGAGAACATGAGGAGCTTTAGAGGGAAATGCCATTTCCATAGGCTAACAAACCACCATTTATTTGTATTATGATCTTGATAAGAAATAATAGCTTCATAGACATATTTAGCATAGACTTTGCTTGAAGAATCATTCCAAGACCTAAAAAGAGAGTCTGCAAAGTCCTCTAGAATAATACCACAACGATGCAACTTCGAAATATATCGTATCCATTCATTGCCCACATCACCATTCAAACCAAGATCATTAATGTCTATATTTTAGATATATTTTAAATGAAAAAAATATTACTATTTAATAAATTTATAGTGGGGATTTCTCCCCTACTATATGTAAAAGAAACTACCCTAAATCAATCAGATTATAGGGTAGAGTTCAATGCTGCAAAGTGTTTTTCAACCTCGACTTACAACAATAAATGACAATAAGCAAGAAAATAAATATTTTTATGATTTTGATTTTATTACCTAACTAACAAAAAAGTAACAATGGTATGCATACCTTTCTTTGAAGTGGCCCACTGCAGTCGTATGAGAAAATGGTCCCTCGACTTCACAGTTTGGGTCTCCAGTCTACTCCACTAGTGGTTGTCAAATAGGGGGAATGGATCCAAATGGGTATGGAGCAAGCTCAACATACACCGTGGAAATGATATGGCAAAGTGTGATGATAATGGTGAAAGGCTCAAGAGTGAATGAATAGATGCCAGAAGTTCAAAATTGTGACTAAAATTATTTGTGCTAAGACTTTCACAATGTATTTATAGGATGGTCCAAGGTTTTTCACCCATGGTATTTTATTATGCATGGTATTTATCTATAGTTTTTGACCCATTCTCATTTTTAGGGTTTTTTTGTCCTTTTTGGAGAGAGTGGAGATAAATCACAATAAATGCTCAACTTCCCTTCATTTATGGGGAAGGAATAATAATGTTGTGGACCATATTTGGTGGAATTTTAGTTGTGAAGGTCAAAATGGAGGAAATAATGGTGGGAATATGATATATAGTTATGGTTTGGACCATAGAGAGCTAGGTGAACAATTTTTTGTGTTAACAAAATTTGATCCTTTTAATATTTAATAATAAATCTAAATTTAAGATGAACATCTTTTTAATATTTAAATAAACATATGAACATATTTGATCTTTTTAATATTTACATCAAATGCATTAAACAATGGAGACGAAGTCTCAATAGATTCCTTGTCAATTTGGGAATGGTTTTTGGACACATGTCATGCGGTTTTCGACGCATGGTTTTGTTAAATGGTTTTCACGGAAGTTTATTTGGTCTCGGCATATTTATTTGGTTTCACAGAGGTTTATTTGGTCTTGGTAGGCTGCGATTGTGGTTTTGTTACATGGGTTTCAAGCTTAGGTTCCTCATGGTGGTTATGAGTGTGTCTGGCCTGTGTGTCTGGCCTATGTTTTTTTTACAAGAAAGGTTATGAATTTTATTAAACGCACAGTGGTATAACCACTGAGAAAGTTTCTACAAAGTTCAAAAGCTTCCCATTACAGGCAGAAGCCACAAGACAAAAAAGGTTGACATTGCTGCAGACTATACATAGAGAATTAATGTATTTGCACAGAGAGAGCATAGATAATATGAATTACATATGTAAGAATCCATATATCATAATAGAAAAAACAACTTTTCAACCATTCAAGAATTCAACATCCACCATCAATCTCTTCCATGCTCCCCAACTAAACAAAAACCCTTGTAACTCATATATGTGTAACTTAGGAATGATACCCATTTTTTAGTTTCGATGTTGTTAGATTTACAAATAGGCAAGAAAAGTTGACAATGAATATTTAGGTTAAGTTGATCACAACATTTTGTAATTAATTTCAACATATTATATGCATGTGTAAGCACTTATAGTCATTAATACTTGAATTAATTTACTATCATCAATACATCTAGACATTATATGAAATAATTTAATTTTAGTTAGCTTTGGAGTTAATACTTGAATTTGTTTACTACCAACATAGATCCATCTTAAAAGAGGATCAATGTTGAAGTGTCAATTTAGTAGTGTGATAAATTTATGTACTTATGTTTGCATATCTTGTGTAAGTAGTGTGATACTTGTTAAGGTTTTGTTAGTAGTGTGATAAATTTATGTAATTATGTTTGCATATCTTATGTAAGTAGCGTAATACTTGTTAAGGTTTTGTAAATAGGGTAGTAAGTTAAGTAGACTTGATTGTGGGGAAAATTTCAGAGCTAAGCTTATTTGAGCCAAATGAATCTTGGGATGGGTGGCCTCTCAAAAAGTCCTAGTTACAGTGTGCAAGTCTAGAAGTTGATGATTGATGGGTCATAGGTTAGTGGCTTACAATGCGTAAATAATCCAAAAAATGAAATATCAAGTTTAGCATAGCCTATGCAATGCGTACTAAATAAACTATAAAAAACTATAAAAAAATGGTCTTAAAATTATACCCATAAGAATGGAGTTTGAGTCATAAGTAATGATTTACACTATACATTAATCCCAAAAATAATATATCAATTAATATATTTGTTTTAATTTACTAACATAAATCGATCTTAAAAAGGGATATACCAAGTTCAGAGAGGCATCAAATCTCTAGAGGTATATACCAAACTTCGAAAGGCGTCAAATCTCTAGAAGTGCAAACCTCTTTTTAAAGTGGAAATGTTGATGAAGTGTGTCATGCAATGCATATTATTTTTTATAAAGGATACATGCCAGCTTTAGGATGACCATGAAAATAGTTACACGTCTCCTTTTATTATTTATTAGAATGTAAAATGAGCCAAACAAGTAAATATTTTCTACCTATAATAAAGTAATATATTTTCTAACTTTGAAGATTAATTTGAGCACAAAGATTGTTATATGTTAATAATTTCGAAACATGAATCTAAACGAATTAATGAAAACCAGTGGGCCATTTTCCAGCCATCTTCACGTTGAATCTGAAAGGGTGCCACCAGATTTGACGAATTGAAGGAGAACTTCAGTATCAAAAGGAGGTCCTCCTCCAATTGTGGAGATGGCTGTGTTGATATCCAGTCCAAGTTGTGCAATCCTAGAGTGAACGCACTCATGTTTTTTGCATCCTTTCCTCACACAAATCAATAGAAAATCTCCACCACTGGTCTGATCACTGTCAGTCTCAGTCTCAGGTTTAACACGAGTAAAATGTCCAAACATTCGAACGATCTCTTCCACTATATCCAAACCTCCTTGGAGAATATTAACAAATGATGGGCCTTCTGGCATCACTATATCTTTGACAAGAGAAAGACCCATTTCAAGGGCTTCACATCACAATTATGCCGCCCCTCCCCTCTGCTTCGGCTTCAAGGTGTTGTTCCTGGCTAAGACCTCTCGTCTCTTCTAATCTATCAATTTCTCTAGCGATGCAGAGATTTAGAGCATTAACCAGCGTTTTCGATTGAGCTGGATTATCGAAAGATGATGTTATGATCCACATTCTCCGCATAATAGAAATCCCGTGTTTCAAGTCTTCACTGCTGATATCCTTTGCATCCGTTCGAGACAATTTCATTATAACAAGGCGAAAACCCATAATCCTTACAATATCTTGGTATAATTCTTTTCCAAGGATTTCCTCAGTTTGGGCACTCATCTCATCAAAAATTTTACAAAACATTCGGATCATAAGGGATTCGATTTTCATATATCTTTCGTTAAAGATATAAACAAGGTGTATGATTTTGAGATAAGCCACAGTCAAGACATCTGACTTCCAAATAGAACCGTTTTTTATATCATAAATGTCCAATGGTTTAGTGCTCTTTTCTACTACATTGCTCTTTAGAAGCATTCTTATTCGAGTAATGAGTTCGTTCAGATATGTGAAGCCATGTAAAGATCTGGATGTTTCTATGTTCTTATAATCAAACTCACAATACAGTCGCAGTAGATTAATCTTCTTCCACAGCATCGAACATTGCTTTTGGGTTGTCAGTTGTTCTTGCATGGATTTAAACAATAAGTCCAAATATTGCTTCATATCTTTCTCTTCCAGAATTTTTGAATACTCTTCAATTACATCTAGCTCTGCACCTCTACACGCAGAAGACTTCTGAAGTTTAATGTATTCATCCATTTCCTGCCTCAATTCTGTTTGGGGAATGACACTTTTCGCGGTGAACCATTGTCTAGTAAAGGGATTCTCTGCTTGGCGTTTAGTTTCCCAAATGATCTCTATAGTTTTTCTATTATAGAGACTCTGAGAGGCATCTTGATTCAGCGGTAATCGAACGGGATCATAAGCAAATTCACAGGTGATGACGTCCATTATTTCTCCGGCACCATTTCCATCTCGACTTCATTGTTGCTCCCTAATGAATTAGCAGGGAACGAAGATAAGATAAAATGACTCCAAGAAAATGCTGCTCGTTAGTTCTGGATATACAACTCATTTGTTCACGCAGAAATCTTATTCATATGGATCGTCTCCCCACCAGCTATAATTTATAACATCAAACCAAAGAGTAAAGAAGGGTCGCACATTGAATGGAGATGTGTCCTCCATGCTTTTATTCGGTGTCATCCTTGCATCTCGATCCATTTTCTATTATTTGTCTCGCTTGTTGTTGGAAGGTTTTACTTATGGATCAACCCTACTTATCTCTGCCATCATTGTGGATGGTCATACTTTTGCTATGTGGGTGTCTTTGGCTATTGGTTTGAATCTTTGGCATTTTGAATGTTTCCATGTGGATTGGTTTGAATCTTTGGCATTTTGAATATTTCCATGTGGATTCCTGTGTCATTGTTCTTTGTTTTTGTTTTAATTAGAGTAAGGTAGGATGCCCCATGGTTCACTTTTTTTTTAATGTTATGCATGTGGATCCTTGAGTTGTTGGTGTCATTTGTAGAGTTTTTGTTATTTTCCAAAAAGAATGAAATTAAGACGGATGAGCATGGTTAAGGTGTTGTTATGTAGTGATGTGGTTGTTTGGAACTTTTAATGGTTTCTCAAGGGGATATAAAGGGGATATAGAGACCATGTGGTGTTTTCATTGTTTCATATCTTTATTTATTCTTCATGTTGTTTGATTACTTGGTTTGGCTCTATGTTAGTGGTTAATGATAGGCTTGCTATGGTTCACAAACTCAGTAGTGTTGTAGATTGCATTGCTTGCATAGTTTGCTCCGTAAGTTTGTTGTGTTTTCTAATGGGTTGTGTAGTGGTGATTATAATTTGGTGGTTGTTTTCTTATGATGATGTTTTGTTGTGTGATTAGGATATTTCCTTATTTATGTAGTTTTTCTTGTGGCCTTTGGTTTCTATTGATTCATTTGTATGTTCGTGTTTTAGGTTTATGTGTCATTGCTTTCGTGGTTCCACTAAAGGCAAGGTGTACGTTTTTTTTACTTTGTTTGTTCTTTGTCTCAATTTGTGAGTGTTGTGCATTAGTGTGTGGTTGTTTTGAATTAATGGTGTATATTGTCAATGTTGTGGCACATCTATTTATTGTAGGGGTTCTTATTTCCTATTGATTGGTATGTGTACATGTTAGTTTTAATTTGAGCATGTTGTTTTGAAAATGGACAAGTGTTGCATTTTTTTTCTAATGAAATTTAAATTTACACACCATGGTTCCATACATGTCTACTTTGCTTGCTAATGTGCTTACTATTGCATGTTTTTGCAATTGGATACAACCAAAGACATTGGGAGTGCTTGAATAGGTTATTGGTAACAAAACTATGCTAATACAAGTATACTCAAAACATTTTAATTTTTGTTGAATATTTTTTTTATTGCCTTATATGCATTTTTCTCAAATAGATGTGTCAAATTTCCTTTCCATCTATTTTTTCCCAAAGAAAACAAGAATTTTTGTTCTTGTTGTCAATAGGATACTATATTTATTTCTCCTCTCTTTAATTCTTTCCTTCTATAACTTGACTTACTAGGCATTAAAATTGCAAGGGATCATAACATTTTGTTCATAAAGGAGCTTCAACCCCACCCTTAGTAACAAGAGCATTGTCTTGCAATTTGCATTGTTGACGCAACATGTCTTTGTTAAATGCCTAGATGTTTTGAATAATTGTATGCCCTTATTGAAATATAATGTTGTAAGAATGCATAAGCTTCCATGTTGGTCATCATCGCCTTTTGGGTCTCTAGTTGTTAATGCCGCTAGATTAACAAATACAATTCTCAACATCATCAATTGTACTAATCTAAGACTCCAGATATTATTTGATGTATATTGTTGTTCTTATATTTGGTTGAGTTGCATGATGGTATTCATTGTCACTTTGTCTCATTTAACACTTTCTTTTTGTATGCTTTCTTTCAAAATTTAGCTTGCAATGCAAACTAGGATGTTTAGAGTTTGATTTTCTTGGTAGTTTGTTTAATTAAATTATAAATGTTTGTTCACATGGCTATAATTCAAAGATATCAAAATTCCTTCTCATTCTCATTCTCATTCTCATTATCTAGTGAAGTATACCATGCATTGGAATTATAAGGGAACATATCCTCTTGCTATGAATAGAACCTTATTCCATGAACTCCAATAACCATGCCCACACCCTAGTAAAAAAATATTGAATGAACTAGGACGATGGGGGGTGGTCATTATTATATAATTCCAACATGGTGAGTGTAAATTTCCATAGTGTACTTATTGTTCCATTCATTTGTAATCATACATTTCATATTTGCTCATTCTAATTTTCTTTATATAGGTCCTTTATTATGTATGGTCAGCATGATTTTATTTGTTTACTTGTATTTTCACCATGCATCTTTGAGGAAAGAAAGTTGAAACCTTCTGTGGTTGTTGTTTCTTTTGTTTAACATTGCTTGCCAAGGTCTTAGCCCCTATTTGAGGTTTTTGATAACCTCATTGGAAATTTTTTTCAACGTGGTCCACTCAATTTTAACAATGAATTTGTAAATGTTCTGTGGAATGCAATTATAGAGAAGTATATATGTTGGCATTACAAAATGTTTTTCTATCAGGAAAAAGTGTGAGGCATCGATAGATTTAATTCCATTGTCTTTCTATTGTAGTGACATGATTTATTCACTTGGTCTTTTGTTGCATTTCTTTATTATGTTTTCTTGTCTTAGAATGAATTGATGTCACGCATCTTTGTTACAAGACAAGTACAACATCTAGCTCCTATTGATGGATTTGTTTATTATTATGGGGTGGGATTTAAGAACGTTTTAATGACTACTTTCAAGTGTATGAAAAAGCACAATCCAACATCGTATCCTTCTTTGTATCAATGGATTTTTTGTATGTATTGTGAATCACATTGCAATTAGTTGAATTCAATATGTGTATTTTATATTAAAAAAATAGCATAAAAAAAGAGTTTAAACTATTCATAGAATAATGTTTGATTATTTTTCATGGAACTTAAGATATTGTGATGTGTGTGATATTGTTAAGAAACGATTTTTCATTTTACTATGTTTGTTTGTAGCATAAATTTCCTCATATTCCATGAATTAGAATGCAATTTGGGCAAACCTAGGATGTAAAAATTATAAAATGTTTTAGCTTGCAAAATTAGTTTTAAGTCATTTGTAGACTTTATTTCATTGTTTTCTATGACACATATTGTTGGGCCCAGAAATGACCCCTTTTTTACCACATTTACCTACCCCTTTTTGCATTATCTTACTCCATTATATGCACCAAACAAATGTTTTCCTTCACTTGATCCCTCGATCCATACAGGTATGGTTAATTATTGTATTATCCTATTAATACTTATGATTGTTGTAATCAGGGCTCTATATCTTGGATTATGCTAACATATGGTGATTTTATAAAGATAATTCGAGATGTAAAGGATATAGGTGTAGTAGGCTGAACGAGTCAAGAGAGAGATGGACATTCATTGTTGAAGTTGATCGCCACCTATTCCATCTCTATACAAAGGATGCAGTCAAAGGTTACTATTCCACGCAAGTTGTACAAGGGTGGCTGAAACAGGCTTGGCTACAACAGACTCGAATGAAACAATGTGTTGCTGCTTGAGGGTAGTTGTAACCGACGGAGCATCATCTAGATTGATCCTGTTATATCACTGTTGGCTCAAGTAACAGCCTTCCTATATTTTCTGCTTCTATCTTGCCCACAACTATAACAACGTATTGTAAATGGGGCAGCCTGAAGATCAGAGATCTTCATGGCTACCCGATATCAGTGGGTAGAAGTTACAATTGTGAATGTATAAATATTGGAAACTATTCCGAGCCAAGGGTTGGAAATTAATTGATCTTATTGTATAAGTTGTAACAGAGACTGTATCTGTATTTCATCATTTAATACAAGGAGCAGGATTCTTCTAATCTCGGCGTTTAACTTGTGTTAATTTTCGGCGTCTCTATTCAAAGACTGGGCCCGCCTTCCTATAGAGATTGCCGAGTTAATTAGGTATTTATCCCTCTGTCGTGTGGTGTGGATGTTACAGTAGATTCATTCCTTTATAACAGCTGCAATAGTAATGATTTATTGTGCATTCCTTCAATCGATCAGTAATTGCATTCCCTGTGAGCTGCAGTAGAGTGGTGTGAAAATCGACTGTGTAGACTAATTTTCTTTATGCAATTGTGTGATAGTTGTAACAGTCGATCTCATCCCTAGTTTCTTTCAATTGATGTCTTTCTTGAGTTTTGTTAATTAAGTCCATTTGTAGTTATAATTGTTGAAGTTCAATTTCTGCATTTCCGAATTCTAGATCAAGTTGGATTGAGATAGTTATAATGAATCTTTAGATGGCCTGGTAATTTAGGATTTAACTTTCTACAAAAGTAAATCTAGATGTTTATTTTCTGAATCTCTTATTTCTATATGAAGGATTGTAAGAAGGTATTTGTGGTTTTGCATTCTTAAGAAGGTAAATTAGATTAAGTTGATCATGGGATGAGTTGGCCTGAATAGGAAGGTAGGATAATTGATTTACAGTATTAGCTACTTAGTGTTTAAGCATATATAGTGCACATTATCTTTGAAATAAAAGACTTCCCTAGCTTGACAATTTATATTGAACACTCTGTATGTTAGCTTTAATTAACTTGCATATAGGGTGCCCAACATTTTGGCGCCGCTGCCGGGGAAAGATAATTATTAGACACCATAGTAGTTGTATCCAGTAGTTACATCTATTCATTTTTCTTTAGTTTTTAAGTTTGCATGTTTTGGGTTGCATGAATACGAGAAGGGTACAGCGTGACATTCCTATAAACCCCATAACCCCACAGAATACTAACATTGCAGGTGGTCGAGGTCGTGGATGAAATCTAGCATTGGGAAGAAGGACATTCATTGACGATCTGGTTGATATGACCAATTCTTCTACTAGAGCTCGCCATCAGGAATCATCTGTCAGAAGGATCCTGGTTACCCCGGGAGTGGCAGCATCAATTTCCACAATGGAGAACACAGGAGAAGCTGCAACACCCTCGGGTGTCCCTGCGGAGGAAGACAAAGTTAGTATTGCAAGATCAGCTTATCAAGATTTGGTATATCACATTAACAGGAAGGTTGTGACAAAAGAAGAGTGGACACAGTTCCATCAAGAATTAAACGATCCATGGAAGCACAGAGAGGAGAAAGCAGAAGAAGACATGAACAACAGACGCGATCCATAAGATCACAAGGAAGAAATGGGACAAAATCATGATTAGGAGGGTAATTCCCATCCTGAGGTGACTGTGGATACACTCCAGTTCCCCATTCAATAGCCAGAGGGTATCACCCCCATGAAAAATATATGGCCATCTGTGCTGCCTCGTTTTTATGGAAAATCAGTAGAGGATCCAGATGAATTCCTTTTTGAGTTTGACATCCTCTATCACAGCTA
Source organism: Pseudotsuga menziesii (assembly GCA_001517045.1). Classification (NCBI taxonomy): domain Eukaryota; kingdom Viridiplantae; phylum Streptophyta; class Pinopsida; order Pinales; family Pinaceae; genus Pseudotsuga; species Pseudotsuga menziesii. The sequence continues at coordinate 307,144 of LPNX010081575.1, read as the reverse complement.
TGATTACACCTCTAGTGAACAGAACTTGAAACTCTTCCTTGCTACTCTGAAGGACAATGTGTTACATTGGTTCATGAGCCTGGGTGGGGGGACTATCACCACCTAGGACCAGATGAAACAGGTGTTCCTAGAGAAATATAAGGAGTACTACAATACTAAAGATAAGAGAGAAGAACTATTTAAAATGGTACAAAGGGATGATGAAAGCCTGGAATATTTTGTTGAAAGACTTTTATAGAATGTATAGAGAGCTAGACAGACTAATATGGGGTTAGATGTGCTTAAGATAATCCTACTTCGTGGGATCAGGGATGACTGCCTAGACATGTTGAACTTGTTAGGAAAGGGAGATATCTCAAAGGAATCCTTTGAAAAAATTATTGAATTATGCAATAGGTATTCCAGAGGATCTTCCAGGAACAACAAACGAGACAAACAGGATAAACTAGAACGAGATGTCTTCGACAAAACACAGAATTCATCTAATGGAGGAGCCACCTGGGTAGAAATAGGCAATCTCCTCGAAAATTTTAAGACTTAAATGATGAGGTCCATCTCCTCAGAAATAGATGTCCTGAGAGAAAAGTGGAAACAAGTAGTAGAAGATCTCACACTTGGTGTAATCTTCCCTAAATGTAGGAAGAACCATCCTTTGAAGGAGTGCCCATTTGATAAAGTAGAAGTGTGTCAGCTTTGTGAGTTGAACCATGACACAAAAAAATGCCCTTCACTACCTCAAGTGAAGGCAGTTCTGTAGGCATCAACTCCAGATGTGGAACCAACCTACTTTATTGCACAGAAAAAGCCTTGGTAGCCTCGAAATCAAGGTATGGCTCCAGACTCATTTCCATTTTCGAATTACATGAATAATTGGAATAATATGCATCACATGAATACACAATTCCCTTCATCTTATTCCAACCATCAATGGTATCCTTCTCAACCTCTGATGCAAAATTTTAACTCCTGAAACTCTTGGACACAGTCACCAAACCAACAGAATTCTTGGTCTCCTGGGTGGAGGAAATTCCATCCAGGGAACCAATTTTCCCATAACCAACCTCCTCAATAGTTTCCACATCAATTGTTTCCTCACCAACTATATCCTCCTCAACAATACCCTCAGCCTTATCAGTAGACGCTGCTGCAACTCCAGAATAATGCTGCCCCCAATATGCCTATACGACTGTATCTTCCTGCTCAACGTAACCCCAACCCAAATAATAAAGCAGTCCATCAATTTGAGACTGCCAACATGCTCGCTTACTCCATTACTCTAGTTCCCTGTAACGACATCCGCTTACGATCAGGGAGGGTAGTGGAGCCTTTGGTCATTGAGGATGTTCCATCCTCTGTGTCTGAAGAAAGGATGAACCAACAGTACTTATCCAATGCAGTGATCCCAATTATTGAGGACGTTGAAAATCCTACCAAGATACCGGCTGAAACACAAGAAGAAACATCTATCGACACATAGCCTACACAATTCGTTAGGGAACCACCATACCCTGGAAGACTAATACTACCGAAAGCAATGGAACAACCTCAATTTAACCTCTTAGGAGAATTAAAAAACATCTATGTCAAAATTCCACTCCTGCAGGCCCTTCACGATGTGCCTATCTATGCCAGAACCGTTTGGGATCTGTGTACAAGAAAACCAAGAAGAAAACCTAGGGATCTTCCCGCTGTTCATGTCATAGGGAAATTATCTGAATTAATAATGGGTAAAACCCTCTTGGCCAAATACGACGATCCTGGGAATCCCACTATCACCGTGCAGATTGGGAGTACATAGATACCCAACGTACTGGTAGATTTAGGCGCAGCAATTAACGTCATGACCATTGAAACTGTAAGGAAACTAGGGCTCACTAATCTCAGGCCAACTCCTACCATTTTAGAACTTGCAGATAGATCCACTATTAAACCCAAGGGAATCTTGAACGACCTTGTTATCTCAGTTGATTCGTGGGAACATCTGTTACGGAGAGAAATTCCTATGGCTTGGGGTACCACAACAGACAGCTTGACTCCAGAAATCAATCTTTCCCAATATGCAATAGAAATAAAATGTCTAACACTAAAGGATCAGACCTCGTACCTTATTTCAGATGGTTGAAGTAGATCCCCATTGAACTTTCTAATCTCCAGCTTGAATTGCTATATTACTTCCTCAACAATAAGTAAACAATACAAGCATTCTATATATCATGGTGTTAGAACTATTCTAGCATATATAATCAATAATGTAAAAGAATTTGACATAATCCCATGGATAAAATATTCATTCAAATACACATCATTGGATAGGAAAAGATATTTCTATTAATATGAATCACAGATTACAAGATACAACCTCTGACGGCACGTCTGCGAACCGAAAAAACTGAATCCCCCACTTGGGCCTCCACCACTTCAATCCTCCATCTCTCGATAGCAAGCTCACAAGCAAAAGGCAAGCTTGGGAAGAACACAAAAGTGCTCCAAGGGACAAAGGGATGCAGACTCAAGCATAAGTTCGGAAACAATGGACTATAGTTTCGTTGCTCTCAATTCTCTCTTATGCCTTCAATGTACCAAGGGGTTCCTTATATAGCTTTTCAAAGGGGTAATGAAAGGTCGAATCCGAGCAATCTCAAGGCATATGGAAGGCTAGGAGTCAAATGAGTTGGACCCATGTCAAGGAAAACTCCAAAAGGATTTGGATTATGCACACATCCTGATGTACGCAATTTTAGTGGTAAAACCCGCGTATGTACGCGCTTATATGGTTAAAATTCGCGTATAGCATTTTTCATGTGTTTTTAGGGATGATCAAGGAAACATCAAAGGACAAAAAATGGTCCATAGGGGCTAAGGAGTCTGCAGCGGGACAGGGGAAGGCCATACAAAGTGTGATTCACCTAGAGTGGTGAAATCCGCTATAACAACATCCGGCTGACTTCTTGGTTTTACAACCCAAGTCATAGCTAGGAGGACACCCACTGATCCTGGGAAGGCCCTAGTTAGCTACAGCTAATCCTTGCATCAGCTGTCGATCTGGTTCTATGACCATATCATATGGAACCGAGATAAAAAAAACCTCACTCTCTATCCTCCAGCTCGACTGAGTCTAGAAGCTGAAATTCCATTATGGATGGAGCTAGAGGAAGAGGAGGGCGTTCATCCACTATTAATGATAGGGAAGGCCTTGACTTTTAAAGATGAAACTAAAGATGATGCTATTAATAATTTCATCAGTGAACCCACTTCTTTCAATAAACAAATTTATCAGATCCTGAATGGTTCTCTAGGTGAATAAGAACAAGAAATTCTCACAGAGGAGACATTAGTCAATGATACTCATATAGTTCCAGTGTTGAAAAATTCAAAAAGTGTTCCTGTCGAGATAGATCGTGAAAAAACCCTGAATATCAACCTCAGTCTTACTCTGGATTAACAGGAGCACCTAATCACTCTTTTAAAAAAACATAAGGGGGCATTTGCCTGGGAGTACACAGACATGAAGGGAATCCCTTCTAATCTGTGAACCCACCACATTTATATCAAAAGTGACTCCCAGCCTGTGTGCCAGCCCCAATGAAGGATGAAGCCCAATATTAGGTACATCGTGAAGGAAGAAATTAAAAATCTCTTGGAAGCAGGATTTATATATCCAATCTCAAAGAGCGAGTGGGTGTCTCCACTCGTGATAGTACCCAAGAAGAATGGTAAATGGCGAGTTTGTGTGGACTATAGATACATGAACAAGGTGACACAGAAATATCACTTTCCCCTACCTTTCATCGACCATGTACTAGACACCTTATCTGGGAATAATTTCTTCTCCTTTCTGGATGGGTTTAGCAACTATAATCAAATCCAGATTGCTCCCGAAGTCCAAGATAAAACTACCTTCACCTGTCCCTGGGGAACTTTTGCATACAGGGTGCTTCCCTTTAGCTTATGCAATGCACCAGCCACATTTCAGAGAGCTGTGATTGGCATCTTTTTAGAATTGGTTAATGATAGTATGGAAATTTTCATGGATGATTTCACTCCTTATGGCAAGGACTTTGAAGAAGCATTAAAAAATTTGGAAAAGGTTTTAACACGCTGCGAGCAGACCCAACTATCCTTAAGCACTGAAAAGTGCCATATGATGATGAGTGAAGGGTTAGTGTTGGGGAATTTTATCTTTGTTGATGGCATCCAGGTAGATCCCTCTAAAATCATGGTAATTGAAAATATACCCACTCCTGGAACTCAAAAATAGGTACGTAGTTTCTTAGGGCATGCTGGTTATTACAGAAGATTTACAGAAAAATTTTCCAAACTTGATTCTCCTTTCTTTTCTTTGTTAATGAAGGATGTGCAATTTATTTGGAATGATGCATGCCAAAAAGAATTTGTTAAACTTAAGGAGAAGCTGTCTATAGCTCCCATCTTAAGGGGGGCCAATTGGGCCTTGCCTTTTCACATTTCTTCAGGTGCCTCTAACACTACCATTGGAGCAGTATTAGGACAGCAGGATGGTCAAACACCTTATGCAGTCTATTACATTAGCAAAAACTTGGCCCCAGCTGAACTTAATTGTACTGTTACTGAGAAGGAGTTTTTAGCCATTGTCTACTCCATTAACAAATTTAGACACTACATCTCTGGATATCCCACCTTTTTGCACATTGACCACTCAGCCATCAAGTATCTAATGAATAAACCTGTTAAAAATGATAGGGTAACTAGATGACTGTTATTATTACAGGAATTTGATATTACTATTATAGACAGACCTAGAAAAGAAAATGTCGTCGCTGATTTATTATCTTGTTTTACTAACAATGATGATAATATGCATGTTGAGGACTCTTTTCCAGATGAACACTTATTTGCAGTTTCATCTTATTCCCCTTGGTATGCAGATTTTGCTAACTACTTGGCTGCAAGGAAGCTTCTGACACATTTGTCAAAAAGAGAGAAGAGGAAAATCATTCAACAAAGTGCCAGGTATTGTTGGATAGGTGGTCATATCTTCTACACAGGCCCTGATCTTGAGATCAGAAGATGTGTAAGACAAGATGAAATCTTCCATATTCTGAAGGCTTTCCATGACGAGCCATGTGGGGGACATTTTGCAAATAGGAGGACAGGTCATAAGGTGCTGAAAATGGGCTACTATTGGTCGACACTTTTCAGGGATGCAAAAAAATATGTCCATTCTTGTGACAGATACCAGAGGATGGTCCAACCTAACAGATTGGATCAAATTCCTCTTCAACCACATTTGGTGGTTGAACCTTTTGACAGATGGGCCTTATATTTTGTTGGCCCTATCAACCCTCATTCCAGGCATAAATCCTACATCTTGGTTTGTACCGACTACATCACGAAATGGGTAGAAGCTGTGGCTTTGGTGAAAGTCAATGACCAGGCTATAATCAATTTCTTGTATGGTGAAATCTTTACCCATTTTGGAGTACCCAAGGAAGTGGTTACAGATGGAGGACCTCATTTTGTGTCACATAAATTTGAAGCTTTGCTACAGAAGTACCATATTCAGCACCGCATAGCTTCACCATACCATCCCCAAGCCAATGGTTAGGTGGAAAGCACTAACAAATTTATTGAAGCTATCCTTACCAAAACAGTCAGGAGCCATCATAGAGACTAGGCTAATAGACTTCTAGAATCATTGTGGGCATATCGTACTGCTTGGTGCAATACTACAAGTTTCTCTCCTTATGACTTGGTGTATGGAAAAAGTGTTGTCTTCCCCATTGAATTCGAATTCAAGATCTTGAAGACATCTATGAAGGTAAACTTAGATGCGACTGAAGCCCAGAGGAGTAGATTGAATCAATTGAATGAACTTGATGAGAAACGTTTAGCTGCTATGGATTAGACAGTATTAATTCAGCAACAGATATCCAATTGGCACGATCGCATCAAAAAGAAAGTCTTCTACGAAGAAGACTGGGAATTATTATACGATTCAAGATTCAAAAGGGACTTCAAGGGTAAGTTACGTACAACATGGTTGGGCCCATACCTGGTAGGAAAAGTATTTGACAATGGTACAGTCCGCCTGGTTACCATTAATGAGAATCGTGCACCATTATTTGCTAATGGTCACAGGCTGCGACTGTACCATAAGCCCATTTCGAAGGACGCATTCACTTCACAGATTGCAGTTGATCCAGAATACCAATTAGAACAAGGGCAGGAATCTTTCTCTGCCCCTGTCAATCTTTAGACAATCGTTGTGATTCCTACACAAATTTTTGTACATAAATAAATTGATGTTTTTATTATTATTTTTTTATTTTTTCTTTGCGCTTGATCCATTTTTTTTTAAGAATATGTGCAGGGATGTACCTAAGGAGAAATGGTCATGATAGGGCCTGAAAACCATGGGCATCATTTTATAACTTCCTGCTTCAGAAGGAAACTCCTTGAAGAAAAATAAACAATGAACAGTCAGTCGCAACTGCGATTACTATAAAAATTGCCTATTTTTCTATTTATTTGCAGCTGCAACACTGAAAAAATTGCCCTTTTTCTGTCTCAAGCAGCTGCAACAATATAAAACCTTGTCTATTTTTGTGTTTATCTACAGCTACAACACCGTAAAAAAAACTCTTTTTCCCATTCCGTGCAGCTATAACACCGTAAAATAATGCCCTTTTTCCCGTTCCGTGTAGCTGCAACACCGTAAAACCTTGCCTATTTTTTCATTTATCTGTAGCTGCAACACCGAAAAATAACACCTTCTTCCTGTTCCGCGCAGCTACAACTTAGTAACATATCGGCCATTTTTTCATCCTGCACAGCTACAACTCCGTTTAAATTTTTCCCATTTTTACCTTTTCCGGCGGGTGCGACTCTGTTTGAATTTTATCCACTTTTACCTTTTTCGGCGGCTGCGACTCCGCCAAACTGGCTGATTTTTCTATGGTTCATGGATGCAACTCCTCCAACTAGCTGATTTTTCTATGGCTCACGGCTGTGATTCCCCCAATATTGGCAGAACTTCTTACACTTTTGGTTCGTGACTCCTCTAGATCTGGCCAGAATTCCCGCTACTGGCAATTTCGACTTACTTCACAGCATTCATTATGTTTCTAGGAGGATTGACAAGATGGTTTTGGTTTTCCAGGAGAAAATATCATGACAACACGCCTGTAATAATGTTTAAATTTAAATGGTTGCACTTCACACGCTTTATTATCCTCAAGGATCGCAGTTCATAACATATTTACGAAGGTATGGTTCTAATTCTACTTGATTAAGCATTAACTAGATTTGACAGGGTTAATCATGCCTTCCTTTTTACGCTCATTATTACACCCACTTATTGTTAACTCGCCACTCATATGAATTAATGGCCATTTAAGCTTATCCTATAACAGCCACCCTTTCCTAATTCGGGATAAATTTTACCAAAAATTCCATGCTCTTAACTTTCTAAATTTACCCAACTACACTCTCAGTTGTTCACGCATACTCTGTGCTTTAACCTCCATTGTCAGGACCTGCAATTTGTTGGGATGATATAGAATTTAGAAGGAAAATGAACATGTGTATCCCAGCTTGGCACAAACCTCCAAATACGCGAGAACTGAGAAGAAATGCTGAATTTTTCACTAGTTTTGAAGCTGTGGGATGGACTAAATTCTTCCAACACCTGGATGGGTTCCATCGAGAGAAAGCTCTACAATTCACTTTAAATCTTACAGAAACCCACTCAGAGGATAGGGGGTTACATATAGAAGTCTCTAAAGTGATAGTGGCTGAAGTCACCGGCCTTCCTTAGGTGGGAAGAGCCTGGTTTGGTCGAAGAACCCCCAATAATGCAACAGTACAGGATTTTCTGATAGAGTGGGAACAAATTCATCAGTCACGAGAAGGGATAGTGTTACAATCACTGCCTCGACCATGGGATCAAGTAGCAGTATTTCTCAAAAATTATATCACTTGTGAAGGTAGGTATCAGATTGTTTATTATTCTGAACTTCCTCTACTATCTCATCTACGCCATAGGGCCTTATTGAATATTCCATTTTATCTATTTAAAGACCTACACCATATGGCGTGGTTTGTCAGAACATCCAAGAATCCAAAATCCTCCCTTACCCATCATGGCCTAATCAAATTAATAATATTAAGGGCCTTAGCACAAAGAAACCAAACCTGGGAGAAATTTACAGGTCAAACTCAAATAAACCAGGAACCCACCCTTTTGACTGGCATTCTAATAGAAGAATAAGTGGAAGTACATGTGCTCTTGGGGGCTGTTCAAATCCAAGAGGAGCATGAAAATGTATAGTTGGGGGGAGATGAGGAGCAACAGGAGGACCAGATTCCCTCCAATTTAGTTGGGGGGGGAGATGAGACTAGATTGGATGATCAGTCAGATGACCAAGCAAAGGAATTGGAGGAAAATGTAAGAGAAAACCCTGTGGAAAGATTAAATAATGTGGGAGCTCTGACAGCAGAGGTTGAAGCTGGAGCAGCATTGGATGCTACGACAGCTGAAGCCGAGGATGTTATTGTCATGATAACAGAAGAGAATGCAGAGGTATTGACCATTGAATATTCCCTTGAATGGGGGAAAACTTTGATTGAAGAAGAAAGGAGGATGTTGAGATAGGATACACCCCTTCCACATCAGCTGCAAATCTGGAGATTCTTGCACCACGAAAGAAAAGAAGAAGATCAAAAGAGGAGGTGCAGGCACCACTACTGATAAGAAGAAAAAGAACCAGGTCGGTTATAGCAGTTGAAACAGCACTGGCAAGATGGGAAAACCTAGAATCACATATTGAATTCCCCATTTTGAGACCCAAAGAAAATGATACCCCACAGGAACCAATTGCATAGGAACCTCAAATCGAGGTACTTTTGCATGAAAATGGTCTACTGAAGGAAGAAGTATAAACGCTTCGAAGAGAACTAGAGAACTGGAAAGAGGCATGCGTGAAGCAGGTAGAAAGGAAGCTGCACACACTAGTTGAAGTTGCAAACCGATTAAAAGGATCACCTCCTGCTGAGGATGGTGAGGAGGAAGAGAGAATGGTCTTCCCTGTGTGTGGGGAAATATTTAACCAGTCAGGATAAAAAGTCATAGTTCATGCCTTTGTGGCACAATAACCCGTACCAGCAGTTGTGGAAGAACAAGGACAAGAAGCACCTAAGTTGGAAGTGAGGGATGCAGAATAAATGGAAATAGAAATGATCCTTGGTATAGAAAAGGGGGAAAATGAACAATTACAATCACAACCAGCAGAAGAAACAGAAGTTCTCATGGGACAATCTAATTGGAAGGACAGTGAAGCTCCCCAAGAGAAACCTCAGCAAATGGAAGCAGTAGATAAATAGGGTGCTAATACACAAGAACCAGCATCCCCAAACATTCTTGTTGAAGTTTCCACCCAAATTGGGGCAGATGAAATAGAGACTGAAAAATATTCATGATTTTAACGAAGAAGTATATGTTGTGACACCTGAACTATCTCTGGGCATAGAATTAATAGAGATGGAACCTCAGCAACAGGATAATGATGAAGTTGACCAAGATGTTGTCACACAAGAACCGACATCCCCATAAATTTCTATTGAGATTCTCATGAAGCAATAAGAAATCAATCCCAAGGTAGACATAATTCCCAATTTGGATCTAGGAGAGGATGAACAAATGCAATCACAGTCCTCAAGGGACACTGAAATTCTCAAAGAACAGCTCCATATTTCATAGGACATGGAAGTAACTCAAGAACAACCTAAGCAACATGAATAAATATAAGGGCAAGGCTCTAATACATAAGAACCAATAGCCTTGCATCTCTCTGTCAAAGCTGCAGCTAACAATCAGGAAAATGTGAAGATTGAAATTCAAGAAGAGGTTGTCACACAAGAACCAACACCTTCACAATTGGCTACCGAGGTTGTTGTAGGAGAACTCCAAGGAGAGGATGTTGTTACACAAGAACCAGCATCCCCAGAAGTTGTTTCAAAGGCACTTATACCAGTTGAGGTTGCTATGGGAGAACTCCAAGGAGAGGATGTTGTTGTGACAAGAACCAGCATCCCCAGAAGTTGTTTCAGAGGCGCCTATACCAGTTGAGGTTATTGTGGGAGAACTCCAAGGAGAGGATGTTGTTACACAAGAACCAGCATCCCCAGAAGTTGTTTCAGAGGCACCTATACCAGTTGAAGTTGCTGTAGGATAACTCCAAGGAGAGGATGTTGTTACGCAAGAACCAGCATCCCCAGAAGTTATTGCAGGAATACCCATACAGGCAGTGCAGAATGGTCAAGCTAAAGCATCAGGTGGCCAAGTATGGACTCAACTTTCACAAAATTTTGTCGATCTGGATTATGATAATGAATATCATGTTGAAGATGAAGGGATCTAGAGGCTAACACAAGATCTCTCACTACTAAGAATAGAAGTGAGGAAGTGGAAGAGTCAGGTGGAAATGTATCAAGAAGGAATGGTTCCCCTTGCTGAACATAGGAAGACCATCAGGGAATTGAAGGAAAGATGGTCAAAAGAACTAATGTTTCATAAATTTTGCTGGGAAGAGATACAGAAATACCTGAAGGAGCTGAAAAAGTTGAAATCCATGCATGTGGAAAAAGACCAGCTATACACTCTCTCCCATGAACTGTTAGGTACTAGAGCACCATCTTCCTCTTACCCCGTGTTTTTATTTGAACAGTTCATTTGGTTTAAACTGAAGGCTGTAAAAGAAGGGAGACCTTATGAAATAGAAACCTCAGCTAAATTTATGGAAACATTTCTAGAAAGTGATTTTGTTGAGCAAAACTTTCTTTGTGAGCTTTATTTACATGAGTTGGCTTGTCCCTTGGACCGCCATTCGAATCCTACCCCTTTCTTAGGTGATTTTCAGCTGAGGGATTTTGCCTCCTTTGTTAGCAATCATGCTCAGTGGGAAATATCCTTCCAAACTTTTTCTCATAATGAATCTTACTCTAACCTTTGGGTTCGAAGTGAACCTCAAACCCCCCATATTCTCCTTGCTCATCAGCAGCGTAGCCTCACATGTCCCATCCAAACTCAGCAAATGATGGAACTTCAAGAAAGGGTTATCTCTACCTGTGTTAGCCAGATCTCCAAGAATCAGCCATTGGATTTGAAAGGTAGCCAGCAGATGGCAGGCTGCCTCTTCAACCTTGAGAAATAGAGATCCCTACTGTTACAGGAATTTTAAACATGCACTTTCCAGGGTTGAGGGATATGTGGGATGCATGAAGGAATGTGCAGTTAATTGGCTAGGACTCAAATTCAAATTCCCTCTCATCTGGTGGCTAGCAAAACCATACAGGGAAGACTCATCATTGACAAAGGCAGAAGAGAAGAAGTGTTGGAGATATTGGATTGTCTATAATGGATTTTTGGAAAAACATGGAACACCTGAACTCCCATTAAACTTTTCCTCTCTCCATGAACAAAGTATAATTCCAAATTCAGATTCATATTTAGACTAATGGAGGTTGTTGCATAGGAACATGCAACAGGACAGTTGGGGGGATATGTTGGGCCCAGAAATGATCCCTTTTTTACCACATTTACCTACCCCTTTTTGCCATATCTTACTCCATTATATATACCAAACAGATGTTTTCCTTCACTTAATCCCTCGATCCATACAGGTATGGTTAATTATTGTCTTGTCCTATTAATACTTATGGTTGTTGTAATCAGGGCTCTATATCTTTGATTATGCTAACATATGGTGATTTTATAAAGATAATTCGAGATGTAAAGGATACAGGTGTAACAATCTGAACGAGTCAAGAGAGCGATGGACATTCATTGTTGAAGTTGATCACCACCTATTCCATCTCTGTACAAAGGACGTAGTCAAAGGTTACTATTCCACGCAAGTTGTACAAGGGTGGCTGCAACAGACTCGGATGCAACAACGCGCCACTGCTTGAGGTTAGATGCAACCAATGGAGCATCTTCTAGATTGATCATGTTATATCACTACTGGATCGAGTAATAGCCTTCCTATATTTTATGCTTCTATCTTGCCCACAGCTGTAACAGCATATTGTAAATGGGGCAGCCTAAAGATCAGAGATCTTCATGGCTACCCGATATTAGTGGGCATAAGTTACAATTGTGAATGTACCAGCGTAGATCCAAATCCTAGGTTCTATTAAGCGCCGAGATGGACCAAATCTCTCAAGGTGCAATCTTTTTATTTAAGGTCCACATATAATATTTTTATTATTATTATTTAATATTATTTATGGCTAACATATAATATTTTTTATTATTTTTTATTTTGTTAGGAACGAACATTACAACATTTCCCCATACATGGTTTTAAAACCATATGCAAGGCCCTCCTACAACCATGGGTTGTTTAGGAGGCCTTGCACATGGTCTTAAAACCATTTGCAAGGTCCTCATAAACCATGTAGAATAAAACCATGGGTTATTTAGGAAGCCTTGCACATGGTTTAATAAAAACCATGTGCAAGGCCCTCCTAAACCATGTACAATAAAACCATGGGTTGTTTAGAAGGCCTTGCAAATGGTTTTAAAACCATGTGCAAGGCCAACATTTTTTTGCAGATAATTCTTGTTATTTATTATTATTTTGTTAGTTAGGAACATTACAACATCTCCTCCATATTGTGTTTTTTTCCTCACCGACATATTTTTTTTACGGATAATTAAATTTTTACTTTTTTATTGTTTTGTTAGGTAGGAAGATTACAACATCTCCCCCATATTAGATTGTTTTTGTGGCCGACATTTATTTTGGCCTATAATTAAAAAAAATTTATTAATAAAAATAACTTATGTAACATTACATAACGTTACGTATCGTTACAACGTTACGTAACGTTACAAGATCTCCCCCATACTGGGCTGTAGAGCGCCTCTCGGCGCAATAAATATTGGAAACTATTCTGAGCCAAGGGTTGGAAATTAATTGATCTTATTGTATAAGTTGTAACAGAGATTGTATCTTTATTTCATCATTTAATACAAGGAGCGTGATTCTTCTGATCTCGGCGTTTAACTTGTGTTAATTTTTGACATCTCTGTTCGAAGGCTGGGCCTGCCTTCCTACAGAGATTACTGATTTAATTAGGTATTTATCCCTCTACCGTGTGGTGTGGATGTTACAGTAGATTCATTCCTTTATAATAGCTGCAACAGTAATGATTTATTGTGTGTTCCTTCAATCGATCAGTAATTGCATTCACTGTGAGCTGCAGCAGAGTGGTGTGATAGTCGACTGTGTAGACTAATTTTCTTTAAGCAATTGTGTGATAGCTGTAACAGCTGATCTCATCCCTAGTTTCTTTCAATTGATGTCTTTCTTGAGTTTTGTTAATTAAGTCCATTTGTAGTTATAATTGTTGAAGTTCACTTTCTGCATTTCCGAATTCTAGATCAAGTTGGATTGAGATAGTTATAATGGATCTTCAGATGGCTTGGTAATTTAGGATTTAACTTTCTGCAAAAGTAAATCTAGATGTTTATTTTCTAAATCTCTTATTTCTATATTAAGGATTGTAAGAAGGTATTTGTGGTTTTGCATTCTTTAGAAGGTAAATTAGATTAAATTGATCATGGGATGAGTTGGGTTGAACAAGAAGGTAGGATAATTCATTTACAGTATCAGCTACTTAGTGTTTAAGCATATACAGTGCACATTATCTTTGAAATAAAAGACTTCCCTAAGTTGACAATTTATATTGAACCCTCCGTATGTTAACTTTAATTAACTTGCATATAGGGTGCCCAACACATATGATTGCGTGTGTGTGTGTGGACCTCAACTTTCTAACATCGATAGGTTTACAAAGTGTCCTTATGCATGTTCATCCACCCATTCAAGAAATAAATCCCGCCTTCCTTGTTCAACCATGCATGGTTGTTGATAGATTTCTTATAATTATTTTGTGAGATTTGTGTTTATGTTTCATGAATCAGGGAAAAATTTAAGGATCCATACTTATATTAAAGTGTAAAAACATTGGAAAATATTACTAACTCTTAACATTCTAATCACTAAATTTATGGTGGTATTTTTTTGTAAAAATATTCAAAATTGTAAGGATTTTATATAGTTTCTAGAAAATTTTGGTGAATTTTATAGTATAAAACTTCTATCCAATAGAACTTGGCTAGATCATTTTATAAATTATCAATTAGAATATCATATTTTGGAATAAAAATGGACTATTGGCCCATAGGAAAAATTTATCCCCTAAAATTTTCCATGTCATGCATATTAATGTATTTGTTGAAGAGTCATTGGTGGAAATTTTGACTACTTTATCCCTCCTTTTGTATCTCTCAAATTTTGTATCTGCAAATATAATATCTACCCCAACTCTCATTTCTTTCAAAAAATTTCCATAGACAAAACACAACAAAATAAAATACAACTATAGAGGAAAGAAATTGAGAACCATTGTTCTTTAGAAACCCATGAACTTGTCATGGATTTTCCTTGTTTAAATATATATTTTCGTGTTTATTTATTTTGAAGGAAAATCATATTGGAAAGCCCAAGTTATTCTAGTAAACCTATCATTGTATAATACTGCACCTCGCTTAGGAGTATTCATATTGAGCACCCCGTAGAATGGAACTACCAAATTCCAACCAATATTGGTGATGACCAATTGAGCCAACCCCTTGGTTTGTTTCTTTCTTCCAATGTTCATAAATATTTCCTCCATATTCTTATTGGACTATGTATGTATCAAAAGTGAAAAAAATATGCTCAAACAATTCACATATGTCCTTGTAAATTTTGGGATCTTTCCTCGCAACTCATCCTAAAATATTCACTCCTAATCCATAATGACCATACATGTCTTGCACCTCCAACACAATTTCATCACCTTTCTACCTCCAATGATAGGTCTCCACTTGCCAACTTGTTTCTAACACATGAAATTGTGTCATGTTGTCTTTGGTATTCATTGAATTCTATTAAGTTGACCCCCACAACTAATTCACCATATATTAAAGATACGATTTGGCCTCAAACATCTTATGCCTTTGTAGACAACTAATTCTTCCATTCTAAATAATTTCTCATACACCCTCTACTTTGATATTTGATTCTTATGTTTCCACAATACTACATCTAATCTCACTCTAAGGTTATTCTCTATATTCTCATATAGAGTTCTTACACCATTGGATTTGGATGTAAGTTTTTACCATGGAATGATGTTTACAATGTCACCCTACTGTTAGAAGAAATAGTTTTACGATGCCAAAAGTAGCCTATGTCAATATACCAACACCCTAAGTAAGGCATCAATATCCTAATTCCTTGTACTAGTTAAGTGATTATACAATATATGTCATGCATAAGCTTTATAATGGTTGGAGCTAGCATGGTGTAATCCATGTCATATCTTCTCAATGGTTGGTGTTGACATGTCATGAGCTACACGTTACCTTGTTAATGGATGGTGTTGTTGTGACAAATGCATTACAAGGAAAACAACATTTTCATTTTCTTGCTGAATCATTTCTCCTTTTTCTACTTCTGGTGGAGGTTTCGAGAAGAAGAAGACAATGGGGTGTTTTTGTGGATGTTTTTAATTAGTGCACCTAAAAACAACTAGGCACATAGGTTCTCTTAGATAACATATGAAATAGTGTATTTTTACCTCTAAATGCACCAAAAATAACGATTCAAAATATTCCCTCCCATGCTTGAATTTTGTAAAACATGACGTAAAAAGTTGTTATATGATGGACCCTAAACAAGGTGCACCACTTTAGGGTTGAATAAAAAAAATTGAATCTTGTAAAAATGTCTATTTTAAATTTTTATTTAGTAGTTCTTAGTAAATCTATAACTGAATTGGTGCATCATGATATGAACTACATCATAGTAGGGTTTAACAAAAAATACCAAAGGTCATGATCAAATTTTATAAAATAGACTATTTAAAAACTTATGTGCTCCCCACTAAGGTACAACAACACTTGTGCACTATGATACAAGGTGCACCATTTTGGGGTTAAATATAAAAAAATTAAATTTTGTAAGAAAGTTTATTTTAAAAATTAATTTGTAGTTCTTACTAAACTAGAAACGCACTTGTATGTAACCTACATGACATGCCATGGGTAGGTTAAATCATTTTTTCTTATCAATATGCTCTAAACCTATAACCATATTGATGCAATGGGATATAAGGTAAAGTATGGTAGGTTTAAATAAAAATAAAAAATTACGAAATCGATCTCTATTTTTTACTATCAATAGCGCTTCCCGCACCTCCAAACACCTATACTATTTATTCCTCTATGAACACCGTGTTGTCTTGTGCTTCCAAATTGTTGCGTTATACCAATCTTCATCCATGACAGATTCTATTTAATTTTTTTAATTTATGCAAACCCACCTTGCACCAATGAAACCAATTTGGCATTTCCATGGTAGTCGTGCCTCTACATCAGAGATGAAACCATGCAATTTCTTTCTTATATATCACTTAACTTTTTCACGGTTTTAGTTTTTCAATTTAGTTTATAACTCTCATTTTTTGGGGAAAATATATGTTGTTGGTATATCTTTTTCTAACATAGCACATTTCTTCATGGCGTGCTTACTTTCCACAATGCCTACAATTATCCATAACAATATAACCACAACAATAATTTCAAAATGGTAAATGCAATGTTTTTTATTGTGTTATTTGGTGAAATATCCACATGCATGCACCACAAAATGTAGTCAACTATATCTTTCAATGGTAGTGTGTCCATGGATGATTCAATGCACTAGTGATGGTGCTAGTTTCTCATGTTGGTGCACCAACTTTCCAAATTTGAATTTCACTTTAATTTGTGGTGCACTCACATGGAATAGTGGTATCATTGTTAAATGCTACTAGCTATTTAACATAAACCTCTTAATTCAAGACAACTATGCATCATGAAGGTGATGTGTGTGTAGATGACCCAATGCACTATGGTTGGTTCTAATCTATCACCTTGGAACACCATCATTCATTTTGTATATGCCTACACTCTATATTACATTAGAGAGGAAAAGTAGAACTATGTTGCAATGATATGAATTATTCCATGTACATCAAAATCCATAACTACATGTAAAGGTGTCTAGACATCTTGGTGCATTTATGATTTTTTTTTAATTTATTACTCACATAGGTACATTTAATGATGACCCAATGCACCATATGCGGTGTTATGAGACATCCTCATTACACCACATTGGTGGGGCATGTGTCTTACTCTCACATTGCACTAACATGGTCTATAAAAAAAAATGGTGCATTTATTCATATGAGGGAATTGGTATTAATGATATATTTATAGCATCATAGATAGTGTGATAGGAAAATAAGGGACACTCAACATGGTGCAATGCATTAAAAGAGGTCACTAGTGTTTCAAACATTTTTAATGCACCAAATTTAAATTTTCATATGGAGTGAATAATGAATGGTAATTTAGTATAGATTGTATATTTTATATCTCTATTTTCCTAATGATTTTTGTATGTGATTCAAGGATGACCACAACAACAATAGGATGATATGTATAACTTCATGGTTGTTTTTGAATATTAGGAGTGACAGAGGGGTGTGTCTTATCATCCAATTGTTGTTGAGCCTAGCCTCATTTTGATGGATGTTGGGCTCCTCAAGTTTTTTGAGGAGGTCAAATACCTCAAGGGTGAAATCGATTTATTGTGCTAGTTGTTGCATCAACGGTATCATGACATAGATGTATTCAAGGTTGGATTTAATCAATGGTACCATTCCACAAAGGAGGACATTTATTTAATCACCAACGTATCTAGGATGGGGGATGACTTTCCCTATTTTCTCAACATGTCTCTTGGTGTTGTGACAGAGATCTAGTTGACATATGTATAGATATATGTTAGTTTTAACTTACCAGCATGGTTGGATTACAACTTATTGTGGCGTTTCTATGCTTATATTCTTTTGGATTCAAGAATCTAAGGTACTTGTGCCTTCTCATCAATTAACTAGAACATCATACCACTAATCAGAGGTTCATTAGTTTCCCTATCATATAATTTGCAGATATCCTTGAACTAGACAAATTAGGTTATTTGTTATTCACCTCAGATGGTTTTGTATTTAGTGCAATGAATCTCCGAATATGTGAGACTTTGAATTCAATGGTGTCATATGATTTGAATTGATAAAGGGTTTATTGTTTGGGTTTGTTGTTAGTTTTTTGTTGAGTTTGGTTTTATAAGTAATTTTCTTGTGGTTCATTCATCATTTCTTGGCTCTTGATTGGAGGCTTGAGATCCAATTTTCATGTGGTGTTTTGGATTTCTTCAATTAAATAGTAATTAATTGAATCCTTTAATCAAGTGTGTAAACATATTTAATTAACATATTGTATGTTCTTAGACAAAAAATTTAAAAAATATTTATAAATCAAGTTGTCAATAATTACAAAATGTGAAATATAAAAGAATCTAACAACATCAACAACCATATACATTATATGGAAAGAATAATATAAACGAACAACTTCAAAATCAATAGCTATTTCAAATATACATCTCAAGAATACATGTCAACAATCAATCATACATATTCCATATATATTAGTATTGGGAGGTAAGTAACTAGTGCATTAGTAGGTGGATCATTGCATGGATTGGTTGGTATAGTAGTTGGTTAAATTGGTGGAATATATGGAAGAGGAGGCGGTGCAAGAAAATTAGGGTATTAAGGAGGATTTTCCTTGAACCTCTCATCATATAAAAATGTATAATTTGAAGAAAAAATAGAAGATGTACTAGCATGCTTCACATCTTTTCACACCTTGACCCCCAGAGTTTAGAATGCCATTGATATACTAAAAAAAATCATATCTTAGGGAAGGATATCAAATATCCTCAAAATATTAGGATCCTAAGAGATCACTATAGGGCACATTGGGTTGAATCAATGAATAGTTATCAAAGTACAAAACTTATTTGTGAGTTGGTGACAAATTTTTAGATATATTTGAATTTGGTGTAAGACAAGTATGTCCTTCAAAGAGATTAGATCGGTCTATACCATCAATACATCATATATGGAAAATTCCCCTCGTCGTCAAAGACAATATCTCTAAAATAGTATAAAATAATTAGATGACTTAAATGAAATATTATAATCAATAACATATGCATTAACTACATCAAAAAATTAGGAAACTAGAATATTCAAAACACCAATATAATATTAATTCTTATATGGTGTCTTAGATGCAATAAATATGAGTTCTTAACACCCTCACAAGGCCATCCTTTCATGTGGACATTATGTAAGGTCAAGGAAATGAACATCCTCACTACCTAGCATAGAAAGAAAATTATCACCCACCATCCTACATAGGAACTATGGCTAGCCTTTCCTAAGACAATCTAGCCCCAAAACATATACATATGTACTTTAGTGATATTCCTTGGTGGTGTCATTCAATATGATTGAGGAATTAGAAACCTCTCAATTAGTAAACAAAATAGATCTAAAGAAAAGGGGAAAAAATCCTACTCCTTAATATCATGTGCCAATATCCATAAAAAAAAATGACATAGTAGAATGATCTGGATATTCATTGAAACCACAGTTAAATTATTGCGGTGAGAGGAAATCTATGGTAACATTTTTTATTCAACAAGTTTTGAACCTTCAATTAGGTTCATCCTCAGTGGAGACTCATAGAGGCTCGCACTTCTCTTTTTGTATTTCTGAAAAAGGAAACTAAATAGTAATCTTATAACCCTTTTTATGTTGAAATCAATAGTCGTCTAGGGTTGAAAGGATACTATTTTTCTTTCAATAATTGAATAATAGGTTTCCATGCTTCTTTTAACCTTAAACCATCATCACGGTTGAAGTTATTAGTTCATTTTTCAATTTCTATGGCCTCTCGAATTTTTCTTTTATAGTAATTGGGGACAATTGCTAAGACTTTCGATTCCATTTTTTCATAAATTCTAAATCAGTTGTGCAATGGGAAATAATATAACAATATTGGGAAACAAGTACAACTGGAACCCTTTACTATTTTCAAAATTAGTATTTAGTAGACAAACGAAAAAAAAACACATCGAGTATTAAACAAAGAGAAACAACGATAGAAATGTAGAATGAGATAGATCCAGAAGCAAATTCATAGAATGCAGAAACAACTTAGGAAACCCAACCAACATCCACTACAATTGGTGAATAAAACATTCTACAAGAGGGAGGAAATAAAACAAAATAATATTAGTGGTCCCGCCTTTTTCTTTGGGACAAGGGACATGCAAATATTCAATTGGGGTTATGATGAGTCCATAATTTACCTATTGAAAACCTTCAACCATGTAACATTTGAGTGAAATATCTACTAAAATAATCAATTATGTAGGCATTCATATTTTATTAGTGAATTACTCACAATTGGTTAGTCTTGATAGTATTTTATGATATTTTTTGATGAATTATTTTAGTTCATGTAGATTGTATATGAGTTATTCATTCTATCTTTTTTTGTCATTGAGTTTAGATAATCTATGGAATGGATATTTATTTATTTTATTTTCACAAAGAAACAATTATTATGAGAATTATTAATCTATAAATCAAAATACAAAGTAGGATATAGAGTCTTCTTAACCTCTTAACCCATTGTGCATTAACAAAATCAATTAAAACCCATAACCTAGGTAGAGGCCATTGAACACTAAATAGGGAATGCAAACACAAGACAATATATGAGCCCAATCATGAAGGAAAATGGGATGTGAATTCACTTCCCCCAAAACACGCCAATTTAGGTGATCAAGAAGGGTAATATTCCTATGAGATCATTTCCTCATTTCATTGATAGTATGGCAGCTAATTATTGCAAGGAATATGGTGATAATTAGGGAAAATCAGTTGGGGAGAGTTTTGGAGCTATCTAGATTCTAATTGAGGGATCAACGAACTCAACATAAATGTACCTACATTTAGCTCAATTTTTTTAAGTTCTAAATTCATCTTAACAAAGTTTCTAGTTGCAAAGTAGAATTGTAATCTTGACAAACAACTAGAGTTTATTGATGAATGCCGCTTTCCCATATTTTTGTTTTGTGATGACATTTATACTCCTTAGTTGTATGTTTTATAATTCCACATGGGTGGATGAGGAGATGTTATATACTTATTTCCGATAGTTATTTTCACATTGTGTTTCTTGATTAATTTCTTCTACCAACATACAATCACCATCTGTTTCATAGAATATTTTTTTGTTTTATTTACCATAATGTAGAAATAGTTATTCTTTCCATAGACCTTAGCTTTATTTCTTGGAGAAATAATTTTCTTCTTTAGTAGTTATTCAGTTTAAATAATTTCATTTTAATTTCATAAGTGTAAGTAGATTATGAAGCATTGAGCCCAGACGACCAAGGGGCACCTTGTCGCTTAGAAGACTTAATTTGTAGAAATCTTGAATATTTATCATCTATATTAATTGTTCTAGTTAGATGCATTTAGAAATGTTTAATTCCACAACATTTATAATTAACATTGTATATTAATTTAGTATTTTTTGAAAACTTGGAGGTTGCATAAATAGTGCATAGCACCTCAAAACATTACACACCTTAGTGTATTATTTAAGTAGAACTTATGGGATTCGGTGGCTCATAATTTTTGCAATTGTTTAGTTCACCATGTTTTAACATTTCTATTGGGGAGGTGCTAAAATATTCAAGGAATAAAAACCTCTAAATTATCTTTCAATTATGAGGAAAGAAGGAACTTGAGTTCTCGAGTGTTCCCAATTGTATTCATTTTTGTTTTCTTCATTTAGTAGCTTTCTTTGAACTAGAATGCATACATTTTATACGGCTAAGTTAGTTCAATTTCTAACAAAATCTAATAATTATAGTGTAGACAAAGAGATATTAATAGGTAAAAAAAAAAGAGAATTCCTAAGCTTTATGGAGAAGAATGTGAATTAAAGAACAAAGGGTTTCTTGCAAGATTCTTTAGAAAAAATATTATTGGAAGTCCAAGTGAGTCATACAAAGGATTAGAAGGGAGAATTAAGAATCCCAATATTAAGAAATAGCGGCTAGTTTTTATAGGAATAACCACAAGTATACCCATAGAAGTTAGTACCTGGATTACTGCTAGTCTTCATAAACCCACAATTAGAAAAAAAAATAGACTATTTTGGATCTTGTTCATATTTGTGGAGGGTTCTTTATTTGTTCACTATGGTAGAAGACACATCAAAATAAAAACCAATGGTTTTACAATTTCCCATTAGATAAATATACAATGATGCAATAATAATAATAAATTATACCCCATCACCCTTCCTCATTTCCAAGGAATGGCAACAAGGGAAGCTACCACTTTCTAATTTAAATTTCAAGTCCTCTACAAAGCCTATGATTATGGGATTTATGCTCGTAAACTTAGATTATTTCTTTCAACTTTGAAGGATGCATCACTCCAATGGTTTATGGGTTTTGATGGAAATAATATTCATACATAGGATTAAATGAATAGCTTATTCACAAATAACTATTATGGCTATTGCAAAGAAAGAGATATTATGAATGAATTGTGTTATATGAATTAGGGGCAATATGAATCCTCAGAGGAATATACTTTAGATTTAACTTTAGTTACAAAAGGTCAACTAATTTTATATTGTATTATGAGTCCCTCAAGTTAATACTCTTAATAGAAATAGGAGATGAATCATAGAAGCCTTAAAATTACTTGGAACTAGTGACAATTATAAGTTCTCTTAGGATGTTATCTTAGAAGTTTTTTAAGAATTATTCAAGAAATGCTACAATAAAAGGTAGAGGTACCATGGGGGTTTCTAAATAATCCTTAAAATGATATTAATGTACTTGACTAACTAATATAATAGAACATGAAGAATATTCCAAGAAATATAAGTGTAGAAAAGTAAATAAAAGAGACAATGAGATTGTACTTATAGAAATAACCATTGTATTTATAATACTAGAAGAGAGGGAAATTTTCTTAAGCATATTTGAGTATAGATCCAATACAATCCTTAACAAAACATCACATGGATGCCTATCTCTAAAAATAGTTTCTTGCTAGAAAAGACCTAACTACTTGTGGTCCCATCATTAATGAGTGTAACCAATCACATAGTGGGAATTATTTAAAATTAATGAGCCTTTTACATTAAGTGAATACCCACTAACTTTCTAATGGGTATTATTCAATTAATTTGGCGTCATAATTCCTAATTATCTCAAAGTATAAGGGAGGTTATGGTAGGACCAAAACATGCATTCTTCCTTAAAAAGAAGCACTATCTTCAAGTTTAGTGTAACGCACTACAACAAATTTGACTTTTATGGGCGGTTGTCTTCCACCTCCAAAAGTCACTTTTGGGGGCGGTTTTGGATTTGGAGGTGGCCTTTACGAAATCGCTCATAATAGAATCGATGCTAAGATTTTTGACTTTTAGGGGCAGTTTTGGAAGAGATCAAAACCCCTTGAAAAGTGACTTTTAGGGGCGGTTCAAAATCCCCCCCCCCCAAAGTGACTTTTGGGGCCGGTTCGAAACCCTCCCCCAAAAGTGACTTTTGGGGGGAGTTTGAAAACCCCCCAAAAGTGACTTTTGGGGGGAGTTTGAAAACCCCCCAAAAGTGACTTTTGGGGGCGGTTCTAAACCCCCCTCATAGACACCTATGGGGGAAGTTCCAAACCCCCCACAAAAGTCCTTATTACAAACCATTTGGGGTGATTACAAACCCCCATTATAGGTACCTATAGGGGCAATTCAAAATCCCCCCTAAAAGTATTTCTTACAAAATTTTGGGGGTGATTATAAACCCCCCTCGTAGATACCTACGGAGGCAGTTCAAACCCCCCCTAAAACTCTTTACAAACCTTTAGAGGCGGTTATAAACCCCCCTCGTAGGTACATACGGGGGTGGTTCAAAACCCCCCTTAAAAGTATTTATTACAACACTTTGGGGGTGGTTATAAACCCCCCTTGTAGGTAACTATGGAGGTGATTCAACCCCCCCACCTGAAAACACTTTATAAACATTTGAGGGTAGTGATAAAACCCCCTCGTAGGTACCTACGGACATGGTTCGAAACCCCCCCCTAAAACTCTTTACGAACCTTTGGGGGAGGTTATAAACCCCCCTCATAGGTACCTACGGACGTGGTTCTAAACCCCCCCTAAAACTCTTTACAAACCTTTGGGGGTGGTTATGAACCCCCCTCATATAAACTTACAGGGGGGGGGTTGAACCCCCCTCATTGTAACATACAAGGGAAGTTTTGAACCCCCCTCGTAGTGACATATGAATTCAGTTTAGAACCCCCCTCTTAATCATAATAAATCATAATAAAATATATTTATTTAAAATATCAATATTGCAATATCATTAGGGCACGAAGGAATCGAACCTTCAACCTCCTGCTTGTAAAGCATGTGCTCTTCTATTGAGCTATAACCCTTTAAGAATTAGGGAAAGGGGAAATATTAACACCAATATTGCTTCATTTGTAATTCTAAGAAAATACTAATAATCCCAACATTGTTTCTGACTTGTGAAACCTAAGAAAGTAGTTTGAATGGATCTGACCTTATTTAGATATGTGGATATTAACAGATTTTTAAAACATTAAAAATATAAAATTATTAGGCTAGAATAAATAACAGAAGCAGAAAAAACCATTTGATTATGGCATTTCTTAATTTTTCCAACTGCATATTCATAATGCTACTATACCCTTCTGTATAATGCAAGCGTTCCTATTACCACTTTAGGCAAGGGAACTCCATGTTTGCATAGCATAAGGTTTCTCATTTTCTACTAATTCTTTTGCATATTTTTTTTCTACTACATATTGCTACTATCCCTACCACTTAATGCAAGGGAACACCATGTTTTTATAGCACAAGGCTTCTTGTTTCTTCAAATTCTTTGTATTTTTTGTGCCCCAACTCTAAACATGTCAGCATAAAAATGTGTTCACATAGTTAAACCATAATTCATGGACAAAATATGTGACACTGGCTTTATGATATTAATACATATTTAGAATTCACTTGCTATATGTGTAGAGATGGAAAAATACAGTGAAAAGATTGATTTTTAGCGTCTACAAGATCAGTACAGGAACGTAGTAAATAAAAGTTAATTACAAAAATTTCTCATGGATAATTTTTCATAAACATTTTAAGAGTGTGTAGATGTTGGAATGTTTTAGATATGGCATGATGCATGTGATGTGTATAATGTGTAATCTACATGTAACAACAAGCCATGGATGTAAAGTTTCAAAGACTATATTGTTGCTTTTCTAGCAACTACAATATACCTACTCTAATATAATGTGTATGTGTATATGTCTCCTACATGTAGCAAGAAGCCATCAATTTAAAGTTGTAAAAATAATATTGTTGGTCTTATTCCAAATATAATATACCTACTCTAACCTTCTACCAAGCATTTCCCATCAAACTTCAAAAATTAAAAGATACCCTTAAAAGCAATAGAGAGTAAATGCCTTGGGAAATCATAACTAGCATCTCCTACATATTGTGACTTGTCTATTTCCGTATGACACAAATAGTATTAAAATGATACAAGGTATGAGAGAGAACTTTAAAGCTCCCTTCATTAGTCCACAAAGATAGCAATTCAGAAGAATACATACCATTGATTACACCATCGCCTACTGATAAACCCCTAACAAAGTGGACATGATTCATTTTCATGCGGTTGAGACCATTCTTCTTTATAGACTCTAGTTGCTTCAAATAAGTTCCATGTACACACACTGCATTTAGTTGAAAATAAAGTGTTATTCCAGGTATGAAGCAGAACAGGTAAAATAAAAATTAAAGATACAATTAGTTCTATCTTGGTTGGAAGGACTGCTAGTTGCATCCCACCATGTCACAAAATCCATTTATGTTGTCCCATCTAGGGTGGGGCAGGACTGCTAGTTGCTCTTATGATTGTGGGATCATTATGATATGTCTTACAAAAGAGCACCATGTTGAAGATCAAAAGTCTTTGAAAAAAAATTGAAGAACATGTCCAAGAAGAAATCCTCGAGGTTTTCCAGCCATTCAAGCATGCTTGAATTGCATATCTAAAGCAGCATGAAGAGAATTTTAATACAAATATGGAGTAGCCTATTCTCCCCTCTCCTAGGGTATATTTGGGTGATAATTTTCAGTCACTTCCTTCAGACTTTGCTACGGATTTGGGACAGCAGGAAGAAGACTTGATTGTAGGTTCAAAGCAACAAAGTTTTTCATTTTCAGGGACAACTTATGAGTAGTTTTAAGATGGATTTTTCTTTCATTCTTCGGCCATATCCAAATTTGGATAGAAGGGGCTTGTGAAAGGTACTTCCATCCTTGGAAATATTTTCAAGATCTCATGCACGTCTTCAACTTGATTTTATGAAGATGATTGTATATATTCAATTTGTAATTAATATTTTCTTGTCTTGGTTCGTCACCAAGGACAAAGGGTTCTAACTTCTAAGGTGTCATAGCATGGATCAAATGTTAAGGTGACTTCATTGGTTGTATGACTTCACTTAACATTTCAACTTTTCATGTTAAAATAGGTGGGTAGGGCTTGAATAAGCTCTTTCATGAGCAGTTGGTTGATCCTTTGTTACTCCCAATTTTGTAAGGAGGGGACAAAGGAAATTTCTTAACTTATGATAGTGAGGTTTTGTTTTTGATGGAGCTGCTCTATGCCCTATTTTCATCGATGTACATTGAGTTTTGATTGATGCTGAGAAATGAACAACTCTTTCTATTGACAACATTTCTGATATGTAAAGCATGGATCTATCCACATTTTAGCAGGGTTCTTGCTGCATTGTTGGGCATGTTGAACACATTTGGGTTAAAATCACATTTTCCCACCTATGACAGCAATAATAATACATGTTGCACACGCAAACAGATATAAATTTGAGTGTTGAGCTAGTCCTGTGGATCTAGCCCATAGTTCTAGGCATATTTTAATAGCAAAAAAGAGGCATCATCGTCAAATATGTGTTATATAACTGAGCAGCATATTGTGCCAAGCAGCAAAGATTATGTGAATATTGATAGTAGCTCACTAAAGGTAACAATTAGATCCGGTTGTCATCAAATAGAAATAAAGCATTTCTGAGCATCCTTTGGTTATTGACATCTGGTTTGAAAAGCTATGTTATTCATGAACCTGTAGCTGCAGCCATGAAATCAAACTCATGCCTATTCGAAGACCGAATCTGAGTGTTGTTTAAAGGTAATCTTAGCCACCAGAGTATTGCATAGTGATAAAGGTCAGCAAATATGGACAAATATTAAACATAGAAATATGCTAGTGAATATGCACAGATCATAAACATAAAAGTTGCCAGACAAATTTGTTGATGTTAGATGTCAAGGAGAGGACACATACTTTTTCACACTCCACAAGTTTCAACTGAGCCCCATCAAATTCATAGTTTACGTACAAACATTCCAAAAATTATGTGATGGGATCTCTATAAGTATATTTCTCTTGCTGGATAACTTTAATCATCTCCTTCAACATTTTTCTCCTCCTCTTATTAACAACCACTGTAGTAGCAAGATAACGAAGAATATGGTGTGCATTTGTTTGGATCACATTCAGATACCTAAACAAGGGAAAAATATGAAATTAAAAAAGAGTAAAGCAATAATAACACTGCAAACAGTATTCAGACACACAAAAAAAAAACTAAAAGCCAACACATTCTTGAAATAACAAACAATTTATAAAACAACCAAGTTCATTCCATATTAATTTATACATGTAAGTTATGGTCATGAAATGCCAATATTCAACAAAATATCCACTTTTGTAATGTATAGTGTACACTAAATCAGTATGCTTACCCACAGTAAATAATGGCATATTTTTTCAGTAAACAAAATTCAAATTCGCCAACCAAGCTGTAACACAAATTCTAGTCTAGAATTAGCAATGAAATTCAGACAAGAAGAACTGTTAAGATAGTCAAATCTCCTCCTAAAAGCTAGATTGTTTGTTGGACTTGCTCTTAATAACCCCATACGAATCTGGAACGATCTCCAAAGGAGCATCTAGGAAGAACCGGGAAGATATCTCATGTGAAGAATCAACAGAATCGGTCTCTCATGACACTAGAGTTTGTTCTTACACAAGAAGGCATGACACTAGAGTTTTTTCTTACACACTTAGAACAAGATAAGTGAGTGGAGGTTTTATCTCTTCCTATCCAATTTTTATGGTCAAATCTAGTTCACCCACAATGCTTCTGTGTTCCAAAGAAAAATCCTTACTCTGGTAGAAGTTCACCATAAGGCTATAACACGGCCTTGGACCACAGCCAACTCCAAAAAAATAGGAACATCCTAGAGTGTTAATAGCCTCGTCAAGAAAGGAGGGAATGACCCAATGTAGATTCAATGGAGTAATTAAGGATAACCCCAAGCAAAGTAGATCCAAGAGTTGGGTACAACTCTGGGACACTTTGAAGATATGCTTCAAGCTTGGCGTGGGCATTTTCTTTGTTAGCACAGTTTTATCAACTTCCCAAGAGCACAGAATCATAGTGATAGAGATATTTGGAAATTCCATGGTTGACAAGCTCAATGCAAGTAAGAAACATACATCATCGGGTGAGCATGAGAAAGGCTTCCAATGCCATCTATGATACCATGTATGAAATGAAATCTCCATTATAGGACTAGTAATATAAGTACTGAGAAATAAATTAACCGGAAACAATCAAATAATTAAGGCATTACTAACCTATATTAGAAAAAGAGATCTATGATCCCGTTCCTACCATTCTCATGATTGAAGAATATAAAGAGACTCCAATGCATCAACCATGTGTGATTTTGCAATTGTTTGAGGGGGGATGCCAAATTCTGTTATCCACAAGTAGGAATTAGTAAGAAAAGAAAGGATAAATATAAAACAAGCATGCATAAATAGATAGTGGATCTAAAGAAAACCTTGAGATCAGAAAATTATTTACCTTAGAATCAATAGTTTCTTTCAACCGATTAAGATCTTCAAGAGAAATATCCCAATTTTGCATCAGAAGTTCTGTTGCAAGCTTTCCCCACAAGGCACTCAAACTCATGTCAATGTTTGTACAAAAAGTGTGATATTGGTATAAGAAGTCATCTACTCCGGAGTAGTTTCCACATTCAAACTGAAACTTAGCATATTGGTATAGCGCCTCTATGATCTATCTGCTTATGTCCAATCTTCCCATTCAGTGAAAACCGCGTCATATAATCAGACAGATAAAAATCAAATTATAACAATGATATCTAGCTATAATGCTATTGTTGATATGTTTCAGAAATTCAGGAAAAAAAATTATCCAAAAAAAATGCCCCTTTTCAGCAACCCATCAAAACAATAAGAATGTGCTAAAACCTAAAAATAATACAAGAATAGAGCCTAGACAACAAAATTTTAAACAACTCGTTGTCACTGGGGTCGCACAAGATTTATTCACCCTAATTCCCTTTGAATTGTATTCATATTGCTCAGCCTCACCCTTTTGTGCAACATAAGCCTTGGTAGGAGGTTTGCTGATTGAATTGAATTGCCTTGAAGCTAAATTTGAAACATCTTGCTTCTTTGGAGAAGCAGCACTGGTGCAATCACGCTCTGTAGCTTTTGTTCTTCCATTTTTGGATAAGTCAATGATTCAATAGACATTTTAGCATGTGCACTCCTCTCATCCTTATCTCCAGTCTGCCATTTATCCATATGCTTAGAGGACATTGAATCTTCAAACCATGGATCCATCTGCTTCTCCTCTACCCATTTAGCAGGTTCTGAAGAAAACCTTATAAAGGATTGATATGAATCTGAAGACACCACAGGTTTCTTACTACCTCCTGTTTATGTTGCTTCTTTTTGGATCAATGTGTCTACTTTGACACATTCCTCATTTCCATTAACTGACTTCTTTCCATTATCAAAGCATTTAGTATAAGATTTTTTATCTACAGAAATCTTGTATACATCATCATGTCCAGTCACACCAGTCGCCACTTGCTCGACTAAAGCAATTGCAGCCTCTGCAACACATGTAGACATAGCTTATTGAGCACGGTGACGTCGTTTAGAGGGAGGTAGGGCACCTTCATGACTCGATAGGCTACTTCTCAAACGATATTTATCAGCCTTTGGTGGAAAACACATAGGCCTTTCCATAAAAAATGAAGACATCTGTCCATGTGGAAAATCACCTTCAGTTTCAATATTGCTAGAACTTAAGATATTATTAGCTCTCAAATGGCATTCATTTAACACAAGCATTATCCGATGCCATATTTTCTCCATTATTGTCATCGGCACTTGCTATGCCTCCTTTATTCAATCCTTTTACAATTTTCTTGTTTACGACTTCAACTTCAATTCTTGCCCTTTTTACCGAATGCAAATGTTCATCAAAATTAGGTTTATGTTTCCTTTCCTTGATCCGTGTCCTTTTCTTTTGATGATCTACTCCAGATAATACTTCAAGAACATTTTCTTCTTCCGTGCAAATATTTATCTTTATTTGATTATATGATCTCTCTGGTAGAGTTGATAACCCTGAATTATGTTTCTTCAAGAGCTTTAGTTTCTTCTTCAGAATGGAATTCTGATGCAAAGAAGTATTTGGAACTACCCTAACTTCATTGTATTTAGTCACAAATGTAGAAAGCACATGATCTTTGACATTAGGAACATAGTTTTCATGAATATTTTCAAAATATTTTCACCCTTCAAATTTTCTTTACAGTTTGAAACTTGAATGCTCTCTTCAGTGTTTCCATGTTTAAAAGATTCAAAATTGCTGACAATGTTATCTGTCACTATTTTTCTACGATCTAGGAACTCACTTTCAGACACTAATGAAGAACCTCTCATTTATTTTTCCATGCTTTTCCTTTTTTGACCAAACTGCTTTTCACTCATGGTCTGCTCTGAAATAATGTTTGTATCTGGTTCAGGCGAGTTGTGGGCGTTTTGGTTAGCGCTTATACTGTTCCTCAACATCCTAGATCCATCTAGATTTATACCAACAAACATCACCAAGAACTTTAAAGGATTTCTTTGTTTCCATGAAAAAAATTAGTGGACTGAGAAAACAAATCAAGATGTTTAGAAGACTCAAGATGAGAATCCTTCAGTGTTTATACTGCTGAAATGGTTATCTTATTGCCAAGCTGATACAGGAAACAATGCCTCTCATTACTGACTTTGTGCACAGGATTCCCAGAACACGGTTTACTGCTTCTGCATGTTACTGCAGAAAATGGGCCTATTTTAATATAATAAACTACACAAAATTGTGGCTAAACTTTATATGTTTAGTTAGATTGTCAAACTTTTCTTTCTTCTATTCCATGAAAATTATCAACCTTTTTTCTTGTGGTTTTAAGTCAATTAAAATTCCGTTCTTTCTTCTTGATTTACTGAAGTGATCTAATAGTCTTTTACACAAAGAAGTTCATAATCTTTCCTTAAGGATTCAAATGCTCATATAAGTTTTACTATGAATCGGGCACTCTAGAAATCTATACAATCCTCTCCTGCGACAATATTCTAGTCCATGTTTCTCAAAGAATTAATGAAAGAAATGATTAGTGCTTATGAGAATATAACTGGAATGTCTAGAGAGTCAAATCAATTAAATTTTAATCCGAAATCCCATTAAGATGCAATGAGTTTGTAATTTATCCATTGGGTGTTAAGAGGACTTCCCAATTTCTCACCTGTCAGTGACAACAACTTTCCTCTTGAGCTTACAACATGACCTGCCATATTCAAAAAGAGCATTTTGCTGTAAAAATATACCACATATATAATAACTGACTAATTTCAAATAACATTGATCTTACTGCAATTAAAGCCCATAAATTAAGGAAAATGATATTTCGAAAAAAACTTAGAACAATTGATTCAGATGAACCATATCGCAGTGACTATACACAAAAACTTTTACTTCCCCTTGTCTTTCAGCAAGACGAATACCAACTATAATTTATGCATGATTTAAAGCATCCGAAAAGGTAGCAATTTTTTTTTCATTTGTTGGTCTTCCATGAGAGATAACAGAGAATAAGACTTCCGAGAGCTGTCATCACAGCCATGTTTGCAGCAAACCTTGTAGGACACAGTAAAGAATCATGGATAACAACATCCACTACACAAATGATTATCTCTAACAAAAGTTAAATTATAAATAGAAATCTATAATAGAGTACTTTTTCTATACCTAAGGTGTAAGATTTCATCATTTGGGATTTACATTGATCAAAATCGTGTATGGCCCGTGAGGGTTTGGCCAATTGGTAAAGTGGGGTTGGAAATATTCCATGGTGGTTCAATTAGTCCAAAGTGACATGTCTTATGGCCAATAAATTAAGATACAAAATTCCTATCCTGGAATGCCAACAGCTAATCCAACTCAGTGTTGATAGGACGATATCCAAAATAGTCAAAGGAAGCTTCTCTACTTCCATCAACATATTCTATAAATAGAAAGAGATGAGATCGTGAGGAATTCATACAATACAGAACAGAACAAAGAAGAAGCATTTTTATTTATGGTGCAGCTCAGGACAATCATAAAGGTCCAAATTAAGAGGATTTTCACATTCATCAAATCCTTCCAAAAGCACAAACAGGTAAAATCCATAAGTGATCCTTAAAGAACATATGAGAAGATCTTGAGTTCTCAACTTAATAAAGATTAAAAATTTATATGCTAGACAATGGGCATTTCTTTCGTTATATCTTAAGAGTTGCATCCTAAAATAATGTTATGCTGAAAAATTGAATAAATTGGTTTTAAAGTTTAAAGCAAAGAAATAACAAAGACAGTGCTACAACCAAAGGGATAAATTCCAAAAGATAGCAGAATGTGAGCATGCAACTATATTTATAGCAAACTACAATAGAGGTTATGAAAGAGGAAGCATGCTGCTGTGATAGTGCAAGACGAGTAAAGTTTGCAAGATTATTGGAAAATTTTCTATCGGCAATGCATGAAAGATAATGACATGCATGGGAAAATGTTGTCCTCGAGTAATTAAGGAAAAAGAAAGAGATGTTTACTAGCACATTCCTCGAGAGATGGAGTTGTATTTAATAAAAACGGGATTTGAACAAAACTCCAAAAGCGACAACCAAAATACTTATTGCATGATCATGAGAAAATTAAAAGATAATTCAAGTCAAATAAGCCTGCAAGGCCTGCACATATATGGACTTGGAAAGCCATCCTAGAAACCAAGTTGCCAAAAACTAGGGATCAAACAAGAAAGAGAGGTTACAATGCATGGTTCAGAAAGTCCGTTGCTCACGAACCATGACATTAATAGCAAGCATTGTAAGTTAGAAATAAAGAGAATACAATGCATGTTTCTGAAAGTCTGTTTGACTGTAAAACTGCAGTAAAGATGCTATAAACAACCCTGATACTAGAAGAGAGAGAACATGAGAAAATTTCAACGAAATATAAGTGTAGAAAAGTAAATAAAAGAGACAACGAGATTGTACTTATATAAATAACCATTGTATTTATAATCCCAGAAGAGAGAGAACTTTTCATAAGCATATTTGATGTGTCATTATCCTTTGAGTATAGATCCAATCCTTAACAAAGCATGACATAGATTCCTATCTCGAAATATAGTTTCTTACCAGAAAAGACCTAACTACTTGTGGTCCCATCAAATGAGTACCAACCACATAGTGGGCATTATTTAAAATTTATGAGCCTTTTATATTAAGTGAATACGGACTAACTTTCTAATGGGTATTATTCAATGAATTTGGCCTCATATATTCACTTAATAACTCCTAATTATCCCAAAGTACGAAGGTTAGGGTAGGACCAAAGCATGCATTCTTCCTTAAAAAGAAGCACTATCTTCAATGCTAGTGTGACACCCCAAAAATTGAAATTGTTGAGGAATAATTAGTCAACATAAGCAAAGTAAGTTCTTTAAGAATACATTAATAAATAGATATTTATTAAATTAGAGAAAATAAAAGGAAAAGTGAAATATTGGCATTATGAGTAAAACTCACTTAAAAATAATTAAGATTACTCAGATTAAAGTGCATGGATGCCACATGGCACCAATGCAAAATAAATCTAAATTAATAAATAAATTTAATTATATACATAAAAGAGGAATTTGGGAAAGAAAGGGGGTTGATGCATTTTCTTGGGGGCTCAAAGACCTAAGTTTCTACTGAGGGTTGGTGGGGAGGATATTTGTTCCCATAAAATGTGTTGTTGTGGAAGGTGTTAGAAGCTAAAGGGAAAGGGAACTTCTGCAACCAAGGACTCTTCATATAACACCACGTAAGTAACATGTCTTTGGTCAAATTAGTTATGTTGATAGATAAAATAAATGGTTAGTTAATTCTTAAACCACCCTGAATTTGTGTGTAAATTAGAAAGTTTTTTTTCATACTAATATCCACTAGGGATAATTTAGGTCAATTTCTAACAAAATATAATAACTATAGTGTATACAAGGACATCCTAATATGTAAAATAAGAGGGAATTCCTAAGCTATATGGTGAAGAATTTGAGTTGAAGAACAAAGAGTTTCTTACAAGATTCTTAGAAAAATATTATTGGAAGTCCATGTGAGGCATATAAAGCATTAGAAGGGAGTGTGAGAAGCCAAATATTAAGAAAGAGGGGTTAGTTTTTATAGAGATCACCACAATTATACCCATAGAAGTTAGTTTTGGGATTACTACTAGTCTTCATAAACCCACAATTAGGAAAAAATAGAATATTATGGATCTTGTTCATATTTGTGGAAGGTTCTTTATTTGTTCACAATTGTGGTAGAGACATCAAAATAAAACAAAATTGTTTTGCAATCTCACATTAAATAAATATATAAGGATGCAATAATAAACTACATTACCCCATAACCCTTCCTCATTTGCATGGCATGGAAACAAGGGATGTTAGGGATGCTACCATTTTCTAATTTAAATTTCAAGTCTTCTACAAAGCTACCATTTTCTAATTTAAATTTCGTGTCTTCTAATAAGCTACCATTTTCTAATTTAAATTTCAAGTCTTCTACAAAGCTACCATTTTCTAATTTAAATTTCAAGTCTTCTACAAAGCCTCTAATTAGGGGATTCATGCTTATTTCTTTCAACTTTGAACGATGCATCATTCCAGTTGTTTATGGGTCTTGATGGAAATAGTATTCATACACCTGATTAAATGAAGAGCTTATTCACTAATAACTATTAGGGCTATTGCAAAGAAAAAGATATCAGGGGTGGATGTTTTATATGAACCATGGACAATATGATTCCTTAGAGGAATATGATTTGATATTTAATTTTAGTTACAAAAGTTCTACTAATTGTAGATTGTATTATGAGTCCCTCAAGTTAATACTCTTAATAGAGTAGGAGATGAATCAATAGAAACCTTAAATTTACTTGGTCCTAGTGACATATATAAGTGTTGTCATGATGCAATCTTAGAAGTTTTTAATAATTATTCAAGAGATGCTACAATAAAATGTAGAGGTACTCAGAATCCTCAAAATGATATTAATGTACTTAACTAATAGAAACAATAGAACATGAAAAATATTCAAAGAAATATAACTGTAAAAAAGTAAATAAAAGAGAAAATGAAATTATACTTAAACATAATATAACCATTGTATTTATAATACTAGAAGCTAGAGAAATTTTCATAAGCATATTTGAGGGGTCATTGTCTTTTGAGTAGAGATCCAATACAATCCTTAACAAAACATCACATAGATCCCTATATAGTAAAATAATTTCTTACTAGATAAAACCTAACTACTTGTGGTCCCATCATTAATGAGTACCAACCACATATCCAGCATTATTTAATATTGATGATCATGTTACATTAAGCATCTATTCAAACATTTTGATAAGTATTATTCAATGGACATGGCCTTATATATTTATTTAATAACTCCTAATTATTCCAAAGTAATTGGGTTATGGTAGGACCAAAACATGCATTCTTCCTTAAACAGAAGCATTATCTTCAAGGCTAGTATACCACCCCAAAAGAAAATGAGGAATAATTAGTTAGCAGCATAGTCATTTTTTAAGAATACATTAATAAATAGATATTTATTAAATTAGAGAAAATAAAGGGAAAAGTTAGAGATAGCATTATGAGTAAAATTCAGTTAAAAATAATTAAGGAAGATTAATAGGATTAAATTGCATGGAAGCCACATGGCACCAGTGCAAAATAAAGAGGAATTAATAAATAAATTGAATTATATACATAAAAGAGGAATTTAGGAATGGAAGGGGTTCATGCATTTGTTCAGGAGGTATGGACTTGTAACTTTTAGGCCAGGGTAGGGTTTGGTTTTCTTGGATGAAGGCTATTGTTGTTGAGGGCTATTGTTGTTGATTTCAAACGGTGCCACCAGATCTTACTAATTTAAGGAGATTTGATCCATCTCGACACTTGATAGAGCCTAGGATTTGGATCTACACTAGTATTAGCCAAGGTAGGGTGGCTCAGGGTTCACTTTTTTTTATGTTATGCATGTGGATATTTGGGTTGTTGGTGTCAATTGTAGAGTTGTAGCTACTTGGATTTTTTGTACATTGTTTTTATTATTTTCGAAAAAAGAATGAACTCAGGGATGAGCATGGTTAAGGTGTTTTTATATGGTGATGTGGTTGTTTGGAATTCTTAATGGTTTCTCAATTGTGGTTAACCAGCGTAGATCCAAATCCTAGGCTCTATCAAGCGCCGAGATGGATCAAATCTCTCGAGGTACAAAATTATTCTTAGGTATCCATTGATTTGATTCAAACCAAAAGACACATCTTTTTATTTAAGGTCCACATATAATTTTATTATTATTAATATTAAATATTATTTATGGCGGACATATAATATTTTTTATTATCTTGTATTTTGTTAGGAACGAACATTGCATCATTTCCCCACACATGGTTTTAAAACCATATGCAAGGCCCTCCTACAATCATGGGTTGTTTAGGAGGCCTTGCACATGGTCTTAAAACCATTTGCAAGGCCCTCCTAAACCATGTACAATAAAACCATGGGTTGTTTAGGAGCCCTTGCACATGGTTTAAAAACCATGTTAAAAGCCTTCTAAACCATGTACAATAAAACCATGGTTTGTTTAGGAGGCCTTTCACATGGCTTAAAAACCATGTGAAAAGCCTCCTAAACCATGTACAATGAAACCATGGGTTGTTTAGAATGCCTTGCACATGGTTTTAAAACCATGTGCAAGGCCAACATTTTTTTGCGAATAATTCAATTTTGTGTTTTTTTCTTGACCCACATAATTTTTTTACAGATAATTAAATTTTTACTTTTTTATTGTTTTGTTAGGTAGGAATATTACAACATCTCCCCCATATTAGATTGTTTTTGTGGCCGACATTTATTTTGGCCTATTAGAAAAATTAGTTTTTATTAATAAAAATAACTTTACGAAAGTGATATTATTTTTTATTTTGTGTTACAAAATCTCTCCCATAATATTCACTATCACTATTCTTTTTTGCCGACATGTTACAAGCATTACATCACGTTATAAGATCTCTCCCATAATATTCACTATCACTATTATTTTTTGCCGACGTGTTACAAACGTTACATCACGTTACAAGATCTCCCCCATACTAGGTTGTAGAGCGCCTCTCGGCGCAATAAGGGGATATAGAGACCATGTGATGTTTTCATTGTTTGATCATCCTTATTTATTCTTCATGTTGTTTAATAACTTGGTTTGGATCTATGTTATGATGAGATTGTGTTGTTTTAATAGGATATTTCCTTATTTATGTCATTTTTCTTGTGGCCTTTGGTTTCCATTGATTCATTTATATGTTGGTGTTTTAGGTTTGTGTGTCATTTCTTTCATGATTCCACCAAAGGTAAGGTGTAGGTATTTTACTTTTTTTGTTCTTTGTCTCAATTTGTGACTATTGTGCATTAGGGTGTGGTTGCTTTGAATTAATGTTGTCCATTGTCCAAGTTGTGGCACATATATTTATTGCAGGGAGTTCTCATTTCCTATTGATTTGTATGTGGACATGCTAGTCTTAATTTGAGCATGTTGTTTTGAAAATGGGCAGGTGTTGCATTTTTTTCTAATGAATTTTAAATTTACAGACTAGAGTTCCATACGTGTCTAATTTGCTTGCTAATGTGCTTTCTATCACATGTTCTTGCAATTGGATACAACTAAAGATATTAGGAATGCTTGAATAGGTTATTGGTAAAGAAACTATGCTAATACAAGTATGCTCAAGACATTTTAATTTTTGTTCAAGAATTTTTTTTATTGCCTCATATGCATTTTTCTCAAATAGATGTGTCAAATTTCCTTTCCTTTGAATTTTTCCTAGAGAAATCAAGAATTTTTGCTCTTGTTGTCAATAGGACACTATATTTATTTCTATTCTCTCTTTAATTCTTTCCTTCCATTACTTGACTTACTAGGCACTAAAATTGCAAGGAAAGATAACATTTTGTTTGTAAAGGAGCTTCAACCCCACCCTTAGTAACAAGAGAATTGTCTTGCAAATTGCAATGTTGATGCAACAGGTCTTTGTTAAATGGCTAGATGTTTTGAATAATCGTATGCCCTTATTGAAATATATTTTTGTAAGAATGCATAAGCTTTCATGTTGGTCACCATCGCCTTTTGGGTCTCTAGTTGTTAATGCTGCTAGATTAACAAATGCAATTCTCAACATCATCAATTGTACTAATCTAATACTCCATATATTATTTGATGTATATTGTTGTTATTATATTTGGTTGAGTTGCACGATGGTATTCATTGTCAATTTGTCTCATTTGACACTTTCTTTTTTTATGCTTTCTTTCAAAATTTAGCTTGCAATGAAAACTAGGATGTTTAGAGTTTGATTTTATTGGTAGTTTGTTTAATTAAATTATAAATGTTTGTTCACATGGCTATAATTCAAAGATATCAAAATTCCTTCTCATTCTCTTTAGGAAATGATTTCATTATCTAGTGAAGTATACCATGCATTGGAATTATAAGGGAACATATCCTCTTGCTATGAATAGAACCTTATTCCATGAACTCCAATAACCATGCACACACCCTACCAAAAGAATATTGAATGAACTAGGACGATGGGGGTTGGTCGTTATTCTATAATGCCAACATGGTGAGTTTAACTTTCCATAGTATACATATTGTTCCATTTGTTTGTAATCATACATTTGATATTTGGTCATTCTAATTTTCTTTATATAGGTCCTTTATTATGTATGGTCAGCATGATTTTATTCGTTTACTTGTATTTTCACCATGCATCTTTGTGGCAAGAAAGTTGAAACCTTCTATGGTTGTTGTTTCTTTTGTTTAGCATTGCTTGCCAAGGTTATAGCCCCTATTTGAGGTTTTTGATAATCTCATTGGAAAGAAATTTCAATGTGGTCCACTCAATTTTACCAGTGAATTTGTAAATGTTTTTTGGAATGCAATTATAGAGAAGTATATATGTTGGCATTACAAAATGTTTTTCTACCGGGAAAAAGTGTGAGGCATTGATAGATTTAATTCCATTTTCTTTTTATTGTAGTGACATGATTTATTCAATTGTTCTTTTGTTGCATTTCTTTATTATGTTGTCTTTTCTTACACTGAATTGATGTCACACATCTTTGTTACAAGACAAGTACAACATCTAGCTCCTATTGATGGATTTGTTTATTATTATGGGGTGGGATTTAGGAATGTTTTAATGACTACTTTCAAGTGTATGAAAAAACACAATCCAACATCGTATCCTTTTTGTAGCAATGGATTTTTTGTACGTATTGTGAATCACATTGCAATTAGTTGAATTCAATATGTGTATTTTATATTAAAAATAGCATAGAAAAAGAGTTTAAACTATTCATAGAATAATGTTTGATTATTTTTCATGGAACTTAAGATATTGTGATGTGTGTGATATTGTTAAGAAATGATTTTTCATTTTACTATCTTTGTTTGTAGCATAAATTTCCTT
This sequence comes from Pseudotsuga menziesii, assembly GCA_001517045.1. Classification (NCBI taxonomy): domain Eukaryota; kingdom Viridiplantae; phylum Streptophyta; class Pinopsida; order Pinales; family Pinaceae; genus Pseudotsuga; species Pseudotsuga menziesii. The sequence continues at coordinate 266,992 of LPNX010081575.1, read as the reverse complement.
ATATTCCATGAATTAGAATGTAATTTGGGCAAAGCTAGGATGTAAAAATTATAAAATGTTTTAGCTTGCAAAAAGAGTTTAAGTCATTTGTAGAATTTATTTCATTGTTTTCTATGACACATATGATTGCATGTGTGTGTGTGGACCTCAACTTTCTAGCATTTATAGGTTTACAAAGTTTCCTTATGCATGTTCATCTACCCATTCAAGAAATAAATCACGCCTTTGTTGTTCAAACCATGCATGGTTGTTGATAGATTTCTTATGATTATTTTGTGAGATTTGTGTTTATGTTTCATGCATCAAAATGTAAAAACATTGGAAAATATTACTAACTATTAGAATTCTAATCACTAAATTTATGGTGATATTTTTTTGTAAAAATATTCAAAATTGTAAGGATTTTATATAGTTTCTAGAAAATTTTATTCAATTTTATAGTATAAGACTTCTATCCAATACAATTTGGCTAGATCATTTTATAAATTATCAATTAGATTATCATATTTTGGAAGAAAAAATGGACTATTGTCCCATGGGAAAAATTTAGCCCCTAAAATTTTCCATGTCATGCATATTAATGTATTTGTTAAAGAGTCATTGGTGGAAATTTTGACTACTTTATCCCTCCTTTTTTATCTCTCAAATTTTGTATGTGCAAATATAATATTTACCCCAAATCTCATTTCTTTCAAAAAATTTCCATAGACAAAACACAACAAAATAAAATACAGCTATATAGGGAAAAAATTGAAAACCATTGTTCTTTAGAAACCCATGAACTTGTCATGGATTTTCCTTGCTTAAAAAATATGTTTTCTTGTTTATTTATTTTGAAGGAAAATTATATTGGAAAACCCAAGTTATGCTAGTAAACCTATCATCATAGAATACTGCACCTTGCCTAGGAGTATTCACATTGAGCACCCCCTAGAATGGAACTAACAATTGCCAACCAATATTAGTGATGACCAATTGAGCCAACCCCTTGGGTTGTTTCTTTATTCCAATGTTCATAAATATTTCCTCCATATTATTATTGGACTATGTATGTATCTAAAGTGAAAAAAATATGCTCAAACAATTCACATATGTCCTTGGAAATTTTGGGATCTTTCCTCGGAACTCATCCTAAAATATTCACTCCTATCCACAATGACCATACATGTCTTACACCTCCAACACCATTTCATCGCCTTTCTACCTCCAATGATAGGTATCCACTTGCCAAGTTGTTTCTAACACATGAACTTGTGTCATGTTGTATTCATTGAATTCTATTAAGTTGACCCCCACAATTAATTCACTGTATATTAAAAGATACTATTTGGCCTCAAACAGCTGATGCCTTTGTAGACAACTACTTCTTCCATTCTAAAGAATTTCTCATATATTCCCTACTTTGAGATTTGATTCTTAGGTTTCCACAATACTACATCTGATCTCACTCTGAGGTTATTCTCTATATTCTCATATAGAGTTATTACACCACTGCATTTGGATGTAAGTTTTGACCATGGAATGATGTTTACAATGTCACCCTAATGTTAGAAGCAACAGTTTTATGATGCCAAAAGTAGCCTATGTCAATATACAAACACCCTAAGTAAGGCATCGATATCCTAATTCCTTGTACTAGTTAAGTGATTATACAATATATGTCATGCATAAGCTTTATAATGGTTGAAGCTAGCATGGTGTATTTCATGCCATGTCTTCTCAATGGTTGGTGTTGACATGTCATGAGCTAAACGCTACCTTGGTAATGGATGGTGTTGTTGTGACAAAAAATAAAAAGGAAAACAAGATTTTCATTTTTTTGCTGAAGCATTTCTCCTTTTTCTACTTTTGGTGGAGGTTTCAAGAAGAAGAAGACAATGAGGTGTTTTAGTGGATGTTTTTAATTAGTGAACCTAAAAACAACTAGGCACATAGGTTCTCTTAGATAACATATGAAATAGTGTAGTCTTACCTCTCAATGCACCAAAAATAACGATTCAAAAAGTTCCCTCCCATGCTTGAATTTTGTAAAACATGACGTAAAAAGTTGTTATATGGTGGACCCTAAACAAGGTGCACCACTTTAGGGTTGAATAAAAAAAATTGAATCTTGTAAAAATGTCTATTATAAATTTTTATTTAGTAGTTCTTAGTAAAGCTATAACTGAATTGGTGCATCATGATATGAACTTCATGATAGCAAGGTTGATCAAAAAATACCAAAAGGTCATGATCAAATTTTCTAAAATAGACTATTTAAAAAAAATATGTGTTGCCCACTAAGGTACAACAACACTTGTGCACTATGATACAAGCATGGGGACTTCACTTAGTGAACATCTCACATAGCACGTGCGATCATGGGATATTAAAGAATACCCTTAATTCCCAGAGATATTGACCCAAACTCTTTTTGTTGAAACCCCCTCCCAATACTTAAAACCTCCTCCCCACCCATTTTTATACCCCAATCCTTATAAACCACCCTACCCACCCCCCCTTTAAACCCCCCATCCCCCCAATACCTGCAATATATTGGTTCAATTTTTAATAATTTTAAAACCCACAATATGAACTAACGTGATAGGATATTGGTCAACAAGTGAATCCCCCGTGGATACAAGGTGCACCATTTTTGGGTTAAATATAAAAAAGTTGAATTTTGTAAGAAAGTTTATTTTAAAAAAATATTTGTAATGCTTCCTAAACTAGAAACGCACTAGTATGTAACCTACATGACATGCCATGGGAAGGTCAAATAATTTTTTCTTATCGGTACACTCTAAACCTATAACCATATTGATGCAATGGGATATAAGGTAAAGTATGGTAGGTTTAAATAAAAATAAAAAATTACCAAATCGGTCTCTACTTTTTACTATCTATAGTGCTTCCAGCACCTCCAAACACCTATATTCTTTATTCCTCTATGAACACCTTGTTGTCTTGTGCTTCCAAATTGTTGGGTTATACCAATATTCATGCAAACCCACCTTGCTTCCAAATTGTTGGGTTATTTATTTTTTAAATTTATGCAAACCCACCTTGCACCAGTGAAACCAATTTGGCATTTCCATGGCAGTGCCTCTACATCAGAGATGAAACCACGTAATTTCTTTCATATATCTCACTTTAATTTTTCATGGTTTTAGTTTTTCAATTTAGTTTTTAACTCTCATTTTTTGGGGAAAATATATGTTGTTGGTATATCTTTTCGTAACATAGCACATTGCTTCATGACATGCTTACTTTCCACAATGCCTACAATTATCCATAACAATATAACCACAACAATAATTTCAAAATGGTAAAAGCATGTTTTTTATTGTGTTATTTGGTGAAGTATCCACATGCATGCACCACAAAATGTAGTCGGCTATATATTTTAGTGGTAGTGTGTCCATGGATGACTCAAGGCACTAGTGATGGTGCTAGTTTCTCATGTTAGTGCACCAACTTGCCAAATTTGAATTTCGATTTAATCTGTGGTGCACTCACATGGAATAGTGGTATCATTGTTAAATGCTACTAATTATTTAACATAAACCTCTTAATTCAAGGCAAATATGCATCATGAAGGTGATGTGTGTGTAGATGACCCAATGCACTATGGTTGGTTCTAATCTATCACCTTGGAACACCATCGTTCATTTTGTATATGCCTACACTCTATATTACATTAGAGAGGAAAAGTAGAACTATGTTTCAATGATATGAATTATTCCATGTACATCAAAATCCATAACTATATGTAAAGGTGTCTAGACATCTTGGTGCATTTATGATCTTTTTTAATTTATTACTAGGTACATTTAATGATGACCCAATGCACCACATGCGGTGTTATGAGACATCCTCATTACACCACATTGGTGGGGCATATGTCTTACTCTCACATTGCACTAACATGGTGTATAAAGAAAATATGGTGCATTTATTCAAATGAGGGATTTGGTATTGGTGATATATTTATAGCATCATAGATAGTGTGATAGGAAAATAAGAGACACTCGACATGGTGCAACGCATTAAAATAGGTGCACTAGTGTTTCAAACATTTTTAATGCACCAAATTTAAATTTTAATATGGAGTGAATAATAAATGGTAATTTAGTATAGATTGTATATTTTATATCTATATTTTCCTAATAATTTTTGTATGTGATTCAAGGATGAACACAACAACAATAGGATGATATGTATAACTTCATGGTTGTTTTTGAATATTAGGAGTGGCATAGGGATGTGTCTTCTCATCCAATTGTTGTTGAGCCTAGCCTCATTTTGATGGATGTTGGGCTCCTCAAGTTTTTTGAGGAGGTCAAATACCTCAAGGGGAAAATGGATTTATTGTGCTAGTTGTTGTATCACCAATATCATGGCATACATGTATTCAAGTTTGGTCCTAATCAATGGTACCATTCCACAAAGGAGGACATTTATTTAATCACCAACTTATCTAGGATGGGAGATGACTTTCCCTATTTTCTCAACATGTCTCTTGGTGTCGTGAGAGAGATGTAGTTGACATATGTATAGAGATATGTTAGTTTTAACTTACCAACATGGTTGAATTACAACTTATAGTGGGGTTTCTATGCTTATATTATTTTGGATTCAAGAATCTAAGGTACTTGTGCATTGTCATCAATTAACTAGCACATCATACCACTAATGAGAGGTTCATTAGTTTCCCTATCATATGCTTTGCAGATAGCCTTGAACTAGACAAATTAGGTTATGTGTTATTCACCTAAGATGGTTTTGTATTTATTTCAATGAATCTCCTAATATGTGAGACTTTGAATTCGAAGGTGTCATATGATTTGAATTGATAAAGGGTTTAGTGTTTGGGTTTGTTGTTAGTTTTTTGTTGAGTTTGGTTTTATAAGTAATTTTCTTGTGTTTCGTTCATCATTTCTTGGCTCTTGATTGGAGGCTTGAGCTCCAATTTTCATGTGGTGTTTTGGATTTCTTCAATTAAATAGTGATTAATTGAATCCTTTAATCAAGTGTGTAAACATATTTAATTAACATATTGTATGTTCTTAGACAAAAAAAAATTAAAAAATATATAAATCAAGTTGTCAATAATTACAAAATGTGAAATATAAAAGAATCTAACAATATCAACAACCATATACATTATATGGAAAGAATAATATAAACGAACAACTTCAAAATCAATATCTATTTCAAATATACATCTCAAGAATACATGTCAACAATCAATGTACATATTCCATATATATTAGTATTGGGAGGTAAGTAACTAGTGCATTAGTAGGTGGGTCATTGCGTGGATTGGTTGGTATAGTAGTTGGTTAAATTGGTGGAATAGATGGAAGAGGAGGCGGTGCAGGAAAATGAGGGCATTAAGGAGGATTTTCCTTGAACCTCTCATCATATAAAAATGTATAATTTGAAGAAAACATAGAAGATGTACTAGCATGTTTCACATCTTGTCGATACTCGACCCTCAGAGTCTAGAATGCCATTGGTATACTAAAAAAAAATCATATCTTAGGGAAGGATCTCAAATATCCTCTAAATATTAGGATCCTAAGAGATCACTTTAGGTCACATTGGTTGGACTCAATGACTAGCTATCAAAGTAAATCACTTAATTGTGAGTTGGTGACAAAATTTTAGATATATTTGAATTTGGTGTAAGACAAGTATGTCCTTCGAAGAGATTATATTGGTCTATACCATCAATACATCATATATGGAAAATTCCCCTCGGCACGCAAGAAAATATCTCTAAATTAGTAGAAAATAATTAGATGATTTAAATGAAATATTATTATCAATAAGATATGCATTAAATACATCAAAAAATTATGAAACTAGAATATTCAAAACACCAATATAATATTAATTCTCTTATATGGTGTCTTAGATGCAATAAGGCTCTACGAGAATGTAATTGCCAAGTTTAAAAGCAATGAGGGGTGGTCAAAAGATATTAAGTGTAATATCGGAGTTAAGCAAGGTTGCCCCCTCTCCCCTACCCTTTTTGGCATTTACATTGATAAGTTAGAGGGTTGTTTAGAAGAAGCAAGTTGTGCTGGTACGATCTTAGCTGGAATAGTCATCATCCTTCTTATTTATGCTAACAATATTGTCCTTCTGGCAACGTGTTCTTCTGATCTTGATAAGCAGCTTCGACTCCTCAAATATTTCTGCTCTAACATGGGTATGACTGTTAACACTGACAAAACAAAAGTTATGATTATCAAATCCAAGAATGATACATATGCTATTTTTATGTATGACAATAGCAACTTGGAGGAAGTGTCTTCTTACAAGTACCTAGGAATTGATATTCATCACAGGCTCAATTGGAACTATAGCATTAAGAAAAGGATTAACGAAGGGTGGAAAGCTTACTTTGGTCTTGAAAATAACTGTAAAGCTGCAAACCTCATGATGTGGGATAAAAAGAAGCTCCTTTTTGAAACTCTAGTCACTCCTGTTATCTTGTATGGGTGTGAGGTTTGGGGTTGCAACATCTCTAGAGAATCCTAGAGAAATATCGAGCAAATCCAAAAGCGTTTTATAACTTATAACCTCAAAATCAAAAACAATACACCCTATCCTATTCTCCTTATAGAAGTGGGTCTTTCCCCCATCGAGAGCCTATCTATGACTAGACTCCTGTTATACAAGAACAAAATCAATAACATGGGAGACCATAGACTCTCTAAGCTAGCTTTAAACTCTAGCCAAAACCACTTAAGGCTCAAGCGTGGGTGGTATAAAGATACCAGTTCTTGGTTAAATCACTGGGAGATCGATGAAAATGTTGCTTAACAGAATATTAATAACATTAAAAATATTATTTCTTCTAAGTTTAAAGAAAAATTGTGGTGTGAGAAAGATTTAGAGGCTAAAAGAAAATTAAGATATTATAAGGAGGTCATCAACCATACTCTAGAAGATCAAAAGTATCTCTCTGTTTTAATCATTACTAAGAAAAACATTAACATAGCTAAGATAAGAACGAACTCGCATGAGCTCCATAGTGAAACTGGTCGTTGGACAGTCCCTAAAACACCATGGGTAGAAAGGATCTGCCACCTTTGTGAGAGTAAGAACATTGAAGATGAAAATCACTTCCTCTTAGAGAGCCCTGCGTACACCCACATTAGATCCTAGTTTCATAATCTTTGTTGCAATACCGACATTCCTAGCCTTTTAGCCTGTCAAAATTATAGTAAGCTCGGGACGCTTCTTTCCAAGCTCTTTGAGCATAGAAATATAACTTTAAAGCAAACTAATTAATTCTCTTCTTTAGGTCTGATAGACCAAAGTTTGGTCCCAGGGGACGTTAACCATTATCATCATCATCATCAATAAATATGAGTTCTTAACACCCTCGCAAGGCCATCCTTTCATGTGGACATTGTGTAAGGTCAAGGAAATGAACATCCTCACTACCTAGCATAGAAAGAAAATTATCACCCACCATCCTACATAGGAACTATGGGTAGCCTTTCCTAAGACAATATAGCCCCAAAACATAAACATATGTACTTTAGTGATATTCCTTGGTGGTGTCATTCAAATATGATTGAGGAATTATAAACCTCTAAATTAGTAAACAAAATAGATCTAAAGAAAAGGGAAAAAAATCCTACTCCTTAATATGATATGAAAATATCCATAAAAAAATGACATAGTAGAATGATCTAGATATTCATTGAAACCACAATTAAATTATTGTGGTGAGAGGAAATCTATGGTAACATTTTTCATTCAACAAGTTTCGAACCTTCAATTAGGTTCGTCCTCAAGAGAGACTCATAGAGGCTCACACTTCTCTTTTTGTATTTCTAAAAAGGAAGATAAATAGTAATCTTATAACCCTTTTTATGTTGAAATCAATAGTTGTCTAGGGTTGAAAGGTTACTATTTTTCTTTCAATATTTGAATAATAGGTTTGCATGTTTCTTTTAACCTTAAACCATCATCATGGTTGAAGTTATTAGTACATTTTTCAGTTTCTATGGCCTCTCAAATTTTTCTTTTGTAGTAATTGGGGACAATTGCTAAGACTTTCGATTCCATTTTTTCATAAATTCTAAATCAGTTGTGCGATGGGAAATAATATAACGATATTGGGAAACAAGTACAACTGCAACCCTTGACTATTTTCAAAATTAGTATTTAGTAGACAAAATAAAATAAACACATCGAGGATTAAACAAAGAGAAACAAAGATAGAAATGTAGAATGAGATAGATCCATAAGCAAACTCATACAATGTAGAAACAACTTGGAAACCCAACCAACATCCACTACAATTGGTGAATAAAACATTCTACAATAGGGAGGAAATACAACAAAAGAATATTAGTGGTCTCGCCTTTTTTTTTGGCACAAGGGACATGCAAATATTCAATTGGGGTTATGATGAGTCCCATAATTGACCTATTTTTGTCATATTTTGGTACCCATTTACCTTTTGAAAACCTTCAACCATGTAACATTTGAATGAAATATCTACTAAACAAACCAATTATATAGGCATTTACTGTTTATTAGTGAATTACTCACAATTGGTTAGTCTTGATAGTATTTTATGATATTTTTTGATGAATTATTTGAGTTTCATGTAGATTGTATATGAGTTACTGAATTCTATCTTTTTTTGTCATTGAGTTTAGATCATCTATGGAATGGATATTTATTTATTTTATTTTCACAAAGAAACAATTATTATGAGAATTATTAATCTATAAATCAAAATACAAAGTAGGATATAGAGTCTTCTTAACCTCTTAACCCATTGTGCATTGACAAAATCAATTAAAACCCATAACCTAGGTAGAGGCCATTGAAAACTAAATAGGGAATGCAAACACAAGACAATATATGAGCCCAATCATGAAGGAAAATGGGATGTGAATTCACTTCTCCCAAAACAAACCAATTTAGGTGATCAAGAAGGGTAATATGCCTATGAGATCATTTCCTCATTTCACTGATAGTATGGCAGCTAATTGTTGCAAGGAATATGGTGATAATTGGGGAAAATCAGTTCGAGAGAGTTTTGGAGCTATTTAGATTCTAATTGAGGGATCAAATAACTCAACATAAATGCACCTACATTTAGCTCAAGTTTTTTAAGCTCTAAATTCATCTTAACAAGGTTTCTAGTTGCAAAGTAGAATTTTACTATTGACAAACAACTAGAGTTTATTGATGAATGCCTCTTTCCCATATTTGTGTTTTGTGATGACATTTATACTCCTTAGTTGTATGTTTTATTATTCCACATGGGTGGATGAGGAGTCGTTATATACTTAGTTCCGATAGTTATTTTCACATTGTGTTTCTTGATTAAGTTCTTCTGCCAACATACAATCACCATCTGTTTCATAGGATATTTTTTGTTTTATTTATCATAATGTAGAAATAGTTATTTCTTTCCATATACCTTAGCTTTATTTCTTGAGAATTAATTTTCTTCTTTAGTAGTTATTTGGTTTAAATAATTTCACTTTAATTTCATAAGTGTAAGGAGATTATGAAGAATTGAGCCCAGACGAACAAGGGGCAACTTGTAGCTTAGATTACTTAATTTGTAGAAATCTTGAATCGTTATCATCTATATTAATTGTTCTAGTTAGATGCATTTAGAAATGTTTAATTCCACAACATTTATAACTAACATTGTAGATTAATTTAGTATTTTTTGAAAAATTAGAGGTTGCATAAATAGTGCATAGCACCTCAAAACATTACACACCTTAGTTGATTATTTAAGTAGAAGTTGTGGGATTCGGTGGCTCATGATTTTTACAATTGTTTAGTTCACCATGTTTTAACATTGCTATTGGGGAGGTGCTAAAATATTCAAGGAAGAAAAACCTCTAAATTATCTTTCCATTATGAGGAAATAAGGAACTTGAGTTCTCGAGTGTTCCCAATTGTATTCATTTTTGTTTTCTTCATTTAGTAGCTTTCTTTGTGTTAGATTTTTAACATTAAGCTTAGCATAACATTAGGATCTTTAACTGAGAGAACAACAAGCTCAACAATCAAACAAAAGAGACAATCAACACAGTTTTTTTCCTTGGCGAAACCATAAATAGAGAAAGCCCCGCAACTTCCTCAGAGATAGAATCAGCACCAAAGTAAAACCCAAAAACAGTAAGTGATCTCCCTACAGCAGTAACCTTCTTTCTATCTAGCCCCAATGTCTTCTCCTTCCTCAACTATGTGCTACACTTGAGTGTGTGTGAGATGTGTTCTAAATCATGAGTCCATCTCTCTATTTATACTAATATCGACATGACTAAAACCATACCAGGGCCGACCTCTCTAGGAGATTCTAATAAACCTAGTGCCCTGGAACTACGGGGACTTTAACCCTTAAACAATAGGAGGGTTACCCAAAATGACTTGACATTACTTGTTTACAATATAGATCCTCCCGATAGGAACATCGGGACATGACATGACACAAGTACATCCCAGAATAAACATCGGGTTACAATAGATAAGAAATACAAGTAAATGCATTCTGAAGTTACAATTACATCAACACTCCCTCTTAACTAGGAAGGTATTCTCTCGACACAATTTTCATCACTGGTATTCTTCTCTGGATCATCTTGTCATATGTATATTCAAGTCATCTTCGTCTTCAAGTCATCTTCATCTTCAAGTCATCTTTATCTTTGGATCTGGATCATCACTCGATCTGGATCATCATCACTGGATTTGGATCATCAATCGATCTAGATCATCATCACTATATCTGGATCATCACTAGATCTAGATCATCACTCAATCTAGATCATCATTGCTAGATCATCATTATTGGATCATCACGGATGCTATCTCATGATTCTTCTCATCACATGAAGTTCTACAGAGCCAGCCCTTTTTCATGTTGGTTGTAGGTCTAGCCTCCATGTAGGTCTTCTTCAGCACTTATATCTGACACCAAGTCAAAATGGCCCGTCCAGCACTTACATCTAACCTACTCGTCAAAAAATCATTTCCATCACTCACATCTGATCATGTAGGAACCAATCCTACAATCACATCAGAAAGGCCCAGCACTCACATTCACCAGCATGATAGGACACAACTACTATCATCTATGAAAAGGCTCAGCACTTACAACCACCAGCATGATAGGACACAACTACTATCATATGTGGAATGGCACAGCACTCACATCCACCAGCATGGTAGGACACACCTACTACCATTTGTGGAAAGGCACAGCACTTACAATCACCAGCATGGTAGGACACACCTACTACCATCTGTGAAAAGGCGCAGCACTTACATCCACCAGCATGATAGGACACACCTACTATCATCTGTGGAAAGGCCAGCACTCACATCCACCAGCATGATAGGACACACCTACTATCATATATGGAAAGGCTCTACACTTACATCTGATCATGTGGGAACACATCCCTCAGTCACATCAGAATGGCTCTCAGTCCCAGACTAAGGGTTCCCGGTACCTCACCAGGTAGCTCCATTCCAAGAATGGTGGTATCCCTTATATCTAACACCAAGTTATAATGGCCAGCACTCGCATCTGACATGGAAGGAACCTAATCCTTTAGCCATGATAGAATGGCTCAGTCCTTACATCTGATAAAGTGGGAACACATCCCTCTATCACATTAGAATGGACATGCACTCATATCTGATCATGTGAGAACACATCTCACAGTCATATTAGAATGGCCCTCAGTCCCAGACCAAGTATTCTTGGTACCTCACCAAGCATATCCATTCCAAGAATGGAAATAGCCCTTATATCTGATCATGTAGGAACCGATCCTACAGTCATATCAGAATGGCTCAGCACTCATATCTGTCATGGAAGGAACCAATCCTCTCACCATGAAAGAATGGCTCATCCCTTACATTTGACCATGGAAGGAACCAATCCTCTCACCATGTCAGAATGGCTATGGGTCTCATCATTTTCCCTTGGAGGAAACCTCAATCTGGAGAACACCAAGATTCTCCCTAAAGTACTCGAACTTCACCCTATCCAATGGCTTCATCAACACACCAGCTATCTATTCCTTCGTCGCAACATACTGGAGCTTTACTACTCCCCTCTGCACCATATCCCTGATATAGTGATACTTGATCTCAATATGCTTCGACTTGTCATGGAACACTAGATTCTCTGACAACTTCATGCAACTCTGGTTGTCACAATGTATACAAGTAGCATCCAACTAGAGATCAAATAAATCAGATAGTAGTTTCTGCAACCATACTTCCTCACAACTAGCTGAACAAGTTGCAACATACTATGCGTCAGCTATACTAAGTGCCACACAGGATTGCTTCCTGCTAAACCAAGAGATCACACCTGATCCCATACTGAAGCAACACCCTGAAGTGCTCTTCCTATCAATGGAACTGCCTTCCCAATATGAATCAACATAACCCTCTAGGTTAATCTTCTGATTTGACTCATACTTGAGCCCATAATCAACTGTACCCCTCAGGTACCTCAAAATATGCTTTGCAGCAATCAAGTGAACATGTCTCAGATCTATCAGGAACTGGCTTAAGGTGTTCACAGCAAAGCAAATGTCTAGTCTTGTGTTCATTAGGTACATCAAGGACCCAATCATCTGATGATACATCGTAGCATCAACCGTCTCTGATGAAGCATCACTCAATAGCTTCAGGTTTGATGCCATAGGTGTGGCCATAGCCTTGCAGTCCATCATCCCAAACCTCTTCAGGATCTCTGCTGTATATTTCTCTTGTCCCAGGGAAATCCCATCTGCATTCTACCACACCTCCATGCCTAGAAAATAATGCACCATACCCAATTCCTTCATTTCGAACTCGGTAGAAAGCTTCCTCTTCGTATCAGCAATCAACCCATCCATACCTGTTACAAACAGATCATCTACATACAGTAGGAGCATCACTGGGTTGCCATCTTCAACCTTGTAGTAAAGGTTGGAATCTGCTTTACTCTTAGTAAGACTAAACTGGATAGAAAGCTATCAATTCTACCGTACCAAGTCTTGGGTGCCTATTTCAAACCATACAAGGATTTCTTTAATCTACATACATGAGACTTTCTGTCATGTGTCTCAAAACCGAGTGATTGCTCCATGTACACTTCCTCTTCCACTACACCATTCAAGAAAGTAGTCTTGACATCCATTTGGTGTATCTTCCATTTCATCACTACAGCCAGAGCAAGTATCGATCTGATGGAAGTGTATCTAGATATACGTGCAAAGGTTTCTTCATAGTCTATACCTTCTTTTTGGGAGAAACAACGAGCAACAAATCTTGTCTTATATTTCTCTATACTACCATTTGCAGCATGCTTGATCTTGTAGATCCATTTGGAAGATACAAATGATTTCCCTTCTGGTCTTGGGACAACATCCCAAACATCATTCTTCATGATCGACTAATACTCTTCAATCATAGCATCCTTCCATTCTTTCTGTTCTACCGCTTCTTCATAATTGGAAGGTTCTTTATCAATGAAATCACATAGTAATGCTACATACCTGGAGCAAGATCTGGTCCTCTTTCTTTCTCTGTGATTCTCTTCTGGAGCCCCATATCTTTCCACACCTTGGATAACTTCTCATACCAAATTAGGTTTCCTCTTGTGAGGATTCTCTTCCTGAGGTGGATCTATAGGTCTTTGTGGTTCTTCAAATTCTCAATATTCTTCTTGAGATTCTTCATTCATGGTTGTGTCATGAATCCTGGGTGCTTCTGCTTCTTCATATTCTTCAGTAGGTTTCTTTCTGGATTTGTTGTAAGTTATGTCTTCATAAAATTTCACATCCCTACTAATATCAATATTCTTGAATCTTGGTAAGTATATTCTGTAAGCCTTTGAGTTTTCAAAATATCCCACAAATATACCCTTCTTACCTGAAGGATCTAATTTTGTTCTCTTCTCTCTTGGAATGTGTATATACACAGGACAGCCAAATATTATGAGATGGCTGACTTCTAGTCTCTTACCAGAGAAGACTTCTTCAGGAGTCTTGTTCTCAAGTACTCTATGTGAAGTACGGTTCTGTACATACACCGTTGTTCTAGCGGCTTCCACCCAGAGATGCATAGGAATATCTTGATCATGAAGCATTGCTCTTGCAGCTTCCATGATAGTTCTATTCTTCCTTTCTGCAACCCCATTCTGTTGTGGATTATAAGGAGTGGACAACTCCCTCTTAATCCCTAATTCTTTGCATAGCTCTTTGAATTCATTTGAAGTGAATTGTCTACCATTGTCTAATTGAAAGGTCTTGATCTTCTTTTCAGCGAGATTCTTGATCAAGGCTTTGAATTTATTGAACTTGCTGAATACTTCGTCTTTGTTCTTCATGAATTAAACCCATGTCTTCCTAGAAAAGTCATCAATAAAAGAAACATAATATGCATACCCGCTTAGTGAGCTTGATGACATAGGACCGCATACATCAGAGTGGATGATTTCCAAGATTCCTTTGGCTTTGCTTTCGCTGCTTGGAAGTGTCTTCTTTTTATTCTTTCCTTTCGCACATTCTTTGTAGACCCCATCATTTTTTGCTTGGATTTCTGAAAGACCTTCAACAACTTTGCTTGCAATAGGCAGTGCTCTGTAATGCACATGTGCAAGCCTTCTATGCCAAAGTTTATTTGGCTCTACTGTTTCATGGACCAATGCTTGTTCTAGATGGCCCTTTAATTTGTACAAACCTCCTTCTTGTTCTCCAATCACTACTGCATCATCGATGGTCTTTCCTTTTGGCCACATGATGACTTGACCATCTATGAATGCAACCCTCATTCCTTTTGCATCTAATGCAGATATGGAGAGAAGGTTATTCTCGAGTCCTGGCACAAACAATACTTCCTTCATTGTCATATACTTTCCAGAGTCTAATTTATAAGAGGATTCCCCACTACCTTTTATTGGATATTGGTAGTCATCTCCTCGCTTCACCTTGTGAGGTGATTCATGTTTTGACAATTTCACAAAGGATTCCTTGAATCCTGTCATATGCTTGGAAGCCTCGCTATCTATAATCCAATCAGTGCTTCCATGATTAATGTTTCCCGTAAGAGTGAAAATCAAAACATATTCATCTTCACTGGAAGAATCTTCACTTTCATATCTGGTTTTCTTCTTGGAAGGTTCATCATCCTCTGCAGCATGAGCATGATGTATTCTCTTATTTCCCTTCTTCTTATGAGAGTTAATCTTGTTTCTAGCACAGTCTTTTGCAAAGTATCCTCTTTCATCACATGTATAACATCTCAATCTAGATAGGTCCTTTCGAATGTTATCTTTATCGTAAAATTTCTTACCTTTGGAGTGATGAGGGTTTCTTCTGCCTTTCTTGGAATGAACTGTGAGGGCTTGATCTTCACTTCCCATATTCTCTTCTCGAGCTGCTATCTGAGCTTCTTCTTGAGAGCATTCTTCCCATAGTCTACTAAACTTGACTAACTTCTTTCTGGCACATATTCCTTGGATGAATGAATCCCATGACCTATGGAGGCCATTTAATGTTGTCATCACAATTTTTGCATTCTCCACTTCTTCATCTACAACTTCTAGTTGTTCTTTGATCTGGGAAACCCTTATGAAGTAAGACTGGATGGTCTCAGCATTCTGGATCTTTACATTATTCAACTGATTCCTTAGATTCATCTTCCTATTGATGTTCTTCCCTTCAAATAGTTTGGTTAGGGCATCAAACATAGCTTTAGGTGTATTGAGAGAGGACACCTATGGGATGAGGTGATCCTTGATAGAATCAGTAATGATTATCTTTTCCATAACCAACTTCTTCTTATGTAAGTCCTTTGCCTCATCTCCCTCTAGAACTAGAACCTCCTCACTGATATAGGAGTCCAACTCATTTTCTTCCAGGACCAAGGAGATCCTATACTTCCAAGCTCGGAAGTTATCAGCTCCCTCAAGCTTTTCATCAAGTTTGGTATGATGAGACATCTTAACTGAGAACCTCAAATGGAAATACAAAATATTTAGATCTTACCAGGTCAAGATGTCGGATCTGGATTTGGAGCTGAAAATCCTGTAGAGTTGGTTCAGGACCAAATTAAGGTTTTGCTTTTCTGGAGTTCTGTCCAACCAATTACTTTGAATTTTATCCCTAACTTTGATTTTAGGGAGGAGATCAATCCAGGCCTAGGCTCACTAAAAAATTCCTCTTCTATGAAAAGCCCTAATTTCCAGCAGCAGTGTTGGGTCCAAAATTGAAAAACCTCAGAATTGGATTCTGCTTCGAACAGAAAGATGCACCCTAGGGAGGAGAGTTATTCCAACCTTCTTTTGCTGAAAACATATGGAGAGATATCCACAAAATAGGAATCCCTAGTTCCCACAGCTGCATAGTGTCTTCTTCTCAGGTTAGCTCTGATACCATGTTAGATTTTTAACATTAAGCTTAGCATAACATTAGGATATTTAATTGAGAGAACAACAATCACAACAATCAAACACAAGAGACAATGAACACAGTTTTTTCCTCGGGGAAACCATAAATGGAGAAAACCCCACAACTTCCTCAGAGATAGAATCAGCACCAAAGTAAAACCCAAAAACAGTAAGTGATATCCCGACAGCAGTAACCTTCTTTCTATCTAGCCCCGGTGTCTTCTCCTTCCTCAACTATGCGCTACACTTGAGTGTGTGTGAGATGTGTTCTAAATAGAGAGTCCAGCTCTCTATTTATACTAATCCCGACATGACTAAAAACCTACTAGGGCTGACCTCTCTAGGAGAGTCTAATAACCCTAGTGCCCCGAAATTTTGGGGACTTTAACCCTTAGACAATAGGAGGGTTACCCACAATGACTTGACATGATTTTTTTACAATATATATCCTCCCGATAGGAACATCGGGCCATGACATGACACAAGTACATCCCGAAATAAACATTGGGTTACAATAGATAAGAAATACAAGTAAATACATTCTGAAGTTACAATTACATCAACACTTTGAACTAGAATGCATGCATTTTATACGGCCAAGTTAGTTCAATTTCTAACAAAATCTAATAATTATAGTGTAGACAAGGAGATATTAAGACGTAAAAACAGAGAGAAATCCTAAGATTTATGGAGAAGAATGTGAATTAAAGAACAAAGGGTTTCTTGCAAGATTCTTTAGAAAAAATATTATTGGAAGTCCAAGTGAGTCATACAAAGGATTAGAAGGGATAATTGAGAATCCCAAGATTAAGAAATATAAGCTAGTGTATATAGGAACAACCACAATTATACCCATAGAAGTTAGTATCTGGATTACTGCTAGTCTTCATAAACCCACAATTAGAAAAAAAAAATACAATATTTTGGATTTTGTTCATATTCGTGGAGGGTTATTTTTTTTGTTCACTATGGGAGAAGACACATCAAAATAAAAACCAATGGTTTTACAATTTCCCATTAGATAAATATACAATGATGCAATAATAAACAAAATTTATACCCCATCACCCTTACTCATTTCCAAGGAATGGCAACAAGGGAAGCTGCCACTTTCTAATTTAAATTTCAAGTCCTCTACAAAGCCTATGATTATGGGATTTATGCTTGTAAACTTAGATTATTTCTTTCAACTTTGAAGGATGCATCACTCCAATGGTTTATGGGTTTTGATGGAAATAATATCCATACATAGGATTAAATCAATAGCTTATTCACAAATAACTATTATGGCTATTGCAAACAAAGAGAAATTATGAATGAACTATGTTATATGAATTAGGGGGAATATGAATCCTGAGAGGAATATACTTTGAGATTTAAATTTAGTTACAAAAGGTCAACTAATTTTATATTGCATTATGAGTCCCTCAAGTTAATACTCTTAATAGGAATAGGAGATTAATCATAGAAACCTTAAATTTACTTGGAGCTAGTGACATATATAAGTGCTCTTAGGATGAGATCTTAGAATTTTTTTCAGAATTGTTCAAGAAATGATACAATAAAAGGTAGAGGTACCATAGGGGTTTCTAAATAATCCTTAAAATGATATTAATGTACTTGACTAACAGAAATAATAGAACATGAAAAAATTTCCAAGAAATATAAGTGTAGAAAAGTAAATAAAAGAGACAATGAGATTGTACTTATATAAATAACCATTGTATTTATAATACTAGAAGACAGGGAAATTTTCTTAAGAATATTTGAGTATAGATCCAATACAATCCTTAACAAAACATCACATAGATGCCTATCTCTAAAAAAAAAATATTAATAGAAAAAACCTAACTACTTGTGGTCCCATCATTAATGAGTGTAACCAATCACATAGTGGGAATTATTTAAAATTGATGAGGCTTTTACTTGAAGTGAATACCCACTAACTTTCTAAAGTTTCTAAAGGGTATTATTCAATTAATTTGGCATCATAAGTCCTAATTATCCCAAAGTGTAAGGGAGGTTAGGGTAGGATCAAAACATGCATTCTTCCTTAAAAAGAAGAACTATCTTCAAGGTTAGTGCAATGCATTACAACAAATTTGACTTTTAGGGGTGGTTGTCTTCCTCCTCCAAAAGTCACTTTTGGGGGTGGTTTTCTTCCGCCTCCAAAATTCACTTTTGGGGGCGGTTTTGGATTTGGAGGTGGTCTTTACAAAACTGCCCCTAATAGCACTAACGCTAAAAATTTTGAATTTTAGGGGTGGTTCTATAAGAGATCAAAACCCCCCCAAAAGTGACTTTTAGATGAGGTTCAAAATCCCCACCCCACCCCCAAAAGTGACTTTTGGGGGCGGTTCGAAACCCTCCCCCAAAAGCGACTTTTGGGGGTAGTTTGAAACCCTCCCAAAAAGTAAATTTTGGGGGCAGTTCTAAAACCCCCTCATAGACACCCATGGGGGTAGTTCTAACCCCCCCACAAAATTAATTATTACAAACCTTTTTGGGCGGTTACAAACCCCCATTGTAGGTACCTACGGGGGTGGTTCAAACCCCCCCCCTAAAAGTCTTTATTACAAAATTTTGGGTGCGATTATAAACCCCCCTCATAGATACCTACGGAGGTGGTTACAAACCCCCCTAAAACTCTTTACAAACCTTTGGGGGCGGTTATAAACCCCCCCCAAGTACCTACGGGGGTGGTTCAAAACCCCCCTTAAAATTATTTATTACAAACCTTTGGGGGTGGTCATAAACCCCCCTCGTTGGTACCTATGGAGGTGGTTCAACCCCCCCCCCTAAAACTCTTTACAAACCTTTGGGGGAGGTTGTAAAACCCCCTCGTAGGTACCTAGGGAGGCGGTTTGAAACCCCCCCTAAAACTCTTTATGAACCTTTAGGGGCGGTTATAAACCTCCCTCGTAGGTACCTACGAAGGAAGTTCTAAACCCCCCCTAAAACTATTTACAAACCTTTAGGGGCGGTTATGAACCCCCCTCATATAAACTTACAGGGGGGGTTTTGAACCCCCCTCGTTGTAACATACAATGGCAGTTTTGAACCCCCCTCATAGTGACATATGAAGTCAGTTTAGAACCCCCCTCGTAATCATAATAAAATATATTTATTTAAAATATCAATATTGTAATATCATTAGGACACGACGGAATCGAACCTTCAACCTCCTGCTTGTAAAGCATGCGCTCTTCCATTGAGCTAGAACCATTTAAGAATTGGGGAAAGGGGCAATATTAACACCAATATTGCTTCATTTGTAAATCTAAGAAAAGATAATAATCCCAACATTGTTTTTTACTCGAGATACCTAAGAAAGTAGTCTGGATGGCTCTGACCCTATTTAGAGATGTGGATATTAACAGATTTTTAAAACATTAAAAATATAAAATTATTAGGCTAGAATAAATAACAGAAATAGAACAAAAAACATTTGAGTATGGAATTTATTAATTTTTCCAACTGCATATTCATAATGCTACTATACCCTTATGTATAATGCAGACATTCCTATTACCACTTTAGGCAAGGGAACTCCATGTTTGCATAGCATAAGGTTTCTCCTTTTCTAGTAATTCTTGTGTATATTTTAATTTTTTCTACTGCATATTGCTACTATCCCTACCACTTAATGCAAGGGAACACCATGTTTTCATAACACAAGGCTTCTTGTTTCTTCTCATTCTTTGTATTTTTTGTGCCCCAACTCTAAACATTTCAGCATAAAAATGTGCTCACACAGTTAAACCAGAATTCATGGAAAAAATATGTGACACTGGATTTATGATATTAATACATATTTAGAAATCACTTGTTAGATGTGTAGAGATGGAAAAGGACAGTGAAAAGATCGAGTTTTAATGTCTACAAGATCATTAAAGGAACCGTAGTAAATAAAAAGTTAATTACAAAAATTTCTCATGGATAATTTTTCATAAACATTTTACGAGTGTGCAGATGTTGGAATGTTTTAGATATGGTATGATGCATGTGATGCATATTATGCGTAAGCTACATGTAACAACAAGCCATGGATGTAAAGTTGCAAAGACTATATTGTTGTTCTTCTATCAACTACAATATAACTACTCTAATATAGTGTGTATGTGTATGTGTATATGCCTCCTACATGTAGCAAGAAGCCATCAATTTAAAGTTGTAAAAACAATATTGTTGGTCTTCAACAAAATATAATAAACCTACTCTAACCTTCTTCCAAGCCTTTCCCATCAAAATTCAAAAATTAAAAGATACCCTTAAAAGAAACAGAGAGTAAATGCCTTGGAAAAGCATAACTAGCATCTCCTACATATTGTGATTTGTCTATTTCCATATGACACAAACAGTATTAAAATCCTACAATGTATGAGAGAAAACTTTAAAGCTCCCTTCATAAGTCAACAAAGATAGCAATTAAGAAGAATACATACCACTAATTACACCATCGCCTGCTGATAAACCCCTAACATAGTGGACATGATTCCTTTTCATGCGGTTAAGACCATTCTTCTTTATAGAGTCTAGATGGTTCAAATAAGTTCCATGTACACACACTGCATTTAGTTTAAAATAAAGTGTTATTCCAGGTATGAAGTAGAACAGGTAAAATAAAAATTAAAGATACAATTAGTTCTATCTTGGTTGGAAGGACTGCTAGTTGCATCCCACCATGTCACAAAATCCATTTATGTTGTCCCATCTAGGGCAGGGAAGGAAGGGGAATCATCCTAATTATTACTAATTAAAAAGTATGGAAGCTTCTTTTATAGACAAAGAAATATGAATAAGTTCACAATACTAGATTTTGACAAAAAACACATAGACACGTGTTCAGTTTAAACTTTATATAGTTCAATCATCCACAATTTTAGCTAAAACAGTGCAAGACACTCTGAAGAAGCCCAATAGTTGAATCATGTGAACAAAGAAGATGCCTCAATGCGTCTATTCTTAACAAGTACTCTTTTATGTGTGATTTATGCAAGATGTACAACAAGATTCAAATTCGTGTGGGCCCTTGGTATAACATAACAATAACATTGCACAAGCTAAAACCATGTTCAAAAGAATGAATTTAGCATTAAGGAATGGGACTGAAGAAATAATTCCATGGGAGATTCGGGATTAATGATCAACAACAAAAGAGGGGGAATCCTATTAGCAGGAATTAAGTTATTAACTCGATCATGATTACCTGGGTTGCTCCTCATTTTGCAAGGGAGTGATAGAGAATTTCTTGACTTATGATGGTGAGGTTTTCTTTTTTGAAGGAGCAGCCCTATGCCCTGTTTTCATTGATGTAGGAGTTTTGTTTCATATTGAGGCTGGAAATTGAACAACTCTATCTATTGACAGCAATTCTGATATGTAAAGTATCGATCTTCCCACCTTTTAGCAGGGTCTTGCTGCATTTTTGGGCCTGTTGAACATCCTTGGATTAAAATAACATTTATTCAACTGTGACAGCAGTAAGAATACATGTTGGGCACACAAACATATAAATCTGAGTGTTTGGCTAAACATGTGGATATAGGCTATAGTTCTGGGCATATTTTAGTAGCAGAAAAGAGGCATCATCGTTAAATACGTGTTAGAACTGAGCAACATATTGTTCCAATCAGCAAAGATTATGTGATTATTGCTAGTAGCTCACAAGAAGTAACCATCAGATATGAGCAGCATATTGCTCCAAGCAGCAAAGACTCTATGAATATTGCTAGTAGCTCACAAGAAGTAACCATAAGATCTATGGGTCATCAAATAGAAATAAAGCATTTCTAGACATCCTTTGGTTATTAACATCTTGTTTGAAAACCTATGTTATTCAATAACCTGGGGTTAATGCATATGAGCTCTACAATCTTAAGGAAGCTCTGGGAAAGGTGACATAGAAATCAAAGCTGACAAGAATCCATGCAACAATTGATTTAGGATGTAAGGAATATTTCATCTAATGTAGTCAGTCTGATGCATTGTCAGTTCGGTAGGAGGAGATGACTAAACAATATGGAGGTAAAAATATTGTTCCTAGTCTTGTTGGGGGTTGGTAACTTCACACATCAGATAATTGAAAAAGAAACTCGACAAATTGTAAATCGGCATTGGAATCCCTTGCTATTGTTGCATATATAGGTGGGATTGATTGAGGGATCATCACCGAGTTGTGATTTGAATGGGATTTAATAACCCGCATATTTATAAATGTTCCAATGGAAACCTTTAGCAGCATCCTTGATATCAAACTCATTCATGTTCAAAGGCCAGATCTGAGTGTTGTTTAAGGGTATTCCAAGCCACTGGATTATTTCATGCATGTTCAAAGGACAGATCCCAATGTTGTTTTACGTTATTCCTAGCCACTGGATTATTGCATAGTGAATAGCTAGTGATAAAGGGAAGAGATCAGTTGAGCCTCCATGCTGGTGGCAATTAACTTCGTAGGGAATTTCTCCAGTGTTTATGAATAGTCATAAAGGTAGTCATGAAGGCATCTCAAAGTCCACCCAGGCACAATCTAGAGAAATAAGGGACAACATTCAGGTTCCAATTCCACAGAGGGACCTCTTGCAGGATCATTATGATATGTATTACAAAATATCACCATGTTGAAGATCAAAAATCTTTGAAAAAAAATTAAAGAACATTTCCAAGAAGAATTCCCTGAGGTTTTCCATCCATTCAAGCATGCTTGAATTGCATATCTAAAGCAGCATGAAGAGAGTTTTAATACAAATCTGGAGTAGCTTGTTCTGCCCTCTCCTAGTGTATATTTCGGTGATAATTTTCAATCACTTCCTTCAAATTTTGTTGGAGATTTGGGACAGTAGGAAGAATACTTGATTGTAGGTTCAAAACAACAATTTTTTTCATCTTCAGGGACAACTTATGAGTAGTTTTAAGATGGATTTTTCTTTCAGTCTTTAGACCTATCCAAATTTGGATAGAAGGGGCTTGTGAAAGGTACTTCCATCCTTGGCAATATTTTCAAGATCTCATGCCCGTCTTCAACTTTATTTTTATGAATATGATTGTATATATTCAGTTTGTAATTAATATTGTCTTGTCTTGGTTCGTCACCAAGGACAAAGGGTTCTAACTTCTAAGGTGTCATAGCATGGATCAAATGCTAAGGTGTCTTCATTAGTTGTATGAATTCACTTAAAATGTTGATTTGTCATGCTTAGAATAGGTGGTAGGGCTTGAATAAGCTCTTTCATGAGAAATTGGTTGATGCTTTGTTACTCCCAATTTTACATGGAGGGGACAAAGGAAATTTCTTGACTTATGATGGCGAGGTTTTGTTTTTGATGGAGTTTCTCTATGCCCTATTTTCATCGATGTATGAGTTTTGATTGATGCTGGGAAATGAACAACTCTTTCTATTGACAACATGTCTGATATGTAAAGCATGGATCTGTCCACATTTTAGCAGGGTTCTTGCTACATTGTTGGGCATGCTGAACACCTTTGGGTTAAAATGACATTTTCCCACCTGTGACAGCAATAAACATGTTGCACACACAAATCGATATAAATCTAAGTGTTTATCTATTTCTGTGGATCTAGGCCACAGTTCTGGGTGTATTTTAACAAAAAAAAAGAGCCATCATCGTCAAATCTATGTTATAGAACTAAGCAACATATTGTGCCAAGCAACAAAGATTATGTGAATATTGCTAGTAGCTCACTAAAGGTAACAATCAGATCTGTTTGTCATCAAATACAAATAAATCATTTCTGAGCATCCTTTGATTATTGACATCTGGTTTGAAAACATATGTTATTCATGAACCTGTAGCAGCAACCATGAAATCAAACTCATGCATGTTCGAAGACTGAATGTGAGTGTTGTTTAAAGGTATTCTTAGCCACCGGAGTATTGCATAGTGATAAAGGTTAGCAAATATGGACAAATCTTAAACATAGAAATATGCTAGTGAATATGCACAGATCATAAACATAAAAATTGCCTCACAAATTTTTTGATGTTAGATGTCAAGGAGAGGACACATACTTTTTCACACTCCACAAGTTTCAGCTAGGCCCCTTCAAAATCATAGTTTACATAAAAACATTCTAAAAATTCTGTGATGGGATCTCTATAAGTATATTTCTCTTGTTGGATAACTTTAATCATCTCCTTCAACATATTTCTCCTCCTCTTATTAAAAATCACTGTAGTATCAAGATAATGAACAAGATGGTGTGCATTTGTTTGGATCGTATTCAAATACCTAAACAAGGGAAACATATGGAATTAAAAAATAGTAAAGCAATAATAACATTGCAAACAGTATTCAGACACACACAAAAAACTAAAATCCAACACATTCTTGAAATAACAAACAATTTATAAAACAACCAGGTTCATTCCATATTAATTTATACATGTAAGTGATGATCATGAAATGCCAATATTCAGCAAAATATCCACTTCTATAATCAAGGATAATTTTAGGGGCGAAATTTAGCCCAATGGGCTATTTTTCCATGTTTTTCTCCAAAAAAAGATTCGCCGTTTTGCATTTTTTGAAGCCCTTTTTTGCCCAATTTTGATGGGGTAAAGAATTTTCACCCTAAAAATTGCCAAATTATTATATAAATGATATAAAATCCTTGGAAATTAAAATATTTTTTGAAAAATATCGCTAAACACTTTATATTTGGTCGTTTAAGAATTGGTAAGATTCGCCAACATTTATACACTTTTAAATAAGTATGGTTCCTTAAAATAATGAAATTCAAACCAGAAGAACTGTTAAGATAGTCAAATCTCCTCCTAAAAGCTAAATTGTTTGCTGGAATTTATCTTAATAACCCCATGTGAAGCTGTAACAATCTCCAAAGGAGATCTAGGAAGAACCAAGAAGATATATCATGTGAAGAATCAACAAAATTGGTCGCTCATGACACTAGAGTTTGTTCTTACATGAGAAGGCATGACACTAGAGTTTGTTCTTACACACTTAGAAAAAGATGAGTGGAGGTTTTATCTCTTCCTATCCAAGTTTTATGGTCAAATATAGCTCACCCACAATGCTTCTGTCTTCCAAATAAAAACCCTTACTATGGTAGAAGTTCACCATAAGGCTATAACACAACCTTGGACCACAGCCAACTCCAAAAAAAGAGGAACATCCTAGAGTGTTAATATCCCCGTCAAGAAAGGAGGGCATGACCCAATATAGATTCAATGGAGTAGTTAAGAATAACCCCAAGCAAAGTAGATCCAAGAGTTGGGTACAACTCTGGGACACTTCGAAGATATGCTTCAAGCTTGGCATGGGCGTTTTCTTTGTTGGCACACTTTTATCAACTTCCCAAGAGCACAAAATCATAGTGATAGAGATATTTGGAAATTCCATGGTTGACAAGCTCAATGCAAGTAAGAAACATACATCATCAGGTGAGCATGAGAAAGGCTTCCAATGTCATCTATGATACCATGTATGAAATGAAATCTCCACTGCAGGACTAGTAATTTAAGTACCAAGAAATAAATTAACCGGAAACAATCAAATAATTAAGTCATTGCTAACCTCTCTTGGAAAAAGAGATCTATGATCCCGTTCCTGCCATTCTCATGATTGAAGAATATAAAGAGACTCCAATGCATCAACCATGTGCAATTTTGCAATTGATTGAGGGGGGATGCAAAATTATGTTATCCACAAGTAGGCATCAGTAAGAAACGAAAGGCAATCTATAAAACAAGCATGCATAAATAGATAGTGGATCTAAAGAAAACCTTGAGATCAGAAATTTATTTACCTTAGAATCAATAATTTCTTTCAACTAATTAAGCTCTTCAAGAGAAATATCCCAATTTTGCATCAGAATTTTTGTTGCAAGCTTGCCCCACAAGGCACTCAAACTTATGTCACTGTTTGTACAAAAAGTGGGATATTGGTATAAGAAGTCTTATTCTCTAGATTAGTTTCAACATTCAAACTAAAACTTAGCATATTGGTATAGCACCTCTATGATCTATCTGCTTATGTCAAATCTGCCCATTCAGTGAAAACCGCGTCATATAATCAAACAACTAAAAATCAAATTATAACAATGATATCTAGCTATAATGTTATTCTTGATATGTTTCAGAAATCCAGGAAAAAAAATTATCCAGAAAAAATGCCCGTTTTGTAATAACCCAAAATTTCATAAAAATTTAAAAATTTTAAAGTGACATAAAATGTCTTAAATCGTAGTTTAGAAACTGCTAGCGATTTGCAGAAAATGAAACAGTTTAACAAATTTTAGCGATTAGTTTCAAATACAGAAAAACTAATACAACTTTAATTTTTATAAGTTAAAGAAAGAGGACTTGCATTTAGTTGCTGCTAGCTTTACTGATGATTTAATTTTGTCAAGTAGGTGAGAAACCATGTTTGAAATTGGAGCTTACTTAGCGTTCTGCTAACTCAAATGGACTGATCGTTCTTACAGGTTCAGCAGGTAAGCATATGATCAAGTAGGGTTTATTTAAAATTATCTCGAGAAGTACTTATCTAGCATGTAAGATGCTAGTATGTAGAATGATTATTAAGTTGCAAGTCTCCGATGAGGTACAATAAATTTCTTTCATTGTTTTGGATCTAGATTGTTTGCTGGAATTTATCTTAATAACCCCATACGAAGCTGTAACAATCTCCAAAGGAGAAGCTAGGAAGAACCAGGAAGATATCTCATGTGAAGAATCAACAAAATTGGTCGCTCATGACACTAGAGTTTGTTCTTACACGAGAAGGCATGACACTAGAGTTTGTTCTTACACACTTAGCAAAAAATGGGTGGAGGTTTTATCTCTTCCTATCCAAGTTTTATGGTCAAATCTAGCTCACCCACAATGCTTCTGTATTCCAAAGAAAAACCCTTACTCTGGTAGAAGTTCACCATAAGGCTATAACACAGCCTTGGACCACATCCAACTCCAAAAAAAGAGGAACATCCTAGAGTGTTAATATCCCCGTCAAGAAAGGAGGGCATGACCCAATGTAGATTCAATGGAGTAGTTAAGGATAACCCCAAGCAAAGTAGATCCAAGAGTTAGGTACAACTCTGGGACACTTCAAAGATACGCTTCAAGCTTGGCATGGGAGTTTTCTTTGTTAGCACACTTTTATCAACTTCCCAAGAGCACAAAATCATAGCGATAGAGATATTTGGAAATTCCATGGTTGACAAGCTCAATACTAGTAAGAAACATACATCATCAGGTGAGCATGAGAAAGGCTTCCAATGTCATCTATGATACCATGTATGAAATGAAATCTCCACTGCAGGACTAGTAATTTAAGTACCTAGAAATAAATTAACCGGAAACAATCAAATAATTAAGTCATTACTAACCTCTCTTGGAAAAAGAGATCTAGGATCTAGTTCCTGCCATTCTCATGATTGAAGAATATAAAGAGACTCCAATGCATCAACCATGTGCGATTTTGCAATTGATTGAGGGGGGATGCAAAATTATGTTATCCACAAGTAGGCATTAGTAAGAAAAGAAAGGCAATCTATAAAACAAGCATGTATAAATAGATAGTGGATCTAAAGAAAACCTTGAGATCAAAAATGTATTTACCTTAGAATCAATAATTTCTTTCAACTGATTAAGCTCTTCAAGAGAAATATCCCAATTTTGCATCAGAATTTTTGTTGCAAGCTTGCCCCATAAGGCACTCAAACTCATGTCACTGTTTGTACAAAAAGTGTGATATTGGTATAAGAAGTCTTCTTCTCCGGATTAGTTTCAACATTCAAACTAAAACTTAGCATATTGGTATAGCACCTCTATGATCTATCTGCGTATGTCCAATCTGCCCATTCAGTGAAAACCACGTCATATAATCAAACAGCTAAAAATCAAATTATAACAATGATATCTAGCTATAATGTTTTTCTTGATATGTTTCAGAAATCCAGGAAAAAAAATTATCCAGAAAAAATGCTCGTTTTGTAATAACCCAAAATTTCATAAAAATTTAAAATTTTTAAAGTGACATAAAATGTCTTAAATCATAGTTTAGTAACTGCTAGCGGTTAGCAGAAAATGAAACAGTTTAACAAATTTTAGCAATTAGTTTCAAATACAAAAAAACTAATACAACTTTAATTTTTATAAGTTAAAGAAAGAGGACTTGCATTTAGTTGCTGCTAGTTGTACTGATGATTTACTTTTGTCAAGTAGGTGAGAAACCATGTTTGAAATCAGAGCTTACTTAGCGTTCTGCTAACTCTAATGGACTGTTGGATCTTACAGGTTCAGCAGGTAAGCGTTTGATCAAGTAGGGTTTATTTAAAATTATGTCGAGAAAGTACTTCTCTAGCATGTAAGATGCTAGTATGTAGAAGATTATTAAGCTGCAAGTCTCTGATGAGGTAGAGTAAATTTCTTTCATTGTTTTGGATATATGACAGTATTTATTTCTAAGCCAAAGTGACTTTTATCCTAGACATAATCAATGCTATTTATAAGAATGAGTTCTTCCAGAGTTTCTTCTGTCGTAAGATGATTAACTTTCATAAATTATAGTACCTATTCAACTATAGATTCTCACAATGAGCATAGAACTCATGATCTTGGCATATAATTTACTTCGACTATTTCATGATCTTATCGCTATTGTCATGTTTAATACTCAAGTGTACTGCTCTTTATGTATGAACATATTCTTATGTTTTTCAAGGGTAAAGTTTACAATGAAAGATTAGTTACTTAAGAGAAACTCTTTCAAAAAGGTTAATCTTCAGTCTTCTTGAAGACTCCTTCATTTATCAGCATCAAGTATTTATGCGGAGAAGTTAAGAGTTCTTTAGTTTATCAATATATTGTAAATAACAACATATCTCTACTCTAATTCTCCTTTACTAGTCGTGAAACAATACCAACTTGTTTGATTTGTTTGCAATTATGATTATCTTCTTGCACAGCTAGTATACAAGCTGTAATCTTAATCTCTAGGTTATAACCATGATACAAGTGTTATTGCAATATTACAATACTATATTGATTTATAATTTAACAATATTAGGTTATAACAAAAATACTAACTTGGGAAAGTTTGACTAGGTGAAGTTAACTTGTTTTTTGTCCTCATCATCCTCCACCCTTTTCTCCTAAGAAAAGCATGTATGAGTTGTCCTTCCATCATCTATTAGCTTTCCTAATTGATTTTTCCAATTCGTGAGCTCTTAGACAAATTTGGAAACTGCTTTATGCACCTATGGGGGATTTGCTTAGATTTAGTAAGCCTGATTTTGACCAAATTCGAATGGCATCCTTATGCATTCGAATATCTCATGTAATTATTTATTGTGGTAGCCTATGAATTCACAGGGTTGGCTATTGTACACGTATTCAATACAGATTAGTGTTCTGCTCCATATTTAGTCTCCTTTGTGTGTAATTGGCAATTTTTGTGAGTGTAATTGTTCTAACACCTGGGTTGAATTTCCACATGGTATTAGAGCCTTTGTAGATCGATTTCTCTCCTTCCAATTTGTTATTGCAGGTTCGACATCATTGACTGGGAGCATTCTGCTGACTAAAGGGAGAATTTCTGAGCTACGGATCAATCTCAGAAGATCATCTTGACTCCATTTAACTTATTTGAATAGAAAGCTGAGATGGAGATACTGTTGAGAGAGAAAGGCCTCTACAGAGTTACTATGGAAACATAAGCAGAGCCCAATGCAGCTGTAGAGAAAATTAAATGGCACAACAGGAGGGATGAGGCCTATGGTCTCCTGTGTCTGAGCATATCCAGAGACCTCATTTTCCATCTTGATGGATTGACATCACCAAATGAAGTATGGGAGAATATTGTTGATATTTTTGGTAAGACAGATGAAATGAGGGGACATCAAATTGAAAATGAATTGATCTCCCTGAGTCCCAATAGCTTTGAATCCCTGCAACTCTATTTTCCAAGTTCAAAGCCCTTGTTTTGTAGCTAAAACAATGTGGGATCGAAAAGAAGGAGGAGCAACTGGTTTTTTCCATACTCTCAAAGCTTGGACCTAACTATTTAGTGTTTTTCTCGACCTTCCATGCCACAAAATTGATAGCTCAAGCGTGGAAAATGCCTAGCCTTGCAGATTTCATGGAATCTCTCACACAAGAACAAGATAAATTGGTGATGATGGGAACCATCAAACCTTCCAAAGACCAAGCTCTGGTTGTTGGAGATTTTATGGTGGATTCAAAAAGCAAGAATAAATCTAAGAATCCACCTGAGCAAAAGAGAGACAAGAACAAGTCTCCAGAGGAGCCCCAAGGTTCCAAGAAGAAACCCCAGAAGAAGAAGAACAAAGGAGAAATGAGCAAGTGCACATACTGCAGTAAGGGAAATCATCCTGAAAGCTCCTGCATGAAGAAGCAAATTGACATGCTGACCCAACACCTGGAGAAGAATGGCATCTCCCTTCCAGATAGCTCAAAGAAGAGGGAAGGAGGATCAAATTCAGAAGATAGAGAGAGAGTTCATGCATTGGTTGCTGGCACATCAAGCTCACCTAGTTTCATCATTGATTCTGGAGCTTCAAGACATATGGTTTCGACCAAGGAGGAATTCACCTCACTTGACATGTCGAAAGGTCCACCAATTGTACTAGGAGATGACTCTCTCACTAAACATTTGGGCAAAGGGAGGATTGATATTGACCATGGTAAGTTCAGCAATGTATTGTATGTTCCAGGTCTTGCCTCTAACCTCTTATCAGTGTATCATATGACCCACACAGGGTCTCCAAAGAAGCTCATATTCTCCCCTGATGAAGTTGAGAACACAGAGATCTCAAGTGGTAAGGTCATTGCAAAAGGAATTACAAATCACACTTCGAAGGTATACATGTTCTCACACTTCCTACCCTACTCAAACCCCTCTTCTCTTCTGATTCATGCTAATGAGGCAAGCAAGCTTTGCCATGAAATATTTGGCCACCTCAGTTACAAGTATCTTTCTGATCTTAGTGAAAAATAAATGGTCATAGGGTTACCAAAGATTAAGTTTTCCAAAGAAGTCTGTCAAGGTTGCATCTTAGGAAAACACCCAGAGCATAAATTTGAGAAAGCTAGTCATGAGAGCACCTCTGCACCTCTTGATTTGATCCACAGTGATGTTGCTGGCCCACTTCCTCATATGTCAATGAGTCAGGCCAAATATGCATTGACATTCATAGATGACTTTTCCAGGTATTGTTGGGTTTACTTCCTGAAACACAAGTCTGAAGTTTTTGGCCTCTTCAAAGTCTTTAAGGCTTTGGTTGAAAACCAGTCTGGGAGGAAACTCAAGGTCCTCAAATATGACAATGTTGGTGAGTATGTCAAGTCTGAGTTCATTCGATATTGTGCAGATGCAAGTGTTCAAATGTAGCATTCTATCCCTTACACACCACATCAAAATGGTGTTGCTGAGAGGAAGAACAGATCACTGAAAGAGATGGCAACATGCATGATGGAGGCTAAGACTTTGCCACCAAAGTTTTGGGCTGAAGCTATAAACTGTGCAGACTATATCCAAAATAGGGTGCCTCATAAAAAACTTGATGGTATGACTCCTTTCGAAGCATGGAGTGGGCACAAGCCAGATGTGACCCATTTCAGGATTTTTGGCTCAAGGGCTTGGGCTAGAATTCCAACAGAAAAGAGGACGGCTTTGCAGCCCCAAATCCAAGAGTGTCTATTTGCCGGGTACTTTGAAGATTCAAAAGGGTACAAGCTGATCAATTTGAGCACAAACAAAGCCTTCATTGAAAGGAGTGTTCAGTTCCAAGAAGAGCCTTTAGCAGCAGTGGAAGTTGGAGAATCCTCTTCACCACCAAAACCATTAAATGTAAGTGAAGAGATAGTTGAAGTTGTTGATTCTGATATGTCTAATAATTATTATTTAATTGCAGATCCTAACAGTCCTACAAGACCAAAATGGGTAGAAAAGACCATTCATGCAGCTGGAGAACTAGCTGGAAGTCCTAATGATCCTAGGAGGACTAGATCTCAGTTTGAGAGTGCTCTGTGCATGAAAGATCCTATGTTTGCAAAGAAATGCTATCTGATAGTTGAATCAAACCCGCAGACATATGAATATGCAGCAAATGATCCAAGATGGAAAACAGACATGAAAGAAGAGTTCAGCTCACTCCAGAAGAACAACACTTGGGAGCTGGTTGATATTCCCCCGGGGAGGAAGCTAGTTCAGTGTAAGTGGGTTTACAAAACCAAATTTTCTACTGATGGTTCACCTCTGAAATACAAGGCCAGATTGGTAGCCAAGGGTTACTCACAGGTACATGGCATAGACTACAATGATACCTTTGCACCAGTGGCAAAGATGGACTCCATCAGGCTAGCCTTAGCCATTGCAGTGGGAGGTACATCACATGGATGTGAAGTGTGCTTTCCTGAATGGAGATCTCACTGAAGAGATTTACATGAAGAAGCCTCAAGGATTTTCTACTAATCCATCTCTTGTGTGCAGGCTAAATAAGTCACTGTATGGGCTTAAGCAAGTCCCCAGGGCTTGGTATGCCAAGATTGATAGCTTTTTGCTATCACTAAATTTTGTTCGATGCAAGTCAAATCCAAATGTTTATTTGAAGCTGATTCATGGTTCATTAATGATTATTGTTTTGTATGTTGATGACCTTCTCATTACAGGAAGCTCAAAGGATGAAATTGCCTCCTTGAAGGATGCAATGAACCATGCATTCTCAATGACTGATTTGGGCTTATTGAGCCAATTCTTGGGGCTCAAGATTGCTCAAACCAAAAAAGGAATCAAAGTACATCAGTCCAAGTATGCCTTGGATTTTCTAAACAAATTCAACATGAAGGATTACAAGCCAAGCAAGACTCCTTTCCTTTCAGGAGTTAAGCTTGAAGAAGTTGATTCTTCACCTATGGTAAACAATACACTGTATAGGCAATTGATTGGATGTTTGTTGTATCTTACACATACTCAACCTGATCCTTCTTATGTAGTAAGTGTGGCTTCAAGATACATGGATCAGCCTCATGAGATCCATTGGAGAGCAGCCAAAAGGATCCTTAACTTTGTTCAGGGAACAAGGACTCATGGGATCTTCTACAAAGCTAAATCTGATCTTGATTTGATTGGGTTTACTGACAGTGATTGGGCAGGTGACAACACAGATCAAAAATAAACATCAGGATATGTGTTCATGCTTGCTGAAGGACCAATCAGCTGATCAAGCAAGAAACAGAGTGCCATTGCACTCTCATCTACAGAAGCAGAGTACAAAGGAGTTGTAAATGCAACAACTCAATGTTTATGGTTGCAGGGGTTACTTGGTGAGTGTGGCTTCAAATCAGAATACTCAAATGCTATCTATTGTGATAATTAGAGTACCATTTGAATCTGCAATGATCCAGTTCAGAGATAGAGAACCAAACACATTGAGATCCATATGCACTACATCAGACAGCTTGTGCAAGATGGCACCATTCACCTACTCTTCTGTTCATCTTCAGAACAAGTAGCAGATATCTTCACCAAAGTTTTTTGTGAGAAGACATTCAGCAATCTCAAATCACTACTGGGGATTTCTGATCATGCTATGAAGCATGAGTGATGACAAGATTTCCAAATTTTGGTTTACTGTCCATGTTTAAGGGAGGATTTTTCCCACTGGGTTTTTGCCTCTTTCCTTGGTTAAATGGACATGCAGTATGTAAAGGGTGACTAAGCCTTGTTGCTAGGCCCTATAATTTTCTGACATTTTACTCATAATTCAGGCTTAAGGGGGGGTTTTAGAATAATCAACCCATAGTTAGCTACCTTAGACATTAATTAATCCAATTTTTGTCTTATTTTCCTAGTTTCCATATTCCACCTTATGCAAGTTGTCCTCCACACATCCAAAGTGGTAAAAATTGATAAATTTGAGTCATGGAGCACTTGGGAAACCACTTGGAATCAAATCTACTTTATTCCTATCCTTCCTAGTGCACGTCTGCTTTTTCTGCTTTATTGCCTGCTTTTTCTGATTTTTAAGGCAATTGGGAAAGTTTGACTAGGTGAAGTTAACTTGTTTTTTGTCCTCATCATCCTCCACCCTTTTCTCCTAAGAAAAGCATGTATGAGTTGTTCTTCCATCATCTATTAGCTTGCCTAATTGATTTTTCCAATTCGTGAGCTCCTAGACAGATTTGGAAACTGCTTTATGCACCTATGGGGGATTTGCTTAGATTTAGTAAGCCTGTTTTTGACCAAATTCGAATGGAATCCTTATGCATTCGAATCTCTCATGTAATTATTTATTGTGGCAGCCTATGAATTCACAGGGTTGGCTATTTTACACTTATTCAATACAGATTAGTGTTCTACTCATGTCATCACCCTGTTTGTTTTGCTCACCTTCCCTTGTCTCATCCAACCACCATTTTAATTTTGTGCTAAGTTGTTGAGGCAGTTATTGCTAGAAGTGGAGGATGGCAGGACTATTAGTCTTTGCCACATGCTCACTCCACCAGTCCTCTCTCCACCTTCACATGGGTAAGGGAACCATCACTACACCACTCTCTTGGCTGTTGGGTTCACTCTCACGCAGGGACGCGCAGGGGGGTAGATCATCTTCCTCACATAGAGCTGAGTTAGGAAGGGGTGCGATTTCTTGTTTGGGGGTTCACCTTCCCTCTCTCATGTTATTTGCCAGTCTGTGGTGGTGTTCTTTCCATTCACGCAGAGAACCAATTTTATTTTGGCATTATTGGACTGTGGATTGTTTCCATCCTTCATGGTGGATCATGAGTTGTAGACCGTTGTTTTTCCTCATTAATCCCCGAGCTGTAGTCTCCTCCACGTCTGGTTTGATTGTGTTTTCCCTTTTTATGGTGGTTTTATTTGTGAAATATTCCCTCCTGTTCACGCTGAGGGCCTGTGTCTAATCCACCCTTGTCGTTAGTGAAAATATGTTGGGGTTTCCCTATGGAGAAAGGACCATTGTTTTCCAGCGTTGTTGGTTAGGTCTGGATGGTGTAGTGTCCTATCACTTCACCATGGAACCCTGGCTGTAGTTCTTCATTGAGCGGTGGTTGCTATGAAAGCTTGCTATGGCTTCATTATTAATGGAGGATCCTTGTTTCCCATTGTTTCTGCCTATGTTTTCTTCCACATTTGTTGGCTAAGTTTTCCTCTGTCCATGCTAGGAGTTTGGTTTCTTATCCATGGCGGACTGTGGATTGTTGCCATCGTTCATTGTCAAGTTGGGGCTATTGATTTACCCTGGGTTGCGCTACTGTGTATGCAAGAACCTTTTTGGGGGTTGCTGCTGGGTTGTTTTGGCCACGCTAGGGCCAAGAACAACTCTGAGTTGTCTTGTGGACTTGAGCTATGTTCACCTTTTCTTTCGGGGTTGTCACCCTATGTCTTCATCTTCTTCACAGAGTAGTGAACTGTTGTTTTGATGTGGTATGTAGTGGTTGGTCTTCGGACTGTTGAGAGTAGGATTAGAGGCTAGGTATGCTTGAGAAAACTAGTGTTTGAGGTCACCAGCTTAGCATTTAGCCTTTCCTAGATCTTTGACGGCCTGATAAACCCTACTATGTGGGCTTGGCTGATTTGTGTACCCTGGCTATGTGCAAGCCTACTTGACCCTTATTCCTTGAGGAATCATGCCCAGCTTGGGGGTGGCCGTGTTGCTGAGAGATTGATGAGCACATTGGCCTATGGTTGGGTGGAACATTGCAGCGACATAGCTGGTTGTGGGACGAGTTCTTATCAAATGAGTATTCTTGTCCATTTTACTTATACATTTATATTTACTGATTAATGAATATGATGAACATGTGGCATGCTTGAATGAGCGTATGTTTGCTTCCGCTATGTATATGAAGGGTTATGCATCTTCATAGGTTTTAAGATTAAGCTTTTTATATCATCATTATATGCCTGTTCATGTTCATGGGGCTATTTGATTGTATGTTTGGTGTTAGTATCGTCCTCTTCACTGTTCAGAGGGTCGGGGACATTACAGTATGGTATCAGAGCTAAAGGTTGCAGCATGGGCCTGAATGGGCCATGAAATGTCAGCTAGTAGAGGCAGGTTGCCTTCTTCCCAGCAGAAACAGAAGAAAACCTGTGCATGACAAGAGGATTTTGGAAAATTCCTCTAAGTATTGGGATCACCGGATCATCGGAGGACTTAGTCTAAAGTCCCGCTGGTGCATCAAATCACCTAGTTGAAATCCCACCCGACGAGGGACCTGCGGCAGGAAATCCATGAAATTTTGCCTAAGTGTTAAAAATCATCGACGATCGGCGCCTCTATGATGAAGTGATCGCCGAAATGTCAGCAAAGGTTAGCAGATGATGCATCCGCCATTGCGGCTACTTAAAGGACTATCCACCCGACGGGTAGTTTATCCGAAGGCCGATGCGGTGAAAGACAGAGAAGAAATTTATGAAAAATTTTGTAAGTCGTAGAATCATCAGCCATCGGCAATAGTTAGTTGATCACATCACCGATGATTAGAACATTCCATCGCCGATGATCTACGTCGAATAAAGTTAGTAGGCTGAACCTCCGCCGTTGCGGAGATCGAAAGGTCTAACCACCTGACAAGGAGAGCATCCAGGCACCGATGATGCAACTTCTAGAGGTTCCAACTGCCAACAAAGTCGTGAGCTATGAAAGATATATTTTGATTGTGAGCCACCATTGCGGAAGCTGAAGGGACTAACCGTCTGATGCGTAGGGCACCCGGCTACCGACACAACAGGTTAGTCTATGCTGTCGCTGATGAAGTTTGGAGTAATAAATGATTATGCAATGATACGACGGAAGAGAATAGAAGAACAAGTCACTGATACAGTGGAATAAATTAGAGATTTCAGTCGCCAACACGCTGGGAGATTAATTAGGAGAAGACCCGATGAGCAGTAGTTGACATCGTTGATCAGAATCTCAGTCGGTTCACCCGTGGAAACTATAGAAAGATCATTTTTCGTCATTGCGGCTGCTCAAATGAATGTGCACCCAATGAACAGTCAGTTTTCTCACCGAGGCAGATTGGGAGTTTAGTTGGGTTGCCCGACGAAATGCCGGGGAGGAATAAGCAATAGCCTGCCAATGAACTAGGTGTTTCAACCACCGAAACATCGGAAGGGTAGTTGGGAGAAGGTTCGATTGGGCCTAAGGATATTTGGGTTTTTCGAAGGAATTTCTCAGTGATTTTTCTTATAAAATTCCAACTATTTTTCAGTGGATTTCCACATACTGTCAGTGGATTACAGGGCTGAAAAGGAAGAAAATTCCAGGTGACTGAGGTTGACATTGCAGACTAGAATACATTGGTAAAAAGCATCATTTTTTGAAGTGGGGTGGTTTTCACACCCGAGGTCAAAATGAAGCATGTGGATAGGCGTTGGAAAGATTATCAAGTAGAGAACAAGGGAGGGTCACCAAAATCTGAGGGTGGAGTAGCAAAGTGATAGTGATTGCTCAAAAGAGAAATTTGCTGCTGTCAATAGGGACAAATCTGGGAAATTGCATGCTCAGAGGTAGCAAGACCATGAAGTCAAACCAGCTGTTGTGTGGAAGAGGAGTTCCATGCAAGGATGAGGGACTTGATAAGAGAAGTTTCCCTTAAACCCTATCTTGCTGATTATAACTACCTTTTATAATTTTTATACTTGAAATGTATGAGGATATGCTTTGAATGCATAGGATATTGAGGATTATACATTTATAATGAACCACTAATGATAGTTATTGCATTGGTGTTGGCATTAGTGGAAAAACCAACGATAACCTGGACATGGATGAATATGTTCCTGATGCTAAGGAATGTGACCAGTAACCCTATGGAGAAAGGGATAAGGCAACTAGTCCATAATCAAAAGTTGGGGAGCCAATTCTGCAATCTCCTGCAAAGGACCAACCAAACTAGTAATGTCAAGGGTGTGAGTAGGACCCATGAAGGTAATAGTTTAATTATGACAATTGCATGGAGTGGTAAAAGCAAGAGGTCTCATGCCATGTGGGTATTTGAATTTTATACTGCCTTCATATAGAAATATGTTATGCCTGTATTATGTTGATATGAGCTTAATAGCCGAAGAAAGTAAGCATTGATGATCTTGATTATGGTAATGCATCCTATATGAAGTAGTCATGGTATGTTCGAATGCATAGTATCCCTGAATCAATGCAAGGTAGCATTGAGTGGATATGCATTAAAATATTTCATAAATCTTGTAGTTATGCATTGAATGGATGCATATGAAGGGTGTGAGTAAATGATTACCTAAGTATGGGTGCAAATGTTGTGATGCATTGTATGAATGCATTAAGATAGCGCATGTGATGTCATGAATAACTAATGGCTGAAATGATGAATTGATGACAATTCTGGAACCATCTCAAGAGCTATTATGAATGCAGGATAATAAGTGCATGAAGAAGGTAGTCATGATCGACTGGCTATCGGAAATGCTCTATGGAAGAGCAAGGTGGTACAAATGATACGCTTGTGAACTGGAAGTATTCGAATTTGGTAGACTGTTTGGAACATGGCAATGAGAGTAAGACCATGACAAAGGCTAGAATCTACCATGTGAAACAGCCAAACCTCATGAGAAGATTCTCATGGCTGAGATAATAGTTTGTATGCATAATGAGTTGTAAATTTGAATTTGTGAATTTCGGATTTGAGAAATTGCTGACAACTACTAATCACTATTGGCTTGCATGAGATTGTGTCAGGAGGACGCATTGTAAGTGGGTATTCATGTTATGCTAGTAAGCATGAAATTATAATGGGCATAGTGGTGTTGCTTACAAGAGACCCACAAATGAGGATCACCTCATTGCCAAGCAAATCAATTTCTGTAGTAAACAGAGTTGCAAATTCTCATTGAATTTAATTAATAATGTTATTGCTCGGTTATGGAACAATCAAATTTGGATTGTATTAGTAGATAATGACTAACTATTTGGCTACTTGATGAATGTGCCAAGGGTACCCATTGCAGTAAGACCATGGGTGATGGCCTGCAGGAGCCAAACTTCATGGGGAAGTTTCCCCTATCTTGGAAATGGGTTTTGGGTGAAACTCCATTGGACATTTTGGAAATGTCCCATATGCACTACATGTTTGGTAAGAAACATGAGTGAGATGGTATAGATTATGTCGGTAAGACATGTGTGGGATATGGAATGTAAAAAGGAGTTGGGATGGCAAACCGAGGGACTGTCAACTCAGAGAAGGGAGCCCCCATTCCTCCTTAACGAAGGAATATTGCGTCGACAAATGGATAAGTGTTATGTGACCCTAGCTAAGAATATGCATGTCAAATTGTTAAATTCAATATTACAGAGCATGTTTTGATTTTATTTCCATTATGAAAAATTGCTTGAGTATGAATAGGGACTACATGGCTCACATCGGAAAGGGGTGCACGAGCCACATCGGAAAGGGGTGCACACTTTCTTGATGTCGAGTCTTGAAAAGGTTTTCAATATTGACTACACCCTAGGGAGTGGACACACTCCTGGTGTTTCAATACTTGATAGTGAATGATAGGAACTATGATTACCATTTTAGAGCAATAACGCTAATGAGTTTGCTTATATTGCTTGTGTTGTTAGGATAAATAGATGCAGTTTGGTGTTACACATTAAAGAGAAAGGGTAAACGGTTGTTGTGAGGGGTTGCGGAGTAAGGGTTATTGTTGATATAAGTGCATGTTGGTATAAGTGTATGTATTATTGTTGATATAAGTGTATGTTGGTATAAGTGTATGTTGGGTTGTTATATGCCTGGGGATCCATAGTAGATCCTGGACCTGGAAATGGTCGTGGTAAAGTTCCAAGCCTAGTCGGAGTGAAGGTGTACTGGATGGACATTAATTATTTGATGTTGTGGAGTAGCCTGCGTGCTGACCTAACATCCAAGTCCATAGGCAATCCCAAGGCTTGCAGAGCGAAGTAGGACCCTGTTGACCAGATAGGAAATGCACAATACAGATAAGTATTGGATTATCTTGCAACTTCTTGCTTATGAATATACTTGTGTAAATGGTTTGGTTATAATCTTCTAACTCTTGTTTAGAGACAAACCGATGAGAATAAACTAAACATGTGAATCTATTCAATGTTTGAATATAGGTATCACTAGGATCAAGGACTATGAGGGGATCCTATGGGTGCATGTAGACATGTGATTGTCCTGAAGAGATTAGAATGAGCAGTAATGCAAAAGGTGCTAGTGAGACTGTGAAGTTCCTAGCAGCCGAGACAAACCATGTGGGGAGGCTCCATGGTTGAAAGGTCTGAAATAGACCAGAGACACTAAGTGTCATGACCAAGAGGGATTGGTCCAGCATTCACAGTGAAGTGAAAGAGGCTGAGAGCATGAAAAGCCAAGCCACAGCGGTGGTGTGGGCTCC